>CM053583.1:236569028-236591208 GCA_028627135.1 Pseudochirops cupreus
GCCTCTGCTTCTGCCACTTCCTTGTCCTGGAGGCAGTTTGGCTGGACCCACTTTTCTCCCCTAATTTTAGCTGAGTTCCACTGACCTGTCACTTAGTCCTTATTTCTTATGGCTTGATAATTCTGGAAACTGCCACAGCTGCTGCTGATCCACTCTCCTGAAGCTCCAGCTGCAGCTTGGCTCAGCTGGGCCAGTGACCACCAGGGCCAAGCTGTAGTTTCAGGCTGGGCTGGTTTTGGCTCCCAGCACTGAGATGGCCCCTCCTAGCCAAGCTGCCTTCAGTGGGAAGCATATTTGTGTGTGTTTTAAGGTCCTAAAATGTGTTTAGAGTCATATTTTATGGGTATTTTGAGGTGGCTGTGTGGGAGCTGCCATACCTTGCTGCTCCTATGCCGCCATCTTGGCTCTGCCCTCTTTTAGACCAGTCTCAGTTTTCTAATGCATCAAAACAGGTTAAGTTAGATATTCTTTAACTTGACTTTAATATTTAATTAAAAATATTCCTTTTTTTTCTTAAATCCTAAAGCAAATGCACAATAGAGAAAAAAGAAACATTATAAACTTTAATACTGAAACTTAAATGTGAAATAGAAAATGAAAAGAAAAGGATGTCATGTGCATACCAGAACATAAGAGAGGATTCAAAAACACATAACAATAAATTTCCATTTCAAGAAAGCCCATATAATAATTACTATGCATTGTGTTGAGAGCTTTCCATTTTTTCTTTGCTTCCTTGTAATTTTCTTTTGTTTTCTGCTGTCCACTTTTTAGTTTGTTATTTTTTCCCCTTCTTCTCTATTCAAAAGTCTGTAATTTAGCACAGATATATTTATATGTATATTATATATATATTAATATTCAATGAATTTTGTCTCTCATTTTTATTAATTGGTGTATTCAGGGGTGACAAAGTGGATCCATATTTGGAATGCAGATATTCAGCTTTTCTTTTTTTTTATTGTCAGTAGCTGTAATGAAAATGTGGCTTGCTTCTAGGACTGAAATAATTAGTCTGCTCTTTTTTGTTTTGCAAAGGTTTGTCCTTGTTGATGACTATGCTGTATCAAAATTAAACACACTACCAATGATCTACAGTGATAGAGTAACAATTATTTTCCATATTACAAAGGCCATGTCTTCTCTAAGCTCCACACCAAAATCCGCAACTTTCTTTGTCTCTTTTTGAATTTTTTTTTACTGTATTTTCCCACTACATCTCTTACTGAATGTCTCCCTTTTCTCACCTAGCATTCTATCACCTTTTTATTTTTTGATCCTTCCTGAGAAATTTTTATTCATATATAACTTTCTGTGACAGGCTATGCTTTAAATTGGTTCTTCCACACAAAAACAGAAGGATATATTTTTTTTTCTGAGATGCTCAATAATAGAGGAAGAGAAGAGAAAGATAAAAAAAGAATATATAGAAGTGTGCTTTGGGAAGACAACAGGGAGAGAGAGAGAGGAAAATATAGATAGATAGATAGAATGTAAAATAGAAATGTAAATGTAAAATAGAAATACAATTTCCAAATAATTGTATTTCTAAACACTTTTTGAAACTGTTTCCCTGCAATGATTCCTAGTGGAATTCCTCAGTACATGAAAACTGGTTCTATTTCCATCACTATGCAAATCACAACTATTTGATCAATGGCAATAAAAAGGAATGGAGAAAACTGGAAAACTAACAGTCTTTATCATGAGTAGGGGAGGAGACCACTAGGGAGGTCTAGAACTTAGGTTCAGAAGGTAAATGATATTAATTCCTCCATAGAAGCAGGTGAGCAATTTAGTTTAAATATATAGTCTTAGAGAATTCCCTGGGGACACAAAGGGTCTATATAATTTGTCTTTATTTATAAGACAGTGTAGTACATCACTTCTCTGTCTGACTCCAGATCTGGTCTTCTATCCATTAAATCACACTTCTTACTCTGCTTTTGGTATGGTGATATAATTTAAATTCAGAAATCATGAAAGAATAAAGTAAGCAACAGACATGAGTAAAGAAAATTATTTCACAATAAAATCTTTAATATTTTATAACCAAATCCTAGGTAATTGTTTGTAATCAAACATATTTCCTATTAACATGCAAATTCCACAACCAATCACAATTCAGGCTAGCACTCAGACCCCAACAACATCACCTCCTTTAAGCATATCATACCATTTTTGTCTATTCATAAATATTTCCTGTGAGCAGTTAGATCTTGCAGTAGATTGAGTAACAGGACCAGAATCAGAAAGACTCATCTTCCTGAGTTCAAATCTGACTTTAGACACTTACTAGCTAAGTCACTTAACATTTTTCCTCAGTTTCCTTATCTGTAAAATGAGCTTGAGAAGGAAATGGCAAAACAGATCAGTATCTTTACCAGGAAAACCCCAAATGGGCTCATGAAGAGTTCAATATGACTTAAAGAACTAAAAAAACAACAAAATATACATTCCCTCTCCACCATGGAACTACTTCCTATCTTAATATTAGTTTTTGTTCCCTCTTATAATATTACTTTCTTGAATTTTAGCAGAACTAATTTATAATGTTAGGTGACATAATTACAAATGACATATGATCTTAGTCACATTACCTTGAATATAATTAATTCTATTAATTATTAAAGTAATTTGGAAATGAACTTTCAGTATTTGTGTTTCTCCAGGTTTGACTTACCTCAGCATTCTTGGTTATACTTGTCTCTGAGCTCCTCGTATTCTTCTCTACAAGTAACAAATGCCATCAGAAGCCTGTATTCTCTCCTCATCTTGTATCTCTCCTTCCTAAAACTTTTACGCAATTGACCTCATTGTAAGCATATGTGGCTTCATTGATATTTAAATTTTTTTTCTTCCCCCCCAAAATTTTGATAGTTTGGGCTCAGCCACCTTTGGAATTGTAGAATTTTCCTCATTGGAATCAGATTTTGACGATTTATATGCCCATTTACTTTGCTTATTTTTTTCTGTGTGTCCATGGACAAGTAACTTAACCTCTAAAATAAAGGAGTGGGCTTAATGTCCTCAAAGTTACCTTCTAACTCTCCATCTGTGATTTTTCTGAAATGCCAACTCTACTCAGATGATGACAGGGAGCCAGTCTCTTATGTATTGAACCTTTGCCTGCTTTAAATACATATGGTCACTTTTACCTACCGGAAAGTTTGAACTTCATTTACCTAAACACATACTTTGTACAGCCTTCCATGTGGAAAGTACAGAAAATATATTAATTCAATTTAGCTTAGCAAATATGCATTATGTGACAATTATGAACAAGGTGAGACACAGAATGGCATGGTATATTGAGAGGTAGCCTTGAAGTCAAGACCTGGCTTGCTTCTAACACATATTGGCTATATGATCCTGGGCAAAATTATATTACCTCTCAGTCACCTGTGCAACACTTTAAGATTCTAAGTAGCTGAACAGTTCCAAAGATGAGCTTTGGAGTTTTCTTTCTTATTTTCCTTTACCAACAAAATTATATGCCTAGAAAAAGTAAAATAAAATGCACTTTTTATATAATATATATTTTATAGAAAATATGTTTAAAAAGATATCATAAATTTAAGGAATTCACCATGTAAGGATTCTCAGTGCTTTTATGACCAAAACTATTTAATGTTATAGCTAGAAAAAAAAAGCTATTTGAAAGCTCCATATTTGAAAGATGCAGGTTACATTTTAACCTTCATGGTTAATGGAAAAGTTATGTAAAATTCATGCCCAGTAGCTTTTAAATGATGAAAATGGGATTAGAACCCACAGCACCACAGAATGGTGGAATAGGCACTATGAAGCATCTTCCTCTCTCATACTTAACCTCTTTGAGCCTATTGTCTATCTGTACAATTTTGTATTATTTAACTGTTGCAGCAATGTGAGCTATTATCAACATTATTATTTTAGACTCATAATCAAGTCCTCGCTCCATTATTATACATGCTTTGTTACTTGAAGAAAAAAATTCCCCAAATTTCAAAACTCTTCAGCACAAACAGATGCACTGAGGATGAGCCATATTTAATCACAATGTCTTTTCATTGATTTTTTTTGGTAAATTTATTTATTACTGTTGATCATTCCATGTTATTACATTCCTTGAGCTTCCATCATGAGTTTCCATCCTTTATATTTTATGCCCTTCTCATTATTTATAGAAAATAGCACTTACTTCTGAAGTCAGGGTGCAGTTATTGTTTTTCCAAGCTGTAATTCCATAAAGTATATTTGGCAAAGAAGTGAAACACATCTCAAAAACAGTAACAGGTAGAAGAAAAGATGCCTTAATGAGTTTGCTGTTGATGTTGTTTCTTGAAGCAATGAAAAAATATATATATATATGTATGTATATATGCATATACATACATATATATAGTCAGACACACAAATAGTTTTATTGTTTCATATATATATACACACAGACAATTATATATGTGTGTGTACATATTTGTATATATGCATCATTATATATATAAAACATAATGAACGGAAAATTTTGATTTGATTTCAGATTTGGTGTATGTACTTATCAGTTATTAAAAATAAAAAACAAAGACATGGATGTGGACTCTGTTAATTGGAATATCAAGAAGGCAAGTAAGTGAAAAGATACTTTGATAGGTTACATATTAAAAGGAAATTATAAAACAATGTAGAGTTAAGGGAAAAATTCCTTTGTGTTGTCAAAAATCAGGTCTGATAAATATAAGTATACAAAGACATCAGAAACATTAAAATGAAGCTAGAAAAATAAATTTTCAACTGGAAAAGGAAATACGTAGATTGATATAGGACTTCACACAATTAATATTTTCCAAGTTCTTTGTCTTAACTTGTCATTTTTCATACCAAGTGATATAAGACAAAATAATGACATTTGTTATTGTTAAGGGTGAGAGAAGAGGCACAAAATTACAATGTTATAAAGAAAATTCCAAAGGATCCACAGTTTGTGATACCCAAAAATTGACCCAAAAGTCATAATTTGTGACCTTTTAGGTTAGAGATGATGAATTGCTATGTAGAAAAAAGAAACATTTCGCATTGTTATGACATCAATACGTTTATCTATGGATTGTGGTTTATGCATTTTTTCAATGAACCTGACATGTAAGAGAAGTAGTTCATATTTCTTTTGAGTGAAAGTTTGATTAAAAATGACAAAAAAAGATAAAAAGTTTGTACATCATTTGAGGTAGATGTGAGTTTTTGATGATTCAGGATGAATTTAACCTTGGAAATTATTATTCATTATTTTGTACAACTATTGCTTTCTCCAAAATTCCTCTACAAAGAATAATTCCCCAAAAACTAATAAGAGAAAACATCTAAGATCCTGCTTCCAACTATTAGGTTTATTTTATATTTTTGTAGATGATCATTTATTGTCATAAATGGGATACATGGTCACTGGGTGGTGGGTGGGTTGGGGAGAGAAAAGCTATCAAAGTATCTTTTATGTTTGACCTAAGTTTTGTAGCAGTTTACTGTATTGGTTACATAATACATGCACATGCATTCAAACATAGACTATGAGTATGTTTAAATATACACATGTACATATCTATGTATTTATATGCATTGATATAGTCATTATGTTGCTTTTTTTGACTTTGTTTAATTTTCATTATTTCATACAAGTTTTACCTTATTTGGAGTTTTTGTGAACATTTTTTGCCATTCCTCTTTGTTTGAAAATATTCTATTACAGTTTTTCACCATGGTTCATTGCATCATTCTCCAATTGTTGGATACATATTTTGTTTTCAGCATTTGGGGCATTTTGGTTCATTCTAAAATTTAATCAATATTGAATACGAGACTTTTTGCTATTCATAAATCCTTATCTTATATTGACAAAAGTAGGATCTCTAGATCACTTTATAAATGAGTCAGCCTTACCATTTTGTAAACTCTATTTAAATGATTCCAAAATACAGAACACTCAAACCAATTCATAGCTCCACCTAGTAAATTATTAGTTGTCCTAATTCACTAAAGATTTTCTCTTATTTATTACCTTTCTCTTAATGGACAAAATCTGATATATCAAGAATGTCTTCATTTATGCTGCTGATATATATATATTGGTTTTGAGCACTTTTTTACATGGTTGATGATGGATTAAATTTCTGTGAAAAAAAACTTTTATTGGAGAATTTCTCTTAATTTTATATATTTATCTCTAGTCCCTAAGAACTTTGTATGTCGGACTTTAAGAGACAGTAAAATAACATTTTTTCTTGCCCTATGATCCATTTCTTCCTGTTTTAGTTTCATTTTTTTTTGTATTTGTGAAATTTACTTGTAAGTAATTAAGATAATCTATATAATCTGTGTATTGTGTTATCATTTGTGCTAGATGATTTAGATTGTTTTAGATTTTATTTATAAATATTTATACATTCATGCATGTTATATTGTTATATGCTTTATTTTTAGTGATTTCGATATTATCATTTCTGTAAATGTTAGCACATAGTAAATCCTTAAGAAATATTTATTGATTGTCTATCCATTTCAGTTCTAAGTTTGGTTGGTTTATAACTCGCTATATTTGTCTCTACTAATTTTCTGTATTCACTTTTTCATTCATTATGAATTCTCCTTTGTCATTTTATTATATTAATATATTTCCTTCCTTTAAAAATAAAAGTAATTAATCTCATTTTTATTATTCATTTAAATGTTCTGCTTTATCAGCTCAATTTTTGTTTTCAATTTCATTTTTTCTTCAATTTTCAAAATGTGTATTATTCCTTGTTTAGGAATTATAACTTTTACAATTTCATCTTTTGATACCAATTTCCCATTTTTCCTTGTAATGGTATTGTACTATTCACTTCTCTCTCTCTCTCTCTCTCTCTCTCTCTCTCTCTCTCTCTCTCTCTCTCTCTCTTTCTCTCTCTCTTCCTTTAAGGTCATATTTGTCATTGTCTCATTTTTTAAAATGTGCGTTTTCATTATTATCACTCTTATGATATATGCTTACACATATGTATATATATATATATAAAATACACTTTTGATTTATTGATAATATAATTTAATCATTATGAAATATTTGCCCATAGTTCAGTCATATCAGTCTTGCTCTATTACAATGTGTGAAGAACACATTTAACATTTTTACCTTTCTGGATTTATTTATGACTTCTTCATGATTTTTTAAATCTGATCAGTTTTTTGCAAGTTTGACATAAAATGCTGAAAAATATACAAGATTAATGTTCTCTTTCAATAACAACTAAAGAATATCATTTCTTCATGAAACCAAGATAAGACATCATTTAATTATCTGCTATCTTCAACTGAACTATTCCCATTTATGCAACTCCATCCATCCCCTATGCGTACCAAACTCTTACCTAGTCTTACTGTCACAATTCTAAAACGATGGCTACCTATGATTAAATGCTTAGCACTTCTCCATTTTTCTTCCCTACCATCTCAATATCAACTTTTTCTTATTCTACTCCTTTTCTGCCTTGCTATTTCATCACGCTCTCTGGAATTTATCTTCCAAAATGAAGGAATTAATGTTGGAATTTCACTGAATATCCCCCTTGCAATTTCCTCCCCTACCACCATCTCTCATCAAATGAATAAAACGCATATATTAAGCACCTACTATATTCCAAGCACTAGGAATACAAAGAAATAAGTGAGATCATATCTGTTCTCCAGGAATATATATTCTAATAGTGTGCCAGTATCTAAGCAGAATCACATCACATATAGCTATAGAATAGATGGAAAGGCACAATATTCATAAGGATTCAGTAACTACATGAAATTACAACCCATAGGCATATGGAGAGCATGATGGAGAGGCAAATAGAAAATTCTAGTTGTCCTTGGTTTTACCAGAAGGATTGTATTTGATAACTTCCTAGATTACTCAAGTGATATGAGAGCTTGCTTTTCAGGAATTACATTGGATTCCAGGCCATAATTTCTAATACTTTTTGCTCCAAAATACCTATTTTGGAAGGGGATACTGCAGAAGTACTGTATGTTCCACATTGTGACTTTGAAGTCCTCAATCTACTGCCATCCATCACTCAGCAACCTCTACTTCTTTAAGATTCACTGCATCCAAATTTATTACCCAAATTAGATCTGAGGGACAGCTATCTTTGCCTCTTATTATTCTCAGATCCCCTTCCCTAGGTGTTTGATGTATCACTCAATTTTTCTTACCACTCCTACTCCACTCCTTACATATGTTTATATTTTTGCAAATATCCTAGTCTCCCAAGTCCTCATTTTCTTCAAATCTCATTAAATATTCTTCCCTTTTCACCTCAGGCACACATAGAAATGTCCACACCTTTGCTTTCTCCATCACCTACATGTATTATATTTCTCTGATCAAGATTTCTGAAGTTCCATCATTTCCTCCTAATTTTCTATCATTGCAATTTCTATGCCTTACCTTGTCATCAATCAATCCTTTGATTTCATTGTGACTTTCTATCCTTCTACCATTTTGTGCTTTCTTAGGACATCTATAAATCTTTCTCTCAAATTACTTTTCTTTCTTCCTAATCTCAACACAACAGTCAGTAGTTTATTTATACATTGCCCTCCAGTTTCAAATCACTTGAAACTTTGTTCATTTGCTGACCATGATTTGTCAAAACCAGTCCTTCAATATTCCAACCATCTGACTCATCCAATTCTATTTACATGCTGCCTGATAGAACTGGAGGAAGTAATGTAACACTGACTCACCTACAGTTTTGTTACCTATTCTTAACTGGACATTCACCAAACAAAGACAATTTCTTCTCAAAATTCAAGATCTGTTATAAAGAGACCATGATCAAATTATTTACTACCGCTTAACAAACAGGAAAAAAAAGATCATTGGGATAAGCTAGAGAAGGAATTAAACAAAACAGTGTACCATAATGCTACATATAAATTACCTAAAACCACGTCTTTATTTGGCAAGACATTAGATTTAGATGCATGGTATATACAATAGTAAAAAGAAAATGCTTATGTGCCCAAATAATAAAGGAGGAGCAGGAGGAGGAGGAGGAGGAGGAGGAAAAGAAGAAGAAGAAGAAGAAGAAGAAGAAGAAGAAGAAGAAGAAGAAGAAGAAGAAGAAGAAGAAGAAGAAGAAGAAGAAGAAGAAGAAAGAGGAGGAGGAGGAGGAGGAAGAGGAGGAGGATAATAAGAACAAAAAGAAAAAAAGAATAAGAACAAGAAGAACAAGAATGAGAAGAACAGGAAAAAGAACAACAAGAAGAAGATGGTGTTAAAAAGATAAGGTTAATGTCACACTTACATCATAAATGTTTGACTAAATATTCTAACACAACAGAACATTTGCAAAAGATTTAATTGTGATAGCAAGAAACTGACTTAATTATATTGCACCAGATTTCTCCTTCATAACAACAAAGAAAAAATATGTCCCTGTGTTTCAAGGAAAGGCTATTTTATTGGAAATGCATCAATTTTGTTGACCTTTGAAAGTTGAAAAATATTTTTCCCTCCCCAATGGAAACATATATCAGGATTTTCCAGGAATCAAAGTGGGTGTTATTTTGTCATTCAGCTTCAGGTCTAATCACTTCCTGAGAAATTTTAGTAAAAACTGTTGTTGCTGCTGGTGGTAGTGGGAAGAGAAGTTTCATATTTATAAAGAAGATAAATAGCAAAATAATACAAAAAATCCTAATAAAATTATTTTCTTTAAAGTAGAGCTTTCTTGATTTTTCCCATCTAGTGATTTTAACAGGTTGTTGCTTTTTATGTGAAGTAGCATTAAATATCAGAGCATCTTTATCACCCAGCTATTCACTAAGCTGAAACATCATTTTGAAATGATACTGCCAATACTCACTCCAAGATTAAGTCTATTACAAATATTCCATCAGTGACATAGAGAAAACTGCATGATTCTCTGAGAGGAAAATTGACAAATACAATATGAATTAGTTGCCTTTTGAAGGTTGGCAGATGCCCCTAGAAATCAAATGCCAGGAAAGTGTTCTTAACCACTTGCTTGAGAGTGTGAGAAAAAGGATAGGGTGTATTTTCCAAATGTTTTAAGAAAAAACATTAAAATCTGTTCCATTTAAAAAAATGACATTTTATTCTAAGAATGTTTGTGCAACAAGTCCATAAATATCACTGAATGCCTTCATTAAAATTGATATCATTGGAGAAAAGAAAATTAAAATGATGGTACCATATTGCTTTCTAGAATATGGTAAATATATTTAGTAAACTTATTTTAAAATTTTAAAAAATCCTTTTAATTACATAGTCTTTTCTCTCTTTAGTATAAATGGAAAAGAAAGATGCAACTTTTTATCACATATTTTAATTTATATTTTAGAGATGACCTAATCATCATGTTCTGTATTTTTCATTTTCAGTCATTTATTTAATGCTATTTGACTTCCAGATGCTAAAATCTATAATTGAATTACAAGCTAATTGGAAAATCATGAAATAATGTGTGAGAATTAGTTGCTGTCTTGCTTACTATTTGTAAATTAAAATGACTTCTAAGTAAGAACTTCTTAGATTCCCATTTTACCCAAAATACAATCCTATGTACTTATTCAATTCAATTCAACAAATATTTATTTAGTACTTTATTTATTTTTTTGATTATAACAATTCTTTCATATCTTGATTTTCTCCCTAGATAGTCAGGTCAAACTCTTTTCAGGAGATATTTTATTTAGCAAACTCAGTATTTTCCCAAAATTTGATTCAAGCAAAAGAATTTCATCCACAAATAGGAGAATTTATAGTTTTGACATCTATGGGGACTCCCTCTTGACTTTGGACTCTACTAGGATACTTCCATGATGATGATCTGTAAGGGAGTGTCAGAGCCAGCTCCACTATGCTGGCTGGGAGCTGATTGTTAAATTTTCACTGAGAGTGATTATACCCAGGAATTTAGCAAACGTCAGAAATTAGGGATTGATTTCTTATATTGTTAATTGCATAGACTTAATAAAGTGATAGTGATAATGGTATTGAATGCAGATTAAAAATGAAATTTTGTTGTTTCTCTTTCAGAATGCCAGTTAATTACTTACCAATATATTCCTGACTGTTAGCAGTCATATTTCTCCTTTTTTATTTCTTTCTTTATATTAGAGAGTCATTAAACACTGTTATCACAATAATTAACATCTTTCAAGAAATCTTGATAAAATTTCCCAAAGAAATGAAGTACAAATTTTTGGAGGAAAGGTTTTATGGTGATATTTTACTCTATTAAATCAATTTAACACTTTTAAAAAGTCAACCAATAATAAGTACACCAATTTTTTTTTCTTTGTACCCTTTAGTCAATTCTCTGATTAAAAAAAATATATTGTCAGCTATAGAATAACATTTTTAAAAGTCATCCCTCCCTTCTCATGCCTTCATCAAGACTTGTGAATGTGTGTATAATGATTTAAGGCAAAGTCACTTTTAGGACTTTTGTTAGACTCATTTGCATGCTTTATTTAAAAAAAAAAGGAATGCACTTAGATTTGGTGAAGAGAAAAAATATCTTTGACTCTTAGTCTTAGCTTCAGTACACACACATATGCATGTATATATATATGTATAGGTGTCTATATGTATATATGCAGATATACATACACACATGCATATACACACCTAGTTCCCCACATATAGTGCACACATATGAATATGCAAATGTGTATGTGTATGCATATGCATATGTATATGCAGGTGCACATATCTATGTGTATGTCTTTGTCTATGTCTATGTCTATGAAAATGGGATAGACTTAGGATTCAAAGCCTTCCGAACCAAGAACCCTAGGGCTATTTGGTAATTATTGGGCAAATCACCTTAACCTAGTTTATCCTTCAGGTAGATAGATAGATACATAGATATACACATGCATATATACATACATACATGCATACATACAAACACACATGCATACATGTATATATATGCACATGCATATTCATGGATAGATCCATAGATCCATTTCTCTCCTTAAATATGCCTATATCTATACATGTATGGATTTTCAATCCCTTAAGAGTACAGTATAAGCTTTACTTAGCTTATAGTGTGTGTACATGTGTGCATGCATGTGTGTGTGTGTGTGTGTGTGTGTGTGTGTAAAATACTATACATTAGGGCTAAGTTTCTTTCAGAGGAACCCAAAGTCCTGGACCACAAAGAGGAATACAAGAAAAAACAAACATCCTGCACTTTATTTTAAAGACATTGACATCTTAGGTTTAGAATCTCTTGCTGTAGAAATGAGTTTTTCTAGCCAAGACCCTGTGGGAATGAGACAGAAAAGATTTTGGTTTGTATTATTTTATTTTTTATTTATTTTCTTTTCCTAGGTTAAATGTTTCCTGCTTCTTCTAAAAAGTCTAAAAAGAGTTTGTGGGTTTTATTTAAGCTCAAAATAGCTTTCTTTTGAAGAGATAGCGAAGAATTTTAGTTAAGATAGAAGCCTGAGAGTACATATACAGAAGGGTGGTATATAGGAAAGCCTTTATTTCCAACAGAGTTTACAAGTGAGGAAATGAATCTTGAAGATCAGTAGCAGGGATAAGTCTTGAGACAAAATAGAAGCAGTTGTGGTTGGAGCATTCTTAAGACATCCACAGAAGACATCAGCAGCTCTGTTTTATGAGCATCATGAGTGATTCTGCCATAATTCTCTATTTGTATATATATCTCTACATACATTCCCTGGCCTATGTATTTCCTTTGTATGTGTCTCTGTATTTATATACCCCCAGAAACTTCCTTTCCCAGTTTGTATGTCAATACACTTATTTGCCATGGGTGTCTTGTCCTTTATGTTTGCATACCTCAGTGCATGAACCTGATATATGCATGCCCTTTCTTGTATACCTAGGCTATTGTAAAGAACATATTGTGATTTTGTGAGAATGTAGCTTTCAATGTATAGTGTCATATTTTCAACCTTGCCCCAATGGTATGCATTTTTAACATAGTATGCTGCTAGATTATGAAAGGAACTATTTTTTTTTTTTGCTACTTTTCTTATTACGCTATTAGACTAAATTGTTTTGTTTTTACTAATAAAATGTTATGGTTGGTTAGTGGTGGTAAACATCAATGAGGACTTACAATTTCAATGAATAAGGACCCACAAATTACCAAGAATTTGAGGTAGCTGTGCTCCCTGAGACTTGCCTTGAAAACGTGTGTATTTCATTGGGTGTCGTATCTACATAGTCTCTTCTTATATTTGTATAGAAATCAGAAAATAAGTATATTGTTAAAATAACTTCTTTTTTCAGGAATATTAAAGTTTATAATATTTTTCTAAGCATTTGATATCCCTTTTTTCTCTCCCCACCCCATCAGTTTTTTTTTCAGGTATCTTGATAATTAATTAATTAATCTACTATAACTGCTTTTCCCATTTTTATTTTTAATGCCTTTTTCTAACCTCTTATGTAGTAAATGTCCAAACTATAATGATCAATGTAATGAACAATCTATTAAACACCAGAATATGTATCTTGCATAGATACTGCAGATAGACAATAAATTGGGACCATAACTGAATAGGAGGAAAAGAGTTGTATTGCCTTTGGGAAGTAACACTACGATTTTGATAAATAAATGGTTTCTTTTTATAACAAAGGATCATGTTTGAATTTAAGCTTCTTGAAGTCAGGTACCATTTTTGCCTTTTTGGTGTACTAAATGCTTAGCATAGTGCCTAATATGCTGTAAATGCTCACTAAATGCTTTTTGATTTACTGCATAAAATTTCAGTTTTATTCTGGTAACAACCTTTGGAGAATTCTGGTAACAAATTTTGGAGAATAGAACACAGAATAGAGATTAAGATAAAGGATCTAATCAAGTATATTTATGACTAGCAAAGAGGAAGAGAGACAATAAGTATTTATCTAGTGCCTGCTATATGCCAAGTACTGTACTAAGCGCTTTTTCAAAGGATGTCGTTTAATCCTCACAGTCATCCTGTCCATTATATACACTTGCCATTTTACAATTGGGAAAACTGAGGCAAATAAAGATTAAATGACTTGCCCAGGGTCTTTTGAACTTGCACCTTCCTGACTGTAGGCCGCATCATGCCACCAACTAACATTTTAAATTGGCATCTGCAGAATTTCAAGAAATCTAAATTAAGGCCTCATATGATTAGGTGGTACCTGTGTTGAGAAAAAAAAGTGGGGGAAGTCTAAGACAAGAGTGATATTGAAATGGAGGTTGTGGGTGGGCTGCAATCAGCATAGTCTAAAGGAAAACTCACATCATTGAGATGACAGTTTTACAGCAGTTTCTATTAAAGTAAGAAAATAGAACATATTTGAGGCAAGTTCTTTGAGATGAGCCTGATTCATTCATTGTTTGTGCTACCTCTGAGAGAAGCACAATACCCTTCATATGGTTTGCATTTAATTAATCCTTGTTCATTGATTAATCAGCACACCTCAATTACTTACAAGAATAGCTCTTTTGGTAGGATCTATGCATTTTTGAATTGCCCTAAAACTCAGGAAAATATTGAGGAAAAACTCTATCTAGGGAAGAAGGGACCAAAAAAAATTGGTCATTGTTTTTCTGGATTTCCAAAATTGCTATAGAAAGAAGGAAGTCCTTCCACATCAAAAGAAGAATATTTTTTAAGAGGACACTAAAGACTCTAGCCACCTTGTATATAATTTTAAATAAAGAACATTCTCTCTCCCACTGTAATTGATTATATTTCCTTCCACATAAAAAAGAAGGTATAAGTCAATTGTAAGTAATAGTTGACTCTCATTAACATTCAGGGGAGAATATCAAGAGATTTTTTTTTTGATATTGAATTTAACTGTCTCTTCAGAAAGTGAGACCAGTTAAATTACTCTTTATCTGGTCATGCCAGCTTTCCTTTCTGTTTATTTTTTCAGGTATTCAGGCACAGGTTTTGCTCACATTAAATTCTCAATCTCAGATTGTGGCCAACGGTTCTCCTTTTTCTGTGCCCCAGGACTGTTCTTACTAATAACTTTGCAATTTACTTGATAACTCTCAGAGGTTGGTAACTTTTCTGTTTCATGCTGTTTCATAGAGCAGAGGTTTGGTGATTTATTTTACCCTCAAACTTTCATTAATATTAATGAGCATTTTCTATGCTTATTAAAACAGACACCCATTTGGGTTACAAAAGACTCTGAAGGGAGTCAAATCAACTGTTCTTTGGTATCAAAGTAGGATATACCTTTAAATTATCCTAACTTTCATTGTTAGTTTGCTCTTATTCCTTCAGGCAAAAGTGTTTTCTTAGAAGATATTTTACAAATGTAAAGAATTAGAGTGTAAAGTATACATTTGTTTCTTATACTTGGATACAGCCACATTATAGCTTTAGACAAATTAACACACTTCACATTTCTAATGGAACAGCTCAAAGATAAAGAATTTAGCTTTAAAAATTGTAACACACTATACATTCACATGACCTTTTTCTCATTTTTCCCCTTTGATACTATTTTCACCAACTTTAAAGTGATCAGATTATGGACTTTTATTGAATTCAAATGTTTTCTAATGGTAGGAAACCTTCATGTTTTTCTAATTTGCTTATTATTCCATTTGATATTCATATTGCCTCCTATGCAAGGCAATTATGCAGAGACATGGGGAAAATTGGATCAAATACATTATTAAGTTTTGAATTACTGACTAGGTGGCAAACTTTGCATATCCATAAAAGGTGAATAATGATGAAAGTGAAATTATAATCATGATAATAATGATGAAGAAGCACCCTGGTGCTAAATTTGGACTGAATTTGGAGTTAAAGGAACTAAGTTGAAAGGTCAACTTTGCACCTTGTTAACTTTGCAAATTAGTATAGGACACTTAACCCCTCTTTACCTCATTTTTCTTACCTGTCAAATAAAGGGATTGGAATAGATGATTTTTAAAGTATCTTCCAGCTGTAAATCTTTGATCCTGTGATATAGTAAAAAGATTAATGAATATTATCCTTAGATATGGTTAATATTTTCCTTTTACTGTTTTTAAATCCCATGTAATATAGAGCCTAGATCTAATGTCTGGGTGAAAATAAAATCATCCCTTCCATTTCTTTATCTTGATTTCTAAACTTTTACATCAAAAGACAGGTAGACTGTGCTATTTCAAAAAGATTTGGTACAAGAGGATCTGAAAATTCAAATGCTTTTTAAACTCTTTTGTACTTACAGGTCAGTTAAAACAAATACTTTCCTTTATTGAGATATCATATAAAAAAAGAATATTTTTACCCCCTAGATTACTTTATGTTACACCTCTGATTGAGATGGAAACAGAAAGATCAATCCCAATCCATAAAAGAAAAGACTTTAAGGAAAAGAAATGTATTTTCTTATCAATTCAAACTGATTCATTTTGATGTTCTGGTCTACTGCTGTACTTATCTAGAAGGCAGGTAAGAGCAATACAGATGACCTTATTCCAAGAGTAACAAATGGTGAAAGTACAAATAGTCAAAAAGAGCAGTGGCTGCTTTCTTATGCTATGTTACATGTCAAACAAAATCGAAACATGAGGATATGGAAGAATGTTTGTAGAATTTCACAAAGGTTTTCATTGTGTATCAGCGGCATGAAGTGATAAATTTCAATTAGAAACTTAGTAGTCTGCATACAAATTAAGATCCTGACAACTAGAATCTTTGAGTTTTGTAGAAAGACCTGAGTTGCATTTCTGACAGTTCCTTCTAGAGCTTGGCATTTCATTGGCAATAATCTGAATTCAATTATATTCTATTCAATTCACTGAACATGTATTAAGTGCCTATTTTGCAGCAGAAATAAATGTGATAAGCACAAGAAATAGAAATATAAATAGATCCAGATCACAAGGAGCTTACATTCTATTTGCTTTTACTATTTTTGAGTTTAACAAACAACAAACACAAATCTTTCAACCTTATCTTCTCACCAAAAACTATAGGTCTTAGAAGTGACATTAGAACAAACTATCAGTGTGATATAGGAATATTGACACTTTTTTCCCATTGCATGTTTACTGTGGCAAATAAATTGCATTTATTTTAGATATTTATTTTTCACCTGTAGGCTAGAATTCAGAATCTGATCAAGAAGGGTTTCTTTTCTATAATTTGAAACCACACAACTTGGTGGAAAATGAAATTTTTGTATGTATCCTAGAGAAGATCTTTTGCATTTAAGTTCAGAAAGGTTTGCATAAGACCCCTGGGTCAGTGGCTTGAGCACAGTACCACCTCACAGGCAAATTGTTTCTTTATAATATCTTGTTGGCTAATTAATAAAAAAGGCATCTTGTCAGTTTAAGAAAGATAACTCAGAACTTACTGTTAGTTGCTTGCACTTCTGAAATGCTTCAAGTGCAACATTAGATATCTTCTAAGTGCAGACTACTTAGTATCACAAAAATTACTTCAGGTAGATATCCCTAATAACTAGGCCAGAGGAAGTGGTACTTGAGTTGAGGTCTGAAGGAAACTAGCAATTCAAAGAAATAGATATAAGCAAGGAGGACATTCTAGTTATAGTAAAGAGATTTGCAAAGGCCTGGAGGAAGGAGGTAGAATTTAATCAGTATTTTAAGATGTGTGAAGAATAGTAGTAATCAACAAGAAATGAAGAAGAGCATCATTTCAACTGATGTAGTCATATTTCATGTCATAATCATGCATTTTGAAAATAAGCACTTCTGTGATTATGCAGAAATCATAAGCACAATCAAAACAAAATATCAAAGTATATTTTTCTTGAGGAATTACTTGTCCTAGAATTAAATGCTTTGCAGAAAATGTAGGAATTTTTCATATATAATGAATCTATATGAATACTTTCATAACAGTCCTAGGTATGTGTTGGATCTTATGAAAGAACTATTTTCCTTCCATTTCACAAATTATTTATTCTCATTACTGTAGTTATGTATTTGTCCACATAATTGTATAAAAATGTTATTGTAATTGTCACATAAACCAAATATGTTGAAAGTGCAGCACACTGTAGTAATTACATTTTGAGAGTACCAGAATTTTCTGGAGATCTTCAGGATAAAATGCAAAAACCTACAAACTCAAGTTCCCCAAACCAATAATACCTTCTAACTACAGCATTTACTATAACCTTAGAGTTTAATCTCCTTATTATTAAATAGAACGAGGAAATACAATGTGTAATGTTCCTAAATGACTTCATCAGAGAAGACCTGTGTAAGGTCATGGGACAACTGAATTGATCTGTAAAAGAAGTGCTGCTTTCTAGTGTGAAAGCAATGTTTGAATTTTTCTGAAAATGGGAATGCTAGGTGAATTTATCACTTAACTGAGTCTTCTCTGCAGTTATCAGTGACTCCTCAATTACCAGATTTGATCTTCTTTTATCACTTCCCATATTTCTTAAAATCAAATAGCCATGATCTCCCCTGGATCATCTCTCCTATATGGGTTTTCTTGAGATGAACTTCTCCTATGCTCTGTCTTCTTAAATGTCTGACTACACTTCAGTCTCATTTGTTTGTTTATCATCCCTATCTTGACCCCTTACGTATGAGTGTTCCCCAAGACTATCTTGAACGCCCTTCCTTCTTTTTTCCTGTCTTTGTTTCTCTATCTCTCTGCCTGTCAACTTGTCTCCATAGGTCTCTGTTTCTGTCTCTGTTTCTCTGTCTCTTTCTAGATCCCATGAGTTTAATTATTATCTCTATGCAGATGATTCACTAATCAATTATTAAGTCTTCATTTCTCTGATGACCTTCAATGTCACATCAGCAATCGACTCTTTGACATTTCAAAGTGCATATCTTGGAAACATCTCAAACTCAAAATGTCCCAAATAATTATCTTTTTCTACCTCCCCAGCATGCATGTGTCCACTGATGCATGTGCTCTCTCTCTCTCTCTCTCTCTCTCTCTCTCTCTCTCTCTCTCTCTCTCTCTCTCTCTCTCTCTCTCTTTCTGTCTCTCTCTCTCATTCTGTCTCTCTCTCACACACACACAAACACACACACAGACACACAAATTCCTCCTATTTGTGTTGAAAATGCCATAATTATTCCATGTTTCCCAGTTTCATGACCTTTATGCAATTTATAACTAGTTGTCAAATCATTTTTTTCCTCTTACAATATCTCTCACATCAAAGAATCTCTTTCTGCAAAATACTAAAAATACCTTAGTTCAGGTTCTGATCCCTTTTGGCCAGTACTACTGCAGTTACATATTAATTGAGTTACCTTATTTGATAGTACCAAAGTATATTTTCTTAAGGATGAATCTAACCATGCCATTCACAAATTCAATAAACTCTAATAACTCAATATCATCTCTGGGATAAAAAAAAAGTTTTTAGTTTTGAAAGTTCTTAACACCTTGTTTTTTTTTCTTCATCTTTCTAGACTTATTATATTTTACTTCCTTCCTCTGGTGGGAGTAGGGCTGTATTATGAAGTTGTGGTCCTCTACTCATGAAAATAAACACAATCAGCTTCTATCCCATAGAAAAGATAAGCAATTCCTGTACACACACACACACACACACACACACACACACACACATATACACACAAACACAAATCAAAAAATGCTACCTCTACTATGTTCCAAATTCATGGCCTAAGAAAAACACAAGCCCTAGTGAGAACAGAATACCAATGTCATAAATATAGAGTGCATTCTAACTTTATCTGATCATATGTAGTTCCTTCTCCTCAAAGTGAACTGCAGCTAAATAATTCAGGGCTGATTTTTTAGAGCTATAAAGTGATTCCCATAGCATGTTGTCCTAAGTATCTTGGGTAAATACAATTAGGCCTGATTTAAAGATTGAAGTGGCATTACTGAGTGAAACTCCTTCCATATAGAATTAGCTTCTTCACCCCAAAGAGTGATCACTTTTCTTTCTTTACAGAAACAAGTCCTTCTTGCTTATGACAGCATCTGAGTATTTTATTCAAGGTTACAGTGGCTTCAACATTCCATTGTGCCTAAATAAAGAAAGCTTTGCCCCCTGGAAGAAATATGTTACAGTTAATTCTTGGCTCACCAAGAGCAAATATTCAAACAAACTAAAAGCGGATATAAAAAGAGCAATTGAAGATGGGATATAACCTAAGAATGTTATAAAGTCTCATTAAATGTTTATTATCTCAAATGCTAATGAAAAGTTAATTGCTCTATTTAGTCATTAATGCCTGCACAATTATTTTTAAAGTGTTGCTGGGTTTTCTTAACTAATTATGATTATATTGAGACAATAAAAACCATATAATAGGGTATGCAAAACAGTTTCATGAGAATCTAGATACATACTTATCCTGATGCACACGCCTTTAGCCATGTAAGTAACAATAAATGAATATGACTAAATTTCAATAATTCTATATGAGTTGATAATTAAAAATTATTGTATTCTGGTTGAATACATTTAGAAGATCTTGAAGAAATATCACAAGCCACATAAATTCTTCTCATTGCCTCCATATGTGTGAATACATGCATATACACATGTATACATACATGTGTATGTCTATATATATAATATACATAGACACACATTTACACAGTAGCTCTTTAAATTATTTCATTTGATCCTAGCTACAACCTAGTGAAGATTAGTAAAAGTATTGTGCCCACTTTATATATGAAGAAACTGAAGATGAGAGAAATTTTAATGATTTAAATAAAAAATTTAACGATTTTCCTAAGGTAATACAACTAGTTAGATTCTGAGGCATGAGTGAAACCAAAGCACTCATGTCTTGACTCCAAAGCCAATGCTCTGTCCATCATTCTAAAATGCATCTTTGAAAAGGATCAAAGATTGAAAGTTGGAATGGATTTCACAAGCCATTTCATTCAAATGTATTATGTCATACCTGAGAAAACTTGGTTTCAGAGTAAATGACTTTCTCAAAGTCAAATAGATAGTAAGTAGAAGTGAAAAAGCAGGTAGATTTAAGGAATTATGGAGGAATTCAGATTTGGTCTTTACATTTTCTGTCTCTGTTTTTGTCTTTCTCTAGCTCTTTCTGTCTGTCTTTCTCTACTTGTATTGAATTGTGAAGATTTGAGAGATTTCTCATGTTTCATGCTTAAAATTTTAAAGTTAAATATAAGCCATAAATCCCTAGAAAATGGTGGTTCTTAAAAATCCAAATGGTGAAAAAGACAAAGAAAAACATTTGGATTGAAATATCCAGTGATCTCTGACTATTCTAAATCTAGCATATTCTAAGCTTAGCATTTTCTTCCTATTTGCCTTTTCGACCCTGTCCTGTTTGTGACTGACCTAAACCAATGTGCTATCAAATTATTTGCACAAAAGTAGGATAAGTATGTGAAGCAGGGAGTGATTGAGGGGGTGGTAAATAGAGATGTTAATCCAGTCTACAGTTACCCTGAGAAGATCTAAGGTCCTAAATATTATGACTTCAAAACCTAGTAGATCCAGGCTGTTTAGAGAAAATCAAGTGGAGAATTTATTATAATGTATAAGTGCGCGCATGTGTGTGTGTGTGTGTGTGTGTGTGTGTGTGTATGATTGTGTGTTACAGGCATATAATTATTATTATTTTTTCTGTTTGTTCATTCTTTCTTTTTTTTAAATTAATTTTAGTTTACATCATCCATTTCCATGAGATCTTGAGTTACAAATTTTCTCCCCATCTTTCCCCCACCCACCACCCCAAAACAGCGATCCCACTGTATACTCCCTCCCCCAATCTATTCTCTCCTATGTCCTCCCCCATCTCCCCTCAGACTTTCTGGTAGGGCAGGATGGATCTCCCTACCACAATGCCTGTGTATCTTAAGTCCCAGTTGGATGTAATTAATAATAACAACAATAATAATTGTATACATACATACGTATGTATATATATGTGTGTATATATATATATATATATATATATATATATATATATACATACATATATATTTTTAACATTTGATTAAAGAACTTTAAATTCTAGATTCTTTCTCTTCCTCCTTCATCACCCACCCCCACTGGAAGGAAAAGCAATCAAATACAGGCTATACATGTGTAATTACACAGGACCTCTCCACAGTGGGCATATTGTGAGAGACTGATTACATGTCCCTCCTTTATATCCCGCCCCCCCTCCCATTCCACTCTCGACCC
>CM053583.1:236591708-236611410 GCA_028627135.1 Pseudochirops cupreus
AGCTGACTTTAGTGGCAAGTATCTTTGTGTGTGTTTTGGAGTTCTAGGATTGGTTTAGAGTCCTATTCTATGGGTATTTTGGGGTGGCTATGTGAGAGCTGCAATGTGTTGCTGCTGCTACGCCGCCATCTTGGCTCCGCCCCCTGAATTTCAATCATTTTTAATGAGAAAACTGGCACTGAAAAGAAAATTTGACTTTCAGATACAAGCATAAGAAGGTAAACATGGAAAATAATTCATAAGGGAATTCTCAAAGTTGAACTATTTACATGTCAACATAGAAAAACGATAATTGTAACTTACGAAACTTTTCTCAGTATGAGGATAGGTGAAGGGAATATAAAAGTATACATATATACATATATATATGTGTATATATATATATATATGTATACATACACATATGTCTATATGGGAGGGTGTAAATGCATAGGAATACATATGTGACTGTCTGTATATTTGTGTGCATAGAGGGCACAGGATCAATTGAATAGGAAGGGATGATATTTTAAAAGGTGAAATTGAGAGGTGGGAGAGGTATAGAAAGAGAGGAGACAGGGAGAGACAGAATAGGGTTAATCATCTCATACAGAAGAGTCAAGGGATAACTGTTACAATGAAGGGGAAGGACAGGAAGAGAAAAGGGAGTGGTATAAACCTTACTCTCATTGAATTTGGCTTAGGGAAGGAATGACATACAATCTAAATTGGGTATCTTGCCCTACAGGAAAGTAGGAGGAAGGGGATGAGAGAGAGGATGATAGAGGGGAGGGCAATTTGTGGGGGGGAGGATTATTAGAAGCACACACTTCTGTAAAGAGACAGGGACAAAGTAGAGAACAGAATAAGTGTGGGGCAGGATAGGAAGGAGGGAAATATAGTCAGTCTTTCACAATATGTCCATTGTGGAGATGTTTGGGATAACTGCACATGTATGACCTGTATTGAATTACATGTCTTTCCAGTGGGGGAGGGGATGATGAGAGAGGAAGGGAAAGAGTCTAGAATTTAAAGTTCTGAAATCTAATGTTAAATAAATATAAATTTTATTATTATTATTTATATCCAGCTGGATAATAAGATATGTAGGCACTGGGGTAGGATGATCCATCTTGCCCTACGGGAAAGTCAGAGGGGTGATGAAGGAGGATATATGAGAGAGCAGATTGAGGGAGGGGATATACAGTGCTATCACTGTTTTGGGTGTGGTGGGTAGGGGAAAGATGGAAAGAAAATTTGTAACTCAAATTCTTGTGGAAATGAATGAAGTAAATGAAAAATAAACAAAAGTTAATACAGCAAAGAAACTAAAAAAAAATAAAAATACTTTAAGGGAAAAAAGGGCCTGGAATTTGATATTCCAGAGGTAAAAGGAGCTAGGATTAAAACCAAGAATCGCCCACCCAGAAAAATTGAGTTTAATATTTCACAGGAAAATATGGTCATTTGATCAAATAGATGACTTTCAAGCATTCTTGATGAAAACAAAAACAGAATTGAATAGAAAATTTGACACTCAAATACAAGAAACCCAAAAAGCATGAAAAGATAAATAGGGAAAATAAATCATAAGGAACTTATCAAAGTTGAACTTTTTACATTCCTACATGGAAAATACAATCATTGTACCTTATGAAACTTTTCTTAGTGTGAGGATAGGTGAAGGGAATATAAACGTGTATACATACATACATACATACATACATACATACATACATACATACATATACATATGTATATATATGTATATATATATATATATATATATATATATATATATATATATGAATGTGTGTATATATGTGTACAGGTGTACATAAACAGAGGGCACAAGATCAATTGTATAGGAAGGGATAACATTTGAAAGGTGAAATTAAGAGGTAAGAAAGGAATATAATGAGAAGATATGGGGAGAGACAGAATGGGGTAAATTATCACATATAGAAGAGGCAAGGGATAACTGTTACAGTGGAGGGGAAGAACAAGAAGTTAAAAGGGAATGGCTCAACCTTACTCTCTTTGAATTTGGCTTAGGGAGAGAATGACATACACACTAAATTGGGTGTCTTGCCCTACAGGAGAGTAGGGGGGAAGGGGATGAAAGGAGGGATGATGGTGGGGAGGGCAGGTTGGGGGAGAGGGTAGTTAGAAGCATACACTTTTGTAAAGGGACAGGGTCCAAATAGAGAATAGAATAACTGGGGGACAGGATAGGATGGAGGAAAATATAGTCACTCTTTCACAATATATCAACTATGGAAAGGTTTTTCATAACTACACATTCACAACCTATATTGAGTTGCTTATCTTCCCAGTAAGGGTGGGTTACAAGGAAGGAAGGGAAAGAATCTGGAATTCCAACTTGTAAAATCAAGTGTTTAAAAGGAAAATTATTATTATTGTTATTATCATTATTATCATCATCATCATTTATTATTATTATTATTATTATTATTATTGTTTACATGCAACTAGGAAATAAGATATACAGGCACTGGGATATGGACATCCATCTTGCCCTCCAGGAAGTGGGAGAAGGGATGGGGGAGCATATAGGAGAGAGCAGATTGGTGGAGGGGATATGCAGTTGAATTGCTGTTTTGGGGTGGTGGGTATGGGAAAGATGGAGAGAAAAATTATAACTCAAAATCTTGTGGAAATAAATGATGTAAACTAAAAATAAACATTAAATTTAATTTTTAAAAAAGAAAATACACTCAGCCCCTTAATAGGCTGAATGTGGTCACGTGGAGCCTGTGGTGGGAGGCTTGTTTTTCAGGAATGCCCACACCTTGTTACTTTGTGATTGGGCCTTGGGTCAAGAGGGTTGTGAAATTCTCTGACCCAGGAGAATGCTATATATACCTTGATGTGAAGTTTTGCTTTGGGGCTCACTTTGGCAGGAGTTGTGTAATTTGTTCAGTTGAGCCTCTGGGCAACCATTGAGCCCCCCGCCTTTGAAAATGCAGATGTTGTTACTTCCCTCTCTGGTAACTAAACTATGTATGGATGTAATGGTCAGACAGCTGGAAGCTCTGTCTGCTGAATTGTGCTATTTTCTGTTGTAACTTCTGTTTGTATTCTCTGTAGTTCAGGGTGCTGACATTTTCCTGTGAACTAGGTAAATGATTTATGCTTGATTAATGAAAGTAAGATTGTTAACCCCCCCCCCCAAAAAAAAAGAATGAGGCTGAATAAAAGGTCAAGAATTTCACAGGAACTAATAAAAATTTAAATAAAGAGGTTTACCAGTATGAGATCTCAAACTATATTATAGGACAGGGATTATCAAAACTATATAGTGATGGTTAAGAAATAGAAAGGCAATCAGTGGAACAGAATAGCCATACAATTTACAGCAGCAAAAGATCATAGTAACTTTGTATTTGACAAGTATAAAGACAAGTTTTTGGGAGAATAATTCATTATTTGGTATAAAAAAAAACTGGAAATCTGGAAAAGATTCTGGCAGTAATTGGGCATAGACCAACGTGTATTTGCAGTGTATCGCATAATATTCTAAATGAATTTAAACATTTCCACTTCACTGAAATGCAGTACCAGATCACAATTTAGCAAGATAAAATAAAAATGGACACATAACTTAGATGTTAAGAAAGCTATTACAGGAAAATTTGAAGAACATGGAACGTATTACCCATCCAACTTGTGGATAGGCAAACAGTTTATGAATAAACAGGAGAAAAGGAACAATATTGAAATATAAAATTGATAATTTTGATTACATTAAATTTTTAAAAAGTTTTTTACAAATAAAATAAATGCACTCAAGACCAATAGGAAAGCAGAAAACTAGGGGGAAAGAATTATAGACAGTTTCTTAGATAAACATGTCAAATAAACTTTGTCAAATCTATAAGAATATGGATCATACCCCATCTGATACATGATCAAGGGATATGAACTAGTATTTTTTTCTATAAAGAAATCAAATCTATATATAATCATATAAAATTGCACACCACTCTCTTCCTCTTGATTCCCTTTGATTACAGGCCCAGGGGTCTAGTTCAGGGATGAGAAATCTATGACCTTGAGGCTGTATGTGGCCCTCTAGATCCTGTAGAACTTTGACTGAATCCAAACTTCACAGAAGGACCACACTTGAGAACCTAGAGGGCCACCTGTGGTTTTGAGAAAACAGGTTTCCCACTCCTAAACTAGTTCACCAATGTACTCCCAAAGCTAATTTGCCTTTTTTCTTGATAACATCATCATTCCATATAATTTGAATTTTGTTTTCCCTGTGCACACTCCTCCTTATTCTCCTATATGTTATAAGTTAAATTACCAGCCTATCCTTCTGTGAATTACCAAATAAAAACTGAACATTTTCAGTATTCACCTGTCAGTTTATCTCTTCTCTAGAAACTATATATGCCTCTTCATTATTTCACTGACCCCTCCTACCTTGATTGTCAAGGAGAATCAGAGCCTTTATATCTGATCTACCACCCTTCCCCCTCAACAGTGGCAAGGACTTTTTTGTATCCCATTCTCTTTCTGAGGGAAATAATTTAACTAATATTGGAGTAATTTCTGATGCCAAGCTGAGCTGATATGATACCTCAGAAATGTTTTACCTTTCTCCTAAGGACTCTGCCAATCCCTCTCTTGATTGTTAGGCAGGGTTAGTTATGCAACATCTAATTTGCTACCATATACATACCTTGGTGCATTCAATTTCCATTCAAATCAATAGCCATTTTTGGGAAAAAATGTATGACAATCTATTTGTCTCTAACTTCATACAATGCCTTTGGTCTTCTTATTTGTAGATCATTTGGACTACAGTCCTCTTCTTTGGCTAGTATCCCCTGCTCTTTTATAGCAATCAATATGAGCCATATCTCCCCAATATCCCTGTCTCATTCTTCCATAATTTTCTATTGTGTTCAAAAGCCTCATTCCTGTTCCCTATGTTCTGTCCATCTCTTCCTCACCAAATTCCTTGATGCCCTGGGGGAAACAATCTGTCCGGAGAATCAATTATCTTGATTACTGACTTACTCCCTGGATTACTCTTGCAGAAAATCCCCAGATAGTGTTAATCATTTGACTCCCTACACTGTGACTTATCCATCTCCTTTTCACTTGACCCGCATCCTTTCTTTTTTGTCTCATGCTCTTTTAGTCAGGTCCCAATAATAGAACTATATGTCATTATACATCAGCTTTGCCACCATTAACAAAATTAACAACAAAATTACCATTAACAATCTATTTCCCTATAGCCCATTCATCATCCTTCTACAACATACCCTCCCTCCCCACTCACTTTTGCATGTTGTCTCCAATTAGTGAAATATAAGCTTTTTGAGGGCAGCAACAGTCTTTATTTTTGTGTTTTTATGCCTCTGCTTGACATATAGTTGGCACTTAAGTTATTTTTCATTAATTCATTTACACATTCATTCTTTTATTCATTCTTAGCAGCCACTTATTTATATTAGACCTATGCCCCCCCCCCTTGAAAGTAATTTGTGTATATTTTGTGTCTGTGTATATATCATTTTACTACAAAAGTGTATAAGATTTTTTACTTATTCTTTTGTCAACAATACCACAGTGAAATGTCTGGCATATGGTAAGTAGATAAAAAATTCCTCTTGAATGAAATTGGAACCTCTCACTTTCACAAAATAGCTATAATAACATAGGAAAGTTGGGCAGAAAAGGATCTACCAAATGTATACTTTTTGCAGAAGAAACTGGTGTCTTTCTGTTTGGGTTGTCCATCTGTATCCACATTGTTTGACTTGATTTTTATCTGAACATCCCACTTTGGTCAACAATATTTTTTTCTTGGCTTCCATTTGTGTCTTTTTATTATTTAACTGCACTGTTTAATTGACTCTATACTCTATAGTAATGAGAGTCAAAGCCTCCTATAAATAATTCTTCAGCATGTACTGGAAAAGTGGAGTAGATGCAAGAATATCTGATTTTGTGACATTTCAATATCTTAAGTAAGGGTTACATTTCTTTGGTCATACATGTGTACTTAGAATTCTTTAGAACAAGAAGGTTCTTTTTCCTCTGTACCTCTCTGCCTATTAAATCTCCACACATACTTGAAAGACCATTTCAAATGCCCCCTCTTCCATGAAGCCTTCCCATATCTCTTGGTCCATAATGACTTTTTCCTCTTTGACTCCTTTGTGCATTGTCTATACTTTCATAATTAACTATTTAAAATTCTTAATTGTTTTATATGTGTGTTTATGTGACCTATAAATATCCATTAAGAAACCAAGGATCTTACCATTATCTAAACCTTTCTGAGCACTAGTTCCTATTGCAGAGTTTTACAGATACATACTTACTAAGTATTTGATGGTGAAATTTAGGCATTTTTCTTTTAATATTTCACTTGGGTTTAGTGGAATTGTTGAATAGCTTTTCTTTATATTACTAATGCCATGTGATGTACACACTATCTCATATAGGCCTACTTTCAATCAGTAGTTATTAGAATATATTCTAATATCAGCCATATAATTTTTAAGTATTAGTGACACCTGCCTATTTACTGATACCTGTCTTTTCCATTAATTCCTCCTCTCTCTTGATCTTGCCTTAGTTATCATGTTGAATGAGGAAGTATTTGTCTCCTTCTAATCAAATACTCCACAGTATGAACTTAAGTGAAATAATATGCTTTGAGCTTCATGTATGTTTTATTTCAATTGCTATATTCTTTAAAAAAAAAACAGACAAAAAACTCCCATTTGTCATTTTCTCCCATGTAGAAATTAGCATTCGTAAATTTGTAATATTATATTGGTGTCCTTAACTATCATGGGATATCAGGAAGTATATTTTCAATGATAAACCATCACTAAAAATCAAAAGCTTTTGTTGTGTATGTTTTATAAAATCAAAAGGAAAGTTTTCTGTCATATATGTAATATGACATATAAATATGAATATATTTGTAAAAACATTGTCATGGTCACTTCAGCCTTGTGAAACAGACATCTGTTTTATTTCTAATACACTAAGCAGAAATTTGTCAGATCAAATAACAAATGAAAGCTTATTATAAGTCCTTTCTATGGATTTGCTGATTCAATACTTTGAGATTTCCACTACTGTACTAGTCAAAATGCATCATATATTACTTCTGAGTGATTAATATACATGCAATGACTAATAATTATATTTACAGAGAATCAGATTGGAAGGTAATTGATGGATTTGGAAATGAGACTAAAAGATTTATTATTCATAAACATATCATTCAAAACATTAAACCAATAGGCTCATAAAGTCAAAACATGCAAATAAATCTAAAGATCTACTTCAAAATGAAAATTATATCTGACAATAGAGAAAATTAATGACAAGTCTTCAGTGGTAGTTTCACAGCCATAACAGTATGGAACTGAAAACAAAACAGCAAAACATAAGAAGAAGGAGGGTGGTTACTTAACAATAGGCATGCTTTTATAAGAAAATAATTTAAAATACATGGAGTTGAAAGAATAAAAAGGATAATAGGAAGGGGTGAAGTGTCTATTCAATGCAAAGGTTAATCATGTTTAATGACTGAATATAGTTACTTCTTTTGTGACAGTGGGCCAGAAAATATTTTCAGAAGTTCCTTCTCTGGATCTGTGATTTCACTGATTTAAATACTACGTCCAAAGGTGTAGATCACAACACATCTATTTTTGCAAAATCTGTGACTCTGGAGAGTTCTATCCTATACTGGAGACTTATGAATGTGGATATTAATAAAGGCTAGCTTTATGTTATTTTCCTACATATTCAGATGATATCCTTCCCTTCCCTAGTTCTTCACTGTTAATTTGTGATAATCTTCTCACACCAAGGGTGGACCTAATTTTTTTCATTCTTTCTTGATCCACAATGTAAACACCTTAGAGATTTAAAAACAATAACACAATATTCTCTTTCTCCTTTCTTATGTTAGTGTAAACTCCATGAGGATAAAGATTGTTTTCAGCTTTTCTTTCCTTATATTGTACCTAGCGTGGTAGCTTGTTTATAGAAGACATTTAATGGTTGCTGTGTTATTAAATTATCCCAATTTATTGTCCAACAATTATTTTAAATTTTTTTTATTTAAAAAGTGCATTTCTTTTTTTAAATATTCCATTTCTGAAAATGTTTACAATCATCAAATAATCAATAAATAGGTAGAAAAAAACAGAAAATTAAAAGACTTGGAAGTCTCTTAAAGATTCTAATGGGAACAGTGGGTAAAGAGTAGTTAGAATGATTGCATCCTACTTTCATTTGGAAAATTACCTGACTGTATAGCAAATGGCTATCAGTGAATATTACAATGAATAATTGAGCTAGATTCATTCAGCAAATGCTAGACAGCTAGATGTCAAAGTATATGGGGTTTTGGTTATGTACTGAAGATGGTCTTCATTTAAATCCTGCTTTAAATACTTAAATACTGTGTGACTCAGGGCAAGTTACTTCACCTCTCTTGGCCTCAGTTTCCTCATTTACAAAATGGGGTGCATCAGTTTTAAAAGGTTGTTGTGAGGATCAAATGAGTAAATATATAAAGATATTCAAATATGCAAAGTGTTTCACAAAATTAAAAGATGCTATTAAATGCTGTTATTATTGTTCTCTGAATGTAACTGATTAAGATTGTAGTAAGATTGGTCTTTTGGTTGGCAACCACACAAGCAAATCCTGGTAAATGATTTTTTTAATATGGTATAATTTGTTTATAGTCATTTAAAATCAAACTGATTGCATGTAAATGTCTTGTCAAATTTTCTATTAGGTCTAGTCTTTTCTTCAAGAATATTCATCCTCTTTTCAATTTAATATCCATTTTTTTTCATCCTGAAAGATTAAATTCAGTTTTGCTGGGTAGGTGATTCTTACTCTTAATCCTAAATCCTGCCCTGCAGAATATCATATTCCAAGTCTTCTCATCCTTTAATTTAGAAGTTGCTTAATCTTGTGTTATCTTGACTGTTATTCCATGAGATTTGAATTACTTCTTTGTGTCTGCTTACAATATGTTCTTCTTGACCTGAAAACTCTGGAATTTGGTTATAATATTACTAGAAGTTTTATTTTGGAGATTTATTTTGGGAGGTGATCAGTAGATTCTTTTAATTTCTATTTTGCTTTTTAGTTCTAAGGTATGGTGGAAGTTTTACTGGTAATTTATTACAACATGATGACTAAGCTCTTTTTGTTAAAATAAAGAGTGCAATAATTAAATTATTTTTCTCAATTTATTTACCAGATCAGTTGTTTTTTTTTCTTCCAATGAAATATATTATATTTTTGTTGTTTTGAATTTATTTTATTTTTTCTCGATATTTCATGGAGTCATTAACTTCTTACCTCCTTGATTTCTTTCATGTTTATTTTGAGGTTAGATTTATCAGTCTCAGAGAGGGGAAGATTGAAGTCTCCCACTGGTATAGTTTTGCTATCTATTTCTTCCTCTAGTGTCCTTAATTTCTCCTTTAGGATTGTAGATGCTGTACCACTTGGTGCACAAAGGTTTAGTAATGATATTGCCTCATTTTTGATGGTGCCTTTTAGCGGGATATAGTTTCCTGCCTTATCTCTTTTAATTAGATCTATTTTTGCTTTTGCTTTATCTGAGATAAGGATTGCTACCCCTGCTTTTTTTTTTTTTACTTAGGCGAGGCATGATATATTTTACTCCAGCCTTTTACCTTTACCCTGTGCATAACTTTCTTTCAGATGTGTTTCTTGTAAACAGCATATTGTAGGGTTGTGGTTTTTAATCCATTCTGCTATCCACTTCTGTTTTATGGGAGAATTCATCCCATTCACATTCACATTTATGATTACTATCCGTGTCTTTCCCTCCATCCTATTCCCTCCCCTGTTTATGCTTTTTTTTCCCTCCTTTTCCCTTCCCCCTCTTAAGAGTTTTCCTTTTGACCCCCGTCTCCCTTCTTATTTGCCCCTCTCCCTTTTCCTATCCTTTTCCCTTGCTACTTCTCCCCTCCCTTCTCAACCCACCTCTGCTTTCTTGGCCCTTCCCCCCTCCCACTGCCTGTAATATATGAACGAATTTTATTCTCAGTGTTGTATGTTATTTCTTCCCCAAACCAAGATTGACACAAATAGATCTCATGCACTGCTCCTCTCCCTCCCTTCTTTCCCTCTGTTATGATAAGTTTTATGTCTCTTCTCCATAGATTCCTATCTTTAACTTGTTATTTCCTCCCCGCACCAGAACCAGTGAGGGAAAAGCTCATATAATTGTCACCTCCCTCCCTTCTTTCCCTCTATTGTACTTTTTTTATGCCTCTTTGTGTATAATTTACCCTTTTTTGATTCATTCTTTCCTCTTCTTCCATTACAATCCTTTAATAAGGATTTTTATCATAATTTTGCGTAGTTTATACCCACACCCTCTATTTCTCTATATCCCTTTTAGATGTTCTAGGTTTATAGTTCATGATATTAACATGTATCAGTTTCCCATATAGGGATGTAAACAGTTTGCTCTTGTTAAATAACAAGTTATGTGTATGTGTGTGTGTGTGTGTGTTTCCTTCTTTACCTTTCTTTGTCTCTCCTGGGTCTTGTTACTGGAGGTTGAATTTTCCACTGAGCTCTGGTTTTTCCATCAGGAAGGTCTGGGATTCTGTTATGTCACTGAATGTCCATCTCCTGTCCTGGTAGATTATGCTCAGTCTCACTGGTGAGGTGATCCTTGGTTACAGCCCAAGCTCTTTTGCCTTGCGAAAAATCATATTCCAGTTTCCCCGATCTTTCAGCATTGAGGGTGCCATATCCTGTGTGATGCTCACTGTGCTTCTGTGATATCTGAATTGTTTCTTTCTGGCCACATGTAGTATTTTCTCCTTTACCTGATAGTTCTGAAGTTTGGCCACAATGTTTCACCGACTTTTCAATTTGGGATCTCTTTCAGGAGATGTCTGGTGGATTTCTATTTTATCCTCTGGTTCTAGGATCTCAGGGCAGTTTTCCTTGATGAGCTCTTGGAAGATATTGTCCAGACACATTTTTTTCATCATAATTTCCTAGTACACCAATGATTCTCAGATTGTCTCTCCTGGATCTGTTTTCCAGGTCAGTTATTTTTTGGTTGAGATATTTTACTTCTTTTTCTAATTTTTCAGTCTTGATGTTTGGTTTGACTGATTCTTGGTTCCTCATAGAGCCATTGGCTTCAATTTGGTTGATTCTTTTTTTTAGTGAATTATTCTTCTCAGTTAGTGTTTGAAGCTTTTTTTCCATATGCTCAGATTTCATTTTTAGTTCACACATTTTACTTTTTAAGGAGCTGTTCTCTTCATTGTAATGTTTTTCTAATTTCACCATTTTGTTTTTATAAGAGTTGTTGATTTTATCTTCTACCTCTCCAAGCTGGATTTCAAAGTTCTTTTTGAGCTCATCTAGGAATGCTTTCTGTGCCTGAGACCAGGTCACAGTCCCTGTTAAGGCTTCAGCTGAGGGTGTGGAGTCAATACTCTCTCCTTCTGAGTTTGATTCCTCCCTCTCACTGTAATAGGATTCCAGAGCCTTTGTCTTTGTCTTTGTAGCCTACTTTCTTCCTAGTTTGAGGCAGGACCTTAGCCACACCCCTTCTGCAGGGTTCCTAATCCTTTATTGCTTAAAATTTTCCTCTGGGCCAATAATTGCTGTGTTTTGGAGTTAGAGGAGGGGGATTCTCCCTATTATTTCTTATGACAAAATAGGACTCCATTTCAATCATGTGCCACATTTTGTTGAGCCATTACAAAACTGTTGGACATCCCCTCAATTTCTGATTCTTTGTTCCATAAAAAGAACTGCTATAAAAACTTTTGTACAAACAAGTTATTTTCCTTTTTCTTTGATCTCTTTAGCATACAGACCTAATAGTGATATTTCTGTGTCAAAGAGTAAACATATTTTGTTTTCCTTTAGACATTACTCTAAGTAGTTCTTCAGAATGGTTGGACCAGTTCACCACTCCACCAACAATTCATTGGTTTACCCATTTTCTCTCATCCTTTCCAGCACTTTTCATTTCTGATAGGTGTTTTAATTTGCATTTCTCTACTCAATAGTGACTGAAAGAATCTTTTCATATGATTATAGATTATTTTGAAGTTTTCTTCTGAAAACTGTTTGTTCATATCCTTTGACTATCAATTGGCCAATGACTCTTATTTAAAAAAAAATTAACTCAGTGTTCTATATATTTGAGAACTGTTTTCTTATTCCTTTTAAAGACTTCCTTTAACACATAACAGAAAATGCATGAAGACAGCAGGTACCCACAATTCTTAAAGAGCAGGGGAATAAGTTCTAGTTGCACCCAAACACTGAATCATGACAATTCAGGACTTATCAACTAAAAGTTTCCATATAAGAAATACATTAGATATAATAATTTACTGAAAAAAAAATCTGTAGGGAGAATTGTGGGAAAACCACCACCAATATATTAGATACAGAATGTAAAATAGAAATTGAAAAAACCTAACAATCATTTTTTGAGGGAAATCTCAAGACAAAAACTCCCAGGAATATTATAGCCCAAATCCAGATATCTCAAATCAAGAAGAAAATTTTGCAAACAGCAAAAAATAAAATTAAAATATTGTATAGTAACAGGATCACACAAGATTTAGCAGGTTCCATCTTAAAGAAGTGAGAGTTTGATATTCCTGAAGGCAAAGGAGCTAGGATTACAACCAACAATAACTTCCCCAGCCAACTGAATCTAATTCCAGGAAAAAAATCTATGTTTAATGAAACACAGGACTTTCAAGCATTCCTGATGGGAAGACCATAGCTGAATAGAAAACATGATGCTCAAATACTACGCTTAAGAGAAGCATAAGAAAGTAAAAATGAAAGAGAAATCATAAGATACACAGTAGTGATAAGCTATTTACATTCTTATATGGAAAGATGGTACATGTTACTCAAATATTCATTATTATTAGGACAGTTAGAAGGAGATTCCATAGATAGAGGCCATGAGTGGAAGTTGATTATATTGGGATGATCTAAAATAATAATAATAATAATAAGAGGTTTAGAAAGAGGAATGCAGTGGAAAAGGGGGAAGGGAGAAGAAAAATGAGGGTAGATTATTTAACCTAAAAAGACAAGAAAGGAAGAGCCTTTACAGTGGATGGAGAAAATGGAGGTGGGGGTGGGCAATACTTGAATTTCACTCTCATCATTCCTCATTGGAAAGGGGAATCTATATATTTCTATCTATCTTATAGATAGATATAGATATATCTATATGTGTGCATGTGCTCACATGCATGCACACACATGAATACACACACTGTGGAATGTATTAAGTCCATTTTAACCAACAGAAAATTTAGGGGAAGAAGATAAGAAAAATGAGAGTCCTTGATAAAAGAGAGCAGATTAAGGGAGTCAGTGGTCAGAAGCGTAACAGAATTTGGAGGAAGAACAGGATAAAAAGAGATAGAGAAGTATAAACAGAAGAAGATGGGATAGAGGGAAATGTACAATTAGTAATCATAACTGTGAATTTGATAAGTTCACCCATGGTACAGAAGTGAATATCAGAATGGATTAAAAAACATTATCTAACAATGTGTTGTTTATAAAAGACATACTTGAAATAGAAAAATGTAATCACAGAGTTAAAATAAGGTCTGGATCAGAATATAATCTACTTCAGCTGAAGCAGAAAAGACAACCATAGCAATTGTGATTTACTGCAAAGTAAAAGAAGAAATGGAACTAATTAAAAGAGACAATCAGAAAAAATACATTTTGCTAACATATACTGTAGACAATGAAATAATATCAGCATTTTAAAGGAAGTTTCTCTGATAATGGACTCATTCTTCAAACACATAGGAAACAATCAGATATATTAAAATAAGGCATTCCCTAATCATTACATAATTAAAGAATATGAATAAATAGTATCCAGAATAATTTTAAAGTATTTATAACCACTTGAAAAAAAATGTTCTAAATAAATCATGATTAAGCAAATGCAAATTAAAAGATCTCTGAAGTTCTGCATTAAACCTGTCCAAAATGGCAAATATCAGAGGGGATGAGGTAAAATATGTACATTTATAAACTATTGGTGGAGTTGTGTATTGATCCAATCATTTTGGAGAAGAATTCAGGAAAGATGCCCAAAGGGTTATATATTTTTGCCTCCTTTTTGATCTGGCAATAGTAATACTAGGTCTGTGTGTCAAAGATATGAAAAAAGGAAGGAAGGAAGGAAGAAGGAAAGAAAGAAAGAAGAAAGGAAGGAAGAAAGAAAGGACCTATGTGTACAAAAATATTTATAGCAGCTGTTTTTGTAGGAGTAAATGAATTTGAAATTAAGAATATGCTCATCAGTTTATATATACACATATACATATCTATATCTAGCTATCTATCTATAGACATGTACATATCTATCTCTATCTATTTGTCTGTCTAGCTATCTATCTATATACATACACTCTATTATGTGCTATTGTGTACTATTGTGGTATAAGAAATGATAAAGAGGATGATTTCAGAAAAAAATGGAATGATCTATATTAACTGATACAAAGTGAAGTGAGCAGAACTAGGAGATCATTTTACATAGTAAAAACAATATGGTAATGATGATCAGATGTGAAAAACTTAGCTGCTCTGATCAGTTCAAGGAAGAGAATTCCAAAGCAATTATGATGATGGGGGTTATATACTTCCAGAGAGAGAACTGATGTGTGCTGAGTTCAAATTGAATTATTTTTCCTTTCTCTCTTTCTTGTTTTTTGGTGTGATAGTTAATACAAAAATATGTTTCTCATAATTTCACACAAATAAATCATAGCTTATTGTTTGCCTTTGTATTGAATGAGGGAATTTAGGATGAAAATTAATTTAGAATTTAGGACTTGAAATTTTAAAAAAATGGCAATAATAAATTTTAAAATATCATAAAGTCATAACAATTTATAACATTCCTATTGAATAGTGACAGCATCTCAAAAGTATTAATAGAAAAGGATTTTTTTTCAAAATATCTAAAATTTATAAAATATCTTGGGTTTAATTTATCTAAGCATACAAAATATATAGATTAAATTACATAGTGATCTTCAAGTCGTAAAAAACAACTTAAATAGCTAGAAGAATATAACACTCTAATTTTTTGGCCATTCTAATACAAATGATGATAATGCCAAAACATTTATAAATTTTAATGTTTAATCAATCTGCTTATCAAAGGGATATATACATATGTATCACTTTGGTACGTAGATTCCCTTAATATTATATAGACATGTATAAAGCATACATTGATTATTGTACTGTATTATCAAAGAGTACCAAAAAGACATCACCATGTTAGTATCAAGTTACAGTGTCTGTGGCTGATCAGAGCAAGACAACCTCCAAATGGCCTCTTAGAGGTCAGGCACACATAATCCATGTGAACATTTGGGGTGGATTTGAGAAATTTGCTCATCTTGTGTTTCTTTTGAGTTACTTCAATTCTGCTTTGCTTATAAATCACACCTTCTTTGATGAGGACATGCCAGTGTCTCCCATGCCACACAATCAATTCCAAAATTTTTCAGAAAGACCATGAGAGTGTTCTTGTATTGTTTCTTCTGACCACCATGTGACTGCTTTCTTTGTGTAAGTACTCTGTAAAATAATCTTTTAGGCAAGTGTACATATGACATTTAAACAACATGAGCAACTCATCAGAGATGTGATCTCTGCAGTAGACCTTGAATACTTGGTGGTTTAGTTCAAGAATTTACCTCAGGGTCAGGTAACTTATCCTGTGAAGCGAGCTTCAGAATCTTCCTAAGACAATTCAAATGGAAATGATTCAGTTTCCTGGTATGGCACTGGTATACATTCCAGGTTTCACAGGTATACAACAATGAGGTCAGCAGAATGACTCTGTAGACCTTCAGTTTGGTAGTTAGTCTAATAATTCTTCTCTCCCAAACATTCCTTTGGAGTCTCCCTAACATTGAGCTATCTCTAGCAATGTGTGTGTTAACCTCATCATCAATGAGCACATCTCTGAAAAGGGTACTACCAAGGTAAGAGAACTTATCCACAGAATTCAAAGCTTCTCCATTTGTTGTAACAAGCGGTTCCATGTATGGATGGTGTGGTGTTGGATGACCAAGCACCTGTACTTTTTTTTCATATTAGGTCAAAAGTAGCACAAACAGCTGACTATCAATCCACATTTTGTTGTATCTCAGCTTCAGAGGCAGTGTTGAGTACACAATCATCTGCAAACAAGAAACCATGCACCAAGACTCCTTCCACATTAGTCATGACTTGTAGCCTTTTAAAGTTGAATAATTTACCATCAATTCAGTAGCTGACCTTGATTCTATGTTCATCATAATTAAAGGCATTTGACAACATTGCTAAAAACATCATGTTTAAAAGTATGAGAATAAGCACACAGTTTTGGTTCACTCTTTTGGTAACTGGGAAGGTACAATAGCAGCATCCATCATCCAGAATCTGAGCAAACTCATCATCATGAAATTGACATACAATCCTGATGAATTTGGACAATCACATTTTGATGTAATTTTCCACAATATCTTGTGACTGACTGTATCTAAGGCCTTGTTCAGATCAATAAACATTTTATATTAGATATATGATCTGTTCCTGGAATGTCTTCTGAGCTGTCAGGCAGCAAACACAATATTGACCATTCCTCCATGCTTTCTGAAAACATACTGGTTCTCAGGTAGATGACTTTCTTTCAGGTGAAGGATCAGTCATTTAAAGAGGATTCTGGCAAGAATCTTATCAGCAATGACTAAGATAGACATTACCCACTCCTTAATTCTCACAGGAGGACCTATCTCCCTTTCTTTTATACAGATGAAAATGGAGGAATCCTTGAACTGTTGTGCAGAGAATAAAAGCTAGCTGAGACCTGAATTTAAGGTAAATTTAGATGTGGATTCATTGATGAAGTGTGAGACTACCACAGTTTTCACCACTCAAATTGACAGTCTTTTATTGGGGATGCAGGATGGATTATAAAGGCTAAAACCACTAAAAACCACAATCAGGGAGGGGAGCTAGCAGAAGCCATGACATACAGAAGCAAAGAGCAGCCATTGGTTAGATCTATAGCTCAGGGCTAATTTTGGAACATGGCACAAGGGTACAGGGGTACAACCTTCCTGTGTCATGGGGGTCCCTCCTAGAACTGAGTGGAGGGCTGTAGTCAGCTTTCCAGAGCAGGGTGGAGGGTCATGGGACAAGGGAGACTGGAATTCCCCTGATCAGTCCAGGGTCGTGTTCTGGATGAAGGGGGTGTAAACCCTGCTTGGTCAGCAGAACAGGACAGGCTGGTGTCTAGATAAGATTCTTTCACCATAATCAATCTTGTATACTATAATGATCCAAGGAGAAAATATGAAATGCTGATTAGGTAAGAAGGGGGCAGAGAACTATACCTTGAGCAATGCCCAGTCATGCCTTAAGCTGTTTCAAGCTATGATAAAATGTAGGATAGAGACAAAAACAAAAATATAAGAAGGGCTTAATGGTGGGCCACAAATCAGGTGATGTGTAGTGACCTGAGATTTGGGTTTGGGTACAACAGAACTACTAGGGGATAATCTCCTCTGGCTATAAAACCCAGGAAATTTCAGTCAGTTTTTTGTATAAGCAAGTTTCACAATTTACCTTGTACCTTGTACAACACAATTTACCTTGTAAATGTCAACTGGAATAAAATCAACACCAGAAGCTTTGCCACACAGAAGAAGCCTTATGACATTCAAAATGTCTTCTTCAGTTGGAATTTCAGCGAGGGAGGGATTTACTTTAAACTGATGGTAAATGGTCAATGACTTCATCATTGAGAGATGACAATTTTTGGAGAACACTATGGAAGTGTTCAGCCCATCTCTCTAAGATAAATCACTAATCAATGTGTCTCCATTTGCAATGAATACTTGAGATGCACCATAGGTCTTTGGCACATATATAGCATTAAGGGCATCATAAACACACTTTGGATTGCTACTATCAGCATAAAACTGAATTTCATCTACCTTCTTACTGAGCCAAGAGTCCTGCATCTCTCAGCTTTACTTGTACTTTATTTTTGACGGAATTAAATGCTGCCTTTTTAGAGATAAGTGAACTAACCTGATGGCAAATCTTGTGGAGTTCCTATTTTTCAATTAACACCTTTTAAATTTCCCCATGATTTTCATCAAACCAGTCTTGATGTGTATGTGTGGTCTGATCTAGATGAGCAAAAGCAGTGCTATTACACCAAATCTCTGAAAGTTGCCCACTCCTTTTCTGTTGCCAACTGTGTATTGGTTCAACTTTCTCTCCAAGTTAGCAACAAACTGATGGGGTCCTTGGGTGTCTGTGCTTGAACCACAGTTTGTAAAATCACATCTCTCCCTAGCCTCAAATCTCACTGGCCTCAGAGCATTATCTCTACCTGCTTTTCCCCATGCCAGTACTCTGCCTGTGAACTATTCATGATCAAGCCCAAGCCAAATGTTTATCTCCCTTGGTACAATAACAAGCTGCACATATAAATCCTTCATTAGATTATCTATAAGTAAGCACCCAAGATCATTATATACATCCTGAATCACTCATTATATATGCCTTAATCTTGGGACATATGTATTTTCACAACATCCATCTTGTCATACATGACACTGACAGGTGGCAACTTTGTCAGCCCTGACCATTAGCTGACTTAGTGACATTTCAAGTCTAAAACCACACCTCCATTCAGCCCGCCCCCCCCCCGACCATTTTCCAGTGAAGTCTGGGCAATACACCTGTGCAGTAGATATTAAAAGTGCATGTTCCTTTAAGAACTGACCACTCTTTAAATCCTCCCTAACCCCTCCACCACAAACTCATCTATTTAGTGTATTTGACACACGTTCTACTATAGATTATCCTATATAAACTTTAACTGTACCCCTCTAAGGTGGCAGGCTGCCTAACAACTCTTGCCCACTGTATAGAGTAACAGTTAATCTTGACCACCTTGGCTTAGAGAATGCTTGAATCTGTGAATTCATTCCAGACTGCTTTCCAAAAACTCTGGTTGTTGGGCTTCCTGGACACTCTGAACTCCCTGACCGCCACATCAAAATTATTCTGGCTCAGAGAAGCTGTCCATTCTGTTGACATTAATTCTTCTGGTTGTCATTTTGCCTGAGAGTACCACTTTTATAAATGTCAAGATTTAGCTTGGAAAGTACAGGTCTACGATCAGTGAAGCACTCTGCTCTCCATATTGCCTTCATTACTCTTACATCCTGATCCTTCTATTGATAAGGCCCATTAATGGCTGCTATTCTTCCAGTCTGGTCTAGGTAAAATAAAGAGTACTTATATATCTCAAGCAACATGATAAAGAAGGAAAAGTCTCTGTTATATGGTATAGCTCTCAGGAAGGGGTTGAATTGAAGGAGTAATTTAGGCAATAATAGAAAAAATATTTATGTACATGTCACATGCTTGTAAAGGGAAAGAATCAACCTTACTCTCACTGAACTTGGCTTAGGGAAGGAATGACATAAACTCTAAACTGGGTATCTTGCCACACAGGAGAGTAGGGGGAATGGGGATGAGAGGTGGGATGATGGAGGGGAGGGCAAGGTGGGGGGGAGAGTTGATGGAAGTGCACACTTCT
>CM053583.1:236611910-236633017 GCA_028627135.1 Pseudochirops cupreus
CCTGTTCTTCCCCTGCATTGTAACAATTAACCCTTGCCTCTTCTATATAAGATGATTAATCCCATTTTGTCTCTCCCTCTCTCCTGCCATTCTGTTCCTCTCCTACCTCACAATTTCACCTTTTAAAGTATTGTCCCTTCCTATTTAATTGATCCTGTACCCTCTATGTACACAGATATACACATACTCATACATGAATTCATATGCATATAGATATACCCTCCTATATAGAAATATGTATGTGTATGTATATCTATCTATCTATCTAATCTATCCTAATACTGAGAAAAGTTTAATAAGTTACAATTATTATTTTTCGATGTTGGTATGTAAATAGTTCAATTTCGATAAATTCCTTATGATTTCTTTTCCATGACTACCTTCTCATGCTTCTTGTATTTGAGTGTCAAATTTTCTTTTCAGTTATTGTTTTTTCAGCAAGAATGCTTGAAAGTTCCCCATCTCACTGAATGACCATATTTTCCCCTGGAACATCATACTCAGTTTTGCTGGGTAGGTGATTCTTGGTTTTAATCCTAACTCCCTTGATCTCGGGAATATCATATTCCATGCCCTTTGATCCCTTAATGTAGAAGCTGCTGGACCTTGGGTTACTCTTATTGTATTTCCACAGTATTCAAGTTGTTTCTTCTTGGCAGCTTATAATAATATCTCCTTGATCTGTGGGCTCCACAACCTGGCTATAACATTCTTAGGAGTTTCCTTTTTTGGATCTTTTTGAAGAAGTGATCCATGAATTGTTTCAAGTTCAATTTTGCCCTCTGGTTCTAAAATATTCGGACAATTATCCTTGAGAATTTCTTGAAGGTTGATTTCTAGGTTCTTTTTCTGATCATGGCTTTTAGGTAATCCAATAATTTTTAAATTGTCTCTCCTGGATCTATTTTCCAGTTTTTTGGTTTTTTCAAGGAGATATTTCACATTGCCTTCTATTTTTTTTTATTTGTTTGGTTCTGTTTAGTAGTATCTCCCAGCTGTGATGAGCCCTTCCTGTCCCACTTGCTGTGCTGTCTTCATTAGGAGATGTGTTTTTCTGTACTTTTGTGAGTTCTGGAGCCCTAAAATTTGTTTAGAGTCATATTATATGGGTATTTGAGGTGGCTATATGTGAGCTGAGGAGTTTTCCTGATTTTATGCCACCATCTTGGCTCCAGGCAAAGAATTTCTTGAAGCATGATTTCTAGGTTATTTTTGTGATCATGGCTTTCATGTAGTCCAATAATTTTTAAATTGTTTCTCCTGGATCTATTTTTCAGGTCAGTAGTTTTTCCAGTGAGATATTTCACATTGCCTTCTATTTTTTTTCTTTTGCTTGAATCCATTTAATAGTATTGTGATTTCTCATAAAATCATTTGCTTCCATTTGCTCCACTCTAATTCTGAAGGAATTATTCTCTTCAGAGATTTTTTGAGATTCTTTTTCCGCCTGGAAAATTTGGCTTTTTAAGGCATTCTTTACCTCATTGGCTTTTTGGGTCTCTTTTGCCATTTGAGTTAGTCTGTGTTTTAAGGTGTTATTTTCTTCAGTCAGGTTGTTGGCTCTCTTATCATGATTTTCTTGCATCATTCTCATTTCTCTCCCAAATTTTTCCTCCACTTTTCTTATTTGGTTTTGAAAATCCTTCTTAAGCTCCTCTATGGCCTGTAACCAGTTTACATTTCTCTTGCAAGCTATTGGTGCAGGGTTTCTGACTGTGTGGTCTTCTTCCCATTCCATGCTTTGATCATTTTGTTCCCCCCAAAAATAATCTAAAGTTGAATTGCTGAGCTTTCTTTGCTTCCTTTGCCTGTTCATGTTGCCAGTCAATTACTTGACTTTTGGGCTTCATAGAATTCTGCTTTCAGAGTGGAGAGCTCTGTCCCAAATCACTAGGGTTTTCACAGCTTCCAGAGCTATTAGTTGGCCATAGTCTCTGCAGCCCCTACCCGCTCACTGGTCACTGACCTCAGGACCATCACCCAAGTCTGTGATCCCAATCCTGGCTGGTCAAGACAAGAACATTTAGCCTTTGAATGATTGCTTGGCCCCCCTGCAATCTACAGGTCGTGGCTCTGAAGCAGGGCCACAGCTTCAGATTGCTTCTAGGTCGGGAGGCAGGAGCCAGACCCTCTCCCTCAAATTTAGCCAAGTTCCGCTGACCTTTTCCCTTTGTCCTTGGCTCTTATCAGTTGATAATTCTGGAAACCCCCACAGCTTCTGGTGATGTGCTCTCCTGAAAGCTCTAGCCGCTGCTTCTCCTGGACAGCCTGTGGCTAAAACCACATGGGTCTGGGCTCTGCTCCCAGTGTGCTGCAGTGAACCCTTCTGATCCACCTGTTGGGCTGCCTTCTGCAGGAGCTTTCTTACTCTGTCATTATGTGGGTTCTGGAGCTCAAAAATTTGTTTAGAGTCATATTTTATAGGTATTTGAGGTGGTTAAGGTGGGAGCTCACAGAGTTTTCCAGTTTCTATGCCACCACCTTGACTGTAAAACACTCTTAAGAAAATTAAAGGCAAATAATAGGAGTTTGATTTTTTCCCCTTAATTGATCCATGTCAAAATAATATAAATGAAAGCTCTCTTTTTTTGTGCTAAAGCAGTACATCATCAAAGTTTTATCACACAGAAGTAGACAAAATAATAGCAAAATTATCCAGACTCTTGGACCAACTCTTACCTGGACTATTATTTAATAATCTTGTAATTGTTCTTTATATCTCAAAATTTAACTCATGCTAGTATATCCTTTACACAACTACAAGAGTGATTTTTTTTTCTAACTGATGAACTAACTTATGGTCCTTCTCTATCACTGCCATCCCCTTTCTGAATTTCTTGAATGTGCTCTTTATGGACCATAAATATTTATGTACATGTTGTCTTCCCCATTAAAATGTAAAATACTTTATTGCAAGGATTATTAAAAAACCCCCAATACCTCTTTGTCCTTTTCCTGTCCCAAATCACCTAAGATATATACTTTTCTACTGTATTTAAAATCTCCAGCTTATGGGAATGAGATCTGAACCCCAAAAGGAAAAGTCCCTGGACTTTGCCATGCATCCTCTGTCCCTGGCATTCTCCTGGTGCACTCAGTCCTTCCCAGTTATTATTCCTTCCAACTGCCTTTTCATTGTGGCCCCACCCTAGACCACCACCCCTTCCTTTCATGTAAACCCTTCTGTTACCTCCCAGTCACCCTACACTACTTGACCACTCCTAGACTACATCTAGATCTTCTCACTCTTTCCTTATAAAACAGCCATCTTGCCTCCATCTTGCTTCAGATTCCTTAAGAGTCTGGACAAGTTGTCAATACAAGAGTAACAAATGTGCACATTTTAAAAATCTCACCTATGCCAAAGAGTGTTTTAATAAAACTTGTCACTCAGGGTTTGGTCAAATTCATTCGACTCAAGACCTTCATGGTTTGCCCTAAAATTTCAGCTTTCCCAGTATCCCTAGACTCTAAAACAGCTATTAGAGTCTGTCTTTTTTTAGCAGCCATTTTCAGGGTTGTTGGAAGGTTTGTTGTTTTTCAAATCAGATTTTCTCACTACAGTTAAACTCTATGTCTTCTTCCTCTATATACTGTGGGGAAAGGGTCTCCGGATTTCAGCTCTGTCACCTATTGCTAAGCCATTGACATAATATTAATTGCATGTTCATTTCAGGTTTGGGGGTTTGTTGTTGTTGTTGTTTCTTTAAGCCTGGGGAAATGCTGAAATAGTTTCCTGGTCATTGAGAGAGGAAAAAAATTGAATGTTTATTCTTTCAATTTCCAAAATCAGTTAGAATTGTAAGGTCCTTGCAGAACTAGATATTATGATATCTTAGACTCATATGGGACTATTATTATTTCTAAAATATATCCAATTATATGATTATTCTGTGTGAAAAAAGCAAAAAATCAACAAACTTCTTATTGCTTCTAGGAGAAAATAAAACCTTATTATGGCATTAAAGGTCTTCTGCAGTCTACCTCTAAAATACCTTTTGAGTTTTATTTTATATTATACACTTTCATGCTGAGTGAGTTCAATTCTGAATACCAAAGATCAGAAACACAGTCAGAACCACTTCCAATATAACAACAAAATTTATTCATAATTCAGGAAACTTAAGGAGTAGGGAGGTACATTGCATGGAGCAAACAAGAAATAGTACTATATCCCTGGAGGGAGATGACCTCATGGTTATGCTAATCCTGCTAGGTTCAACTTGTGTCTGCCTCAAAGACTCTACTACTTCAAGGACCTGGAGTAGAGTGAAATAAAAATCAGGGGAAGAGGTCAGATCTCCAATTCTCCTTACTTTTCTTCCTCTTATAACCAAGAAGGAAGCAGGATGAAGACTGTAGCTATCAAACAATTAGCTTCCCAGTGCCAACGCCCTTCCTCCACATTCATTCTCAGAGAGGGGAGGGAGGGAGGTATAGGAAGGTGGAAGGAAGCATAGTGTGATTGAGAAGAGAAGAAAAATTTTGGAAAAACTTCAGAGTGAGATTGTAAATCTGTTAGGGAGGGGGAAAAGTATTGCCTTGTTCTAGCGGGGATCCAGTTTAAGTTAGATAGATTTGAGGTGTTAGGTACCCAGTCAGCTCATATGTATAAATTTCTCAAGCTGTATTCAGCAGCAATGAGGGGGAGTGTAGAAAGAGGATGGAGGATGTTATACAGGATGGGATTCACCAAGGAATGAGTTACACAATGAAAAAGAGGTTAAGGTTTGAGAATAGAAGAGAATGTAGAATTGAATTAACTACTGGACTTAAATTGGCAAAGGATGAAAGTGAAGTCAGAGCATGAGTAGTTGCCTAAGGAAGTATTATGGGGTGTCCAAATTATAGGTCAAGATGAGGTTAAAAAACAATTTTAGGAGGAATGGTGCTTAGGCAAATATGAAATGACAGGAAGTTCTGGTCAGAGAGAGGGCTGCTGGACTATTCAATCTGTTGTTCTTTTCTGGAATTAAGGGAACATGAGTTTTATCATTATTAGCTAGTTAAATAATTAGCTATTAGATAATGACTAGCATTTACATAGAGACTTAATGTTCTATTTTGAACAATAGGACATTATGTTACTATGTAAATGCTCTATTTGCACTCAGGCCTTCTTGACTCCATGTCCAGCACACCATTCACTATGCTAACCAACTATGCTAACCACTAGGTAGTTTTCTTTCTATTGTTACAGGGTTCAAAATTTCATAAATTTGTGGTACTGCTAGTTTATGTTTTGCTGCAATTTTTCAAGGGCTTTCATATACAATAAATGATTTGATACTTGTCTCTCAAATAGGCAAGGTAGTTACATTGCCCCCATTTTACAAATGGATAAACAGAGGCACAAGGAAGCTATGCGCCTGACTTGTTTGAAGTCACATAGTCAGTAAATGGCAAAAGCTATTAGAAAATGTAGTCCGCTTGCTAGTCTAGAGCTTTTTCCCACTATACCACAATCAAACTTCTCACCCTAAGTGTGGCCTGTCAGAAGCCTTTTTTTTTTAATTTGAAGAGACCAGTGACTTAATTGTGACCTTTTGAAATTTCTTGAGAAGGGTGAAAAGTTTTGCCCTTTAGTTTGTTCAATTTACAAGATCTCCATTATGCTATGCAATGATTTTATTTTCATTTAATGCCCTTGTGTGCCTCCATCTTTTCTTTTTATGGTAAACTCAACAAGATTTCCCAGGAATTGTTTGTAGGGTCCCTTTTACTTTAAACAAGCAAATTTATTATCATCATCATCATCATCATCATCATTTGCTTTTTGGAGGGGGGAAGGCAGGGCAGTTGGGGTAAAATGACGCCTAAGGTCACATGGTTAGAAAGTGTTAAGTATTTGAGGTCACATTTGAACTCAAGTCCTCCTGACACCAGGGCTAGTGCCCTATTCACTGCGCCACCTAGCTGCCTCACAAAAAAAAAAAAACTTTAACAAAATTGTTTGCCATTAACTTTATTCCCTCATGTATCATTCCTAATTTTTTCCACAATAGATCCTTGATACATGACTGGCTCTTTCTCTGAGAAACTTGCATGTTTTAGCTTGGATGACTCCACAGTTCTATTAAACACTTAATCCTTGAAGTATAGTAACAGCTGCCCAAATGCCACCATGTGTAAAACACATTTAGCAGGATCGCATTCAGAATAATAGATAAATGGCAGTTGAAACACATTAAGGAAGCTAGCTATTAAAGAGAACTGCAGAAACTGATTTCATAAATTTAGAAATCTTATTGCATTATGAGTAATCACATTAAAATTAATCTTCTTTGTAAGTATGTAAGTTTTAGCAATTTCTTAAACACACAAAATTGTAATATGATAGGTTGTTCGGTGTTACAGTGTATATTAGGTGCTAAGTTAAAGTAGTACTAAAAAGTAAAACTAGGGTCAACTTAACCATCTCTTCTTGGTTCCTCTCCTTGTTTTCTGTGTTGCTAGGTTAAATATATTCAGAAATATTTTGTTGATTGGATCTATGATTTTTTTTTTTTGGTAAAATGATCTCCTGGGGAGGAACCTCCTTTGTCAATGCAGATGCATTTTCTCTGCAACTTAATCTTAATGAGTTTCTGGAGACACTGAGAGTGTGTGTTCTGTCTACCCAGCACCAACCACACATTTATGTATGCATGTATGTATGCATGTATGTATGTATGTATGTATGTATGTGTGTGTATGTATATGTAGGTATGTGTGTATATATATATATACATATATATATATATACATATATACATACATATATATATACACAAACATTTATTTATTTTTATTTATTTATTTTTAGTTTACAGCATTTTGAGCTCCAAATTTTCTTCCTCTCTTTCTTCTCCTCACTCCCAAAGACAGCATGCAATCTGACATAGGCTCTACATATACATTCACATTAAACATATTTTCACATTAGTCATGTTGCAAAGAAGAATTATAATGAATGGAATGAAGTGCAAGAAAGAAGATACAAAACAAAACAAAAGGAGAAAACCGTATGCTTTGATCTGCATTCAGACTCTCTTTTTCTAGCTGTGGATAGCATTTTCCATTGTGGGTTTTTTGGAGCAGTCCTAGAACTTTTCATTGCGGAGAAGGGTCAAGTCTTGCAAAGTCAGTCATTGCACAATATGGCTGTAACTGTGTACAATGATCTCTTGGTTCTGCTTTCCTCACAGCATCAGTTCATATAAATAATTCCAGGTTTTCTTCTGAAGTCTGTCTGCTCCTCATTTCTTATAGCACAATAGTATTCCGTTACATTCATCTACCACAACTTGTTCTGTCATGCACAAGTGATGCACATCTCTTTAATTTCCAGTTCTTTGCCATCACAAGAAGAGGTACTATAAATATTTTCATATATGTGGGTTATTTTGCCATTTTTATGATCTCTATGAGATACAGCCCTAGAAGTGGCATTGCAGGGTCAAAATGTATGCACAATTTTATTGCCCTTTGGGCATAATTCTAAATTGCTCTCCAAAATGATTGGATCAGTTCACACTCTACAAACAATGTGTTAATGTTCCAATTTTCCCACATCTTTTCCAGCATTTTTCATTTTCCTATTTTGTCATGTTAGTCAATCTGCCAGTTGTGAAGTGGTACCAAAGAGTTGTTTTGATTTACGTTTCTCTGATCAATAATGATTTAGAGCATTTTTTCATGAATATATATACCTTTAATTTCTTCCTTTGAAAACTGCCTGTTTATATCCTTTGACCATTTATCAGCTGGGGATTGACTTGTATTTTTATAAATTTAATTCAGTTCTTTATATATTTTAGAAATGGGGCCTTTATCAGAGTCACTGGTCATAAAAAAAATTATTCTTAGTTTTCTGCTTCCCTTCTAATCTTGGTTGCATTGGCTTTGTTTGTACAAAAACTTTCCAATTTAGTGTTATCAAAAATATACATTTTGCATTTCATAATGTTCTCTAACTCTTATTTGGTCACAAATTGCTCCATTCTCCATAAATCCTACAGGTAAACTATTCCTTTCTCTCCTCATTTGTTTATAATATCAAACTTTATACCTAAATCATGTACCCATTTGGCTTTTATTTTGGTATATGGTGTAAGACACAGGTCTATGCCAAATTTTTGTCATACTGTTTTCCAGTCTTCCCTGAAGTTTATGTCAAATAGTAAGTTTTTATACCAGAAGCTAGAGTCTTTGGGTTTATCAAACAGTAGATTGCTATAGTCATTGACTACTGTTTCTTGAGTACTTTATCTATTCCACTGATCCACCACTCTATTTCTTAGGCAGTACCATGTAGTTTTGATGATTGCTGCTTTATAATACAATTTAAGATCTGGTATGGCAAGGCTACCTTTCCCAGCCTTTCTTTTCATTAATACTCTTGATATTCTAAATATGTTTAAATCAGTGACTTTCAAACTTTTAGTCTGTGGACTGATAGCCCCAGGAGTAGCTCTTGCTGCTGTCTCAGGTCCTGCACAGGACTGAATTTCTCTCTCACTCAGTTCCAACAGACGCCCCTCCCTCTTGCACTGAGAGGTCTGGGAGTTGTCACTGCTGCCAGTGATTGAGTAAGCTGGAATCTGCTGCAGCTTTGCTATCCAATAACGCATTCTTACAAAACTTGATCTCGGGTAAGCTAGGTCGCACAATAGATAGCGAACCAGCCCTAGAGTCAAGAAGTCCTGAGTTAAATCTGGCCTCAAACATTAGCTGTGTGATCCTGGACAAGTCACTTAACATCTATTGACTCAAAAAAAAAACCCTAAAGAACTAGCACTAAGGTCTGGTTTTTTATTTAGTACACCAAGCTACCTTACATATTTAAGAATTATTAAAATTACTAAATTAAATTACTAAATTATCTAAAATTACTTCAATTCTGCATGTGTGTGGGTGTCTATGTGTGTCTTCCTTTATGTCTCCCTCTCTCTCTCTCTCTCTCTCATTCTGTCTGTCTCTTTCTCTATTTCTTCCCTCTATTTAGTCCAAGTCCTCATTTTCCCATGGTCACATAAAAATTTGACTGTATTCAACAATTTACTGTTATTGTCAATGTAATTTTCATAGACAACTTTGAAATGTACATAGACATAAAAAAGCAACAGCGCTACCACTCATTCTTCCTCTTCTAAATTCTAGTGACCATATGATATCAGAGGCATGTGTTGCCATTTCATGTGCACCCAGAGCACATGCATTCTCTACATGTATAACTAACTCAATGCATTCTTAGCCATATGTATTCCCTACACACGTGTCTCTCCACTTGGGTTCTCTGTGTCCTATGTTTCCTGCAGATGGTAAGTGTAGTTGAGGGATGAGTGTCCAAGTTTATGGGATAAATATTTTCTTGCTATTCTTCTTATAATGCCACTTCATTAAATCTTATTTTTTAAAACTAATTGTGACATCGCACTGACTATTAAATGCAAATAAATTGATGGAGGCATGTGAGGTATAGTTTGAGGGCATAGATACAAAAAATATCTTCAATCTAGTTAGTTATCTGCTAGAAATTTCATCTCCCATGTTGAGGAGTCTACCTAGGTCCTCTAGATGAGTGTATGTATGTCCCTGTGTCTATAGATTTGGAATTGTTAAGGAGTAACAAAGTAGTAGTAGAAAAAAAAACACTATATATCTAATAAGAACTGAGTTAAAAACGTATCTCCATCATTTTTTTTTTGTTTGTATGAATTTGTACCAAACAACTCCTCTGGCTTAAAATATCCTCTTTAGTGAAGAAAAAAAGTCATGAGGGAGGATGGAATAGATGATCTTTCAGGGCACTTCTACTTAGAAAAGCTATGACCCTCTAGGACCAATATGTGCAAAAGTGCAATTCAGAAAGGGAACACAGAGTAGAAGGGGAAGGAAGGAAACAAGATAGCAAGATAGCATTAAGGATATCAAACCATAACCTTGTTTAAAGAACCTGGAGAGGACTTTAAGGAAGCATAGCAGACTTCTCATTTTGCTGCTATTTCCTAAGTGAGTAAATTTTCTGACCTCACTACTCCAAAGCCAGGTTAGCTACTTTCCCCACTCACTTGTCTAGAGGTTTCTTTGAGGGTTTCAAATCTCTCTATTCTACCACCTTCAGTTTGAGTCCCCTTTTCTGATGTACATTCTTCTCCCACTGTTAGATGCCAGTGACTAGCTCTCCATATTCATTTAACCAATTAACATCAATTGTCTTTCATTAAAAATATTTAATTGTAAAATAAAGTAGTAAAGCATTTCTCCCCTTATACCTTGGGGGGGGGGGGTGGCACACTCTGTCCTATTCCACTCTCAAGGGAGAATGGATTCAGATTTAAAGAAGTTTCTACATATGATTGTTTTCAGGAAATTTTTATCCAAATTCAACATCACACCAAAAAGAGTGTTCATTTCCAGGACTCCTGGCCTGGTTGCAAAATCCAACTCAACTCCCAGATCTCATACTTGTGAACTCCAAGTTTATTCACTTTTCCAGAACTTCTAGAATTTGGTGCAAGTCGGGGAGAGGATGAGGGATAACGAAGAGTTTAAGAATGGCACCAGGGAAGGATAGTGGCACCATAGACAAAACTAAGGAAATTAGGAAGAGGACTGAGTTTGAAGAGAAAACAAAGTACATTATTTTGGATGTCTTGAGTTTTGTGGTATATCTAACTGAAACAGCCAAAAGGCAGTAGGTGATGCAGAATGGGAATTAAGGCAAAAGGTGAAGATTGGAGCCATAAATTTAAGAGTCATTTGTATCAAAAGGATAATGACATTTGTGATAAATCACATTTAAGAGCTTACCCCCTTTCCTTATATTTTCATTGATACTATAAATAAAAATGAATGGAAAATATTCATGAAGATTTTATAAAGATAATCAGTCATATGACCTGGGAATTAGTTGTTATAGACCTTTAAAATTACTTCGCCTCCATGACAGAAGGAGTGTATTTATGTCAAGCTTCAATGATTTTTGTGTTTAAGTGTTATTTCTACTTCTTCACATAATACAAGAAGCACTGATGTCTAAGAGTAAAAATAAGATAATTTCACCTTTATCAATAGTGGGAATAGATTGCTATAGACCCACCAACAAATCTTTTCCATTTGTGTCAATTTGCACTTCTCCAAGTTCTTGGTACAATCTGACTCCACTGATTCTCATGCCATACTTTCTCAGTTTTCCCCTACCACTGCTTTTTATTGTTTAGGAAGACATGTTCCCAATAATATGCCACCTGTCTTTGAAATTTTTTGTACATGACCCCGTGCACTTGGAGTGCCAACACAATATTCACAGCACCTATGGTGACTGTAAATACGATGGCATTGTTCTCAATCACAGACTATAACAGACTCCACAGAGAAGACGGAAGCAAAAAAATTTATTCATACATTAGAAAGTCAAATCCCAAGACCAGGAAACTGAACCCATCCTCACAACAAAGAAGTTAACATGCCATAGCACAGCATGGAGTCACACCATCCTTTATCCTTACCACAAACACTCACAAGCCTAGCTGTCTCCATGGGTGTGACCTCTCCTCCCTCCAACTCTAACTGCTCTGATTCTCAGCTTCCTGTGGGCTCTGCTCCACCGTTCAGCAAGCTTCTCCCACCACAGGTTCCATGTGATTATATTCAGCCTGTTAGAGGGCAGGGAAGATCTTCAAATTCCCATTACCATTATAGCACTAAAAAAGTTTTACCTTGGATGGTATCCCAAATCAGTTGGTAATAATGATATTTCTAGGAAATTTCAGAGGGGTAGAAGATAATATCTAATACATGTTGTTAAGTTGTTTCTGACTCTTTGTGACTCTATTTGGGGTTTTCTTTGCAAAAGAAAACAAAACACTTCTAGAATGTTTTTTTGTTTGTTTTTTTTTTACCATTTCCTTCTCCAGCTCATTTTTCAGGTGATGAAACTGAGACAAACAAGTATAATTGACTTGCTGCCCAGGATCACACAACTAGTAAGTGTCTGAGGTCAGATTTGAACTCAGATCATCCTGGGTCTAGGTCCAGCACTCTATCCACTATACACCTAGCTACTCCAAGTAACATATATTACAGTACATATACATTTACTCATTATTTAAAAGCCTAACAAGTAAAGCTAAATGAATCATATCTTTCCATAAATAAGTAAGCAAATTATTAGCCACTCAACTCCTGTTTTCTACATTAAATCTTCATTTAGAGTGCCTCTAAGCACAAATACCACAAATCATGTAATAATATTCTTGATCAAAAATCCCATCCTAAATAAAGAATTATTAATGTGGCAGATGTTATCTCACAATATTGCCCTCAGCAGAGTGACTTCCTTCTGTATGCTGCCAATAGATGCATCTCTCCATCTTACCCATTCACTTCTATCCCAGGCAGTTCCTATCAATCTGTGATGCTGTTAAAATTCATCTCTCAGCAAGACATTTAAACTTCTTGTCTTTCGTGACAACTACCATTGATTTTTGTCTCTTCAATATAGCTTTTGTCTTGAGTTTGCTTTTGATTAGTTCAGTAATGACTAGCACATTTTTTATATTGCCCTTTGATTGTCTTTTCTTGTGACACTCTTCTTTAATTACTATTATTATCTCTAAGCTTCCTGATGCTCTTTGTACTGACTCTTTGTGCTATTAGCATGGGTGGAATCAGTGTGCTATCTGATCTCATGTCTTTCTAGAGTTCTATTATATTCTCCACCCCCAAACTAAATAATGAGATATATTTCAACAAGACTCCAATAGTCTGTTCTCTACTTTGTCTAAGTTTAAAGTCTCTTTGACTTTTTTCTTATTCTGAAGAAAGATTGTCTTCATTTGCTTAATCTGATATTCACTATAGGATTGGGGCAGGCAAAGAGACTGGATTTGAGAGTTCATTGACACCAAGAACTCCCAAGAAAGGAAACTACTTTATTTTTATCAGATTAAATTGACACCTTCTTTGCAATTTTTAATCTAGAAGTTGCTGAGATTCAGAACACAGGAGAATCAAGTAACTTGTCTATGTTCACACATGCAGTAATTGTCAGAAGTAAACCTTGACCCCAGGTTTTTCTGTATTCAAAGGCAGTTTCTCTTTATTCTACCAGTTCTAAACAAAATATAATCATACCTCAGTCACATTTTTTCTTTTAATTCTATAAAAATAAGAAAATATATGAAGTCCAAATTGCTTTATATTATTAGAAACTATTAAACAGATAAAAAATTGTCCAATGCAAATACATTAATATAACAATTAAAGAAACTGAGAATCTCAATCTTAGATTAGGAAAACATCTTGGAGGTCATTTATACCAATCTTGTAACCCAAGTATCAATCCTATTTGACTGTAAAAATGACATACTCATAAATCAGTTACCAAGTAAACAGTAAAAAGTGTCATTTTTTTTCCCTCTTTCCTTCCTCTTTTTTCAAAGAAGGCAACCATGACAATAGGAGTATCGGCATTAGTTTTGGAAACATTCAGCCCAGAGACAACAAGAGGTTCAATCAACTGGTCAGAAAGACATTACAAGAGGGATCCTTTGTTGGTATTGATTGCAACTAATAATCAACTTTATATTACATAAGAAATTCTGGGTTGTAGATTCAAGGAAGAGAGAAGCATTAAACTTATGGTTGCAGGACAGTAAGGGACCTGATGACAGTTCCATGATCAAGAGGAATGCTAGCACTACTGGTGGTATGGGACCAAGGGCCCTTTTTGAGTAAAGACCATAAATCAGAAAAGAAGAGTAATGTTCACACCTCTCCCTGAATCACAACATCTTGGGAAAAATGAAAACTTGAAGACTTCCAGAACTAGCTCTCAAAACAGCAGAACCAAAAAAACCAGAATCTTAGAGCATTCCTTCTCTACAACACACACTCCCAGCTGAGCAAAGCACAACATTCAAAGTCAATAAACAGGGTATAAAAATGAGCAAAGAAGAAAAGCAAAAAAAAAAGAAAAAGAAAAATGAAAAAGCTACCACAATAGTAGGGAAGCCCAAGACACAATCTCAGAAAAAGACAGCAATGTGAAAGGAGCTACAAGCAAAGCCACAAAGACAAATACTAATTGGATAGAAGTCAATAAGAATTCAAGGAAGAATTTTTAAAAAGAGAAGAGTGGTAGAAAAAAAAAGTTGGGAAAAGAAATGAGTCATGCAAGACAATTGTTAAAATGAACTAACAGTTTGGTATAACACATACAAAAATACTGAGCAAAGTAACACGTTAAAAACAGAATTGGCTTCATAGTTAAAAGAGGCACAAAAATCCACTAAATAGAAGAATGGCATAAAAAAGCAGAATTAGGCAAATGGAAAAGGAGTAAAAAAAATAATTTATTAAACAAAAGGACTCCTTAAACAACAGAATTGGCCAAATAGAGAAAGAACTATAAAATTTTATATTGGAATCATCTTCTCTCCTCCCCCCCCCCAAAAAAAAATGTAAGGGAAAGAAAAAGGAATACACTGGGAGAAGGCAGAAGAGAGAGGAAGAATGGAGGATATGTTTTCACATAAAAGAGACACACAAGGAAAATATTAATTTTAATTAATTAAATTATAAATTTATAATTGAGGGAGAAATATGTGTCATGTTGGGCAATGACTTAATCCTTACTCTCATTAGATTAATTAAAAAAGAGATATATACTAAATTATTTATAGAAATTCAGCATAAGGAATTAAATAGGTGACAGGGATAAAATAAAGGGTAGTAGGATAAAAAAAGAGAAGATAAATTAAAAGAAAAAGTGGTTAGGGGTAAAATAAACATTTCAGGATGGACAGGATAATATGAAAGAGAGGGGAAGAAATGGGAAAAAAAGAGATAGAGGTAAATACACAGTTAGAAATTATAAATCAGCTGCAAAGTTCTCCTGCTTCTAGGTTGCAGTTTTGACTCCACCCTCCCTTACCTATCCAATCATTTTCAAGCATTCTTGATGAAAAAACCAGAACTGAAAAGAAAATTTGACATTCAAATACAAGAAGCATGAGAAGGTAAACATGGTAAAGAATTCATAAGGAAATACTCAAAGTTGAACTATATACATGTCAACATGGAAAAATGATAATTGTAACTTAAGAAACTTTTCTCAGTATGAGGAAAGGTAAAGAGAGGTAGGAGAGGTATAGCATGAGAGGAGACAGGGAGAGACAGAATGGGGTTAATCATCTCATACAGAAGAGTCAAGGGATAACTATTACAATGGAGGGAAAGAACAGGAAGGCAAAAGGGAGTGGGGTCAACCTTACTCTCATTGAATTTGGCTTAGGTAAGGAATGACATACACTGTAAATTGGGTAACTCCTACAGGAGAGTAGGGGGTAAGGAGATAAGAGGGGGGATGATGGATGGGAAGGCAGGTTGGGGGGAGTGTTGTTAGAAGCACACACTTCTGTCAAGGGACAGGGACAAGGTAGAGAATAGAACAAATGAGAGGTAGAATAGGAAGGAGGGAAATTCAGTCTTTCACAATATGTCCATTGTGGAGATGTTCTGTGTAACTACATATATATGGCCTGTATTGAATTGCTTGTCTTTCCAGTGGGTGTGGGTGATGAAGGGGGAAAGGAAAGAATCTAGGATTTAAAGTTCTAAAATCAAATGCTAAAAAACAAAGAAACAAACAAATAGATAGATAAGTAAATGAATGAATAAACAAATGAATAAATTTATTATTACTATTATTATTATTTATCATTATCATTCTTATTATTTATGTGCAACTGGAAAATAAAATATACAGGCACTGGGGTAGGGAAATCTATCTTGCCCTACCAGAAAGTCAGAGGAGTGATGGGGGAGGATATAGGAGAGACCAGATTGGTGGAGGAGGTATACAGTGGGATGAACACTTTGGGGTGGTGGATAGGGGAATGATGGGGAGAGAATTTGTAACACAAAATTTTGTGGGAATGAATGATGTAAACTAAAATAAACAAATTTTAATTAAAAAGAAAAGAATGTTTGAAAATCCTCTATCTTGCTTAATATACATTTTTCCCTGGAAGTATGATATTCAATTTTAATGGGTAGGGGATTTTTGGTTTTAATCCTTGCTCCTTTGACCTCCATAATATCATATTCCAAACCCTCAGATTCCTTAACATAGAAGCTGCTAAATCTTGTGTTAATTCTGATTGTGTCTCCACAAAACTTGAATTGTTCCTTTCTTTCTGCTTGCAATATTTTCTCCTTTACCCGGGAACTGTGGTATTTGACTATAAAATTCTTTGGAGTTTTCCTTTTGGAATCTCTTTCAGGAGGTCATAGGTAGACTCCCTCTATTTCTATTTTACCATATGGTTCCAGAACATCGAAGTTGTTTTCCTTGATAATTTCTCAAATGAAAATGTCTAGTCTCATTTCTTCATCATGGTTTTCAGGTAGTCCAATAATTTTTAAATTATCTCCCCTGGATCTCTTTTCCAGGACAGTTGTTTTTTCTAATGATATATTTCACATTTTCTTCTATTTTTTTTCATTCTTTTGGTTTTGTTTTATGATTTCTTGATTTCTCATAGAGGCATTCACTTTCATTTGCTCCACTCTAATTTTTAAGATATTGTTTTCTTCATTGAGCTTTTTGGCCTCCTTTTCCATTTGGTAAATTCTACTTTTTAAAGTATTCTTCTCTCATAGGTTTCATAGGCCTATTTTGCCATTTTGTTAGTCTATTTCCTCAGTATTTTTGGGGGGATGGTGGAGTCTCCATTAGTAATCTGTTCACTAGTTTTTTCATGATTTTCTTAAATCACTGTCATTTCTTTTCCTGTTTTTCCCTGTATTTCTTTTACTTGATTTCCAATGAGCTTTTCCATGACCTGAGACAAATTCAATTTTTTTTGGAGGCTTTGGATGTAGGAGTGTTAACATTGTTTTCTTCTTCTAGTTGTATGTTTTGATTTTGTCACCAAAGTAAAATTCTTTAGTCTGAGTTTTTTTTTTCTCCACACTGTTTCCTCATTTTCCCAACTGATTACTTGACTTTTTAAACTCTGTTAAAGTAGGACTCAGCTTCCAGTGTGGAGAGCATACTGTTCTAAGCTTCAGGGATTTTGTGCAGCTGTTTTCAGAGATATTCCTAAAGAATCATAAGTTTTCAGTTCTTACAAAGTGGTATGACCCAAGGACAGGTGTTTACTCCTCTCTTGGTCTGTGTTCTTGTCTATGAGTGACTATAGGCACTTTTTCTGACTTGAAACTGTGAGGATTCTCTCTACACTGATGCCATAAAGTCTGTAATGCTAGTACTCCTTCCTGACCTAGGACTGCCACCCAGCATCGTTATCCAGATCACAGCACAGACAAAGCAAAAGAATTCTGCCTCAGTTCCAGTGGAGAGATCCCTGCAATTGCCTCCTGATCAGCCTTTAGATTCCCCTACTGTCTATGGGCCAAGGGCTCAGGAAGTAGCCACTGCTGTTGCCCTGTGGTTGTGGTCAGATCATACTTCTCTCTGACCCAGGTTCAACAAACCTTTCCTCCTGACATTCTAAGTTGTTATTGGTGTTTGTGGGCTGAGAAGTCTGGAAACTACCACAGCTGCCAGTTATTCATTACCCTGAGGCCTGCTTTGGGTTCACTGTAGCCTGGTTTATGCTGGTTCAATTTGTGCTAGACTGTGTCCACATCTCAACCTGCTGCAACAGACCTTTCCTGTTCACCTTACAGGTTGTCCTCAGCTGGAAATTTGTTTCCTTCCATCATTTTGTGGGTTTTGGTGCTCTAGAATTAGTTTAGAGTCGTTTTTACTGATATTTGGAGAAGTTTGGGGGAGAACTCAAGGAAGTCCCTACTTTTACTCTGCCATCTTGACTCTGATCCCCTGTAATGGCAATAGAATTTAAACCCCATGATGGGATAGACTTGTTTATGTGATGAGAGGTGGCTGAACTGGGAGGAGCTGATGCCATGCATACTGGGAGGCCCAAGCCAAGAGAGGTCAGAAGAACTTCTGGGAGCCAGCATCTGGAGGCTGAAGTGAGAATTGAGAACTACTGAGAAATGAGGACAGAGGAGAACTTGGAGGAAGCATGACTGTGGTTCTGGTACTTTGTCTGTCTGTTCTGATGTTACTTTGTTAGATTTGCTTACTGACGGAGGACATTAGTATTGTTGCAGAAGTCCTGGGACCTTGCTGTTGGTTCAGAAGACATGAAAGAGGATTTTCTTGTTGTATTACAGAAATGCTGGAGGAGAGTCTTCCTGATGTTTTCAGGGGACTTGGGACTGTACTGAGGATTTGTCCCGATTCCTCAGACATTGTTGGGTCAAGGTTGATTTCACAGGCAGAGAGTGAATTGATGAGGACACTAGCATTGTGTATGTTTCTTATTGTGGCTTTGTTAAGCTGTGTCTTCCCAGGAACAGAAAATGCTAAAACCTTGGCTTGGTTCAAGATGAAGAAAAGACCTCTCCTTGGGTATTGAATGCTGTGGTGATATTGTAGCCTAGTTGTGACATAGGTGTGGAGAGCCTTTGTGCTTTCCACTGCCCCTTAAGAGGTTGGTGGTGATGGATGGTATTGTAATTCAGGTGTGATCCAGGGGTGGAAAACTTTTGGCTTTTGTGCTTTGTGACTGACCAGATGAATGCATTTTGTTTATGATTACAAACTAATCTCCAATTAAGGACTGAGTAAGTGATCATTACCCTGTATTTTAATTTTCTCTTTCTGTGAATGTTTTACCTTCATCTGTTACTTAATAAATTGAGAGTTACTTCCAAACCTTGGAAGTTGCTTGTGCTTGGAATTACACCCACTCCCCTTGTCTACTTTTAAAAATACAGCAGTAGGATGGTGGCTGAGAAACAGGAGAACTCCACAAGATCCCTCCAATACCACCTAAAATATCTATAAAATATGACTCTAAACAAATATTAGAGGTCCATACGCCACAAAAATGACAGAATAACAAAGCTCCCCCTGAAGGCAGCCCAGGAGATGGTCATTGCAGTGTGCTGGAAGCAGAGCCCAGCCCCATGTGGTTTCAGGCCCAGGGCATCCAGGAGAAACCATAGCTATAGTGTTAAGGAGAGCAGATCATCAGCAGCTATGGCAATTTCCAGAATCACTAACCCACAAGAGCCAAGGACAAAGGGAAAAGATGGGTGGAACTTGGCTAAATTTGGGGAAGAGCGTTGATCTGAAATTGATCCAGAGCTTGCAGCAGTCTGAAGTGGCAGCCCTGCAGCCACCTCCATGTAGCTACTTCAGAAGCTCCTGGCCTGCAGATTGCAGGGGGAGCAATCAATAATTCAGAGGCTAAGTAGTCCTTCCTTGAGTGGTCTGAATGGGATCATGGTCTTGGGTGGTGATCTTGAGGTTCATTTTCAGTGAGCCAAAGCTTGTGGGGGCTGCAAAAAAATGAGAGCCTCCTAATAGCCCTGGCAGCTGGAAAAACCCCAATGATTTAGGACAGAGCTCTCCCCTCTGAAAGCAGAGTTTTACTACTAAGCAAAAGCCAAGTAATTGACTGGCAACATGAGCAGGCAAAGGAAGCAAAGCAAGCCCAGCAATCCAACTTTAGATTCCTTTTTGGGGGACAAAAAGGATCAAAGCATGGAATGGAAGGAAGACAACATAGTAAGAAGTCCCATTCCAAAAGTTCCAAGAAAAATACAAAATGCATAGAGGCCATTGAGAAGCTTAAAAAGGATTGTAAAAACCAAATAAGAGAAGGGAAGAAAAATTGGGGAGAGAAATGGGAATGATGCCAGAAAATCATGGAAAAAGAGTCAACAACCTGACTGAAGAAAATAACACTTTAAAAAATACATTAACTCAAATGGCAAAAGAGGTCCAAAAAGCCAATAAGGAGAAGAATGCCTTAAAAACTCAAATTTGCCAGATGGAAAAGGAATCTCAAAAGTTCACTGAAGAGAATAATTCCTTCAGAATTAGAGTGGAGCAAATGGAATCAAATGACTTTATGAGAATTCAAGATACTATTAAACAGATCCAAACAAATGAAAAAACAGAAGGCAATTTGAAATATCTCATTTAAAAAACCAATGACCTGGAAAATAGATACAGAAGTGACAATTTAAAAATTATTGTAGTGCCTAAAAGCCATGACCAAAAAAAGAACCTAAAAATCACCCTTCAAGAAATTCTCAAGGAAAATTGCCCAGATACTTTGGATCATGAGGGAAAGATAGAACTTGAAAGAATTCACAGATCACCTCTTGAAAAAAATCCCAAAAAGAAAAGTCCTAGTAATGTTATAGCCATGTTCTGGAGTTCCCAGATCAAGGAGCAAATATTATAAGCTGACAAAAAGAAATGATTTGAATACTGTGGGAACACAATCAGTATAACATAGGATCTAGCAGCTTCTACATTAAGGCACTGAAGGTCATGGAATATGATATTCTGGAGATCAAGGGAGCTAGGATTAAAACCAAGAATCACCTACCCATCAAAACTGAGTATAATGTTTCAAGGGAAAATATGGTCATTCAATGAGGTGGAGGACTTCCAAGCATTCTTGGGGAAAAAACCAGAACTGAATAGAAAATTTGACATTCAAACACAAGAAACATGAGAAGGTAAACATAGAAAAGAAATCATAAGGAACTTATTAAAATTGAAGTATTTACATGCCAATATGGAAAAATGAGAATTGTAACTTGTGAAAACTTTTCTCGCTATGAGGATAGGTGAAGGGAATATAAATGTATGTATACATATACATACACATATGTTTATATAGGAGGGTATATATGCATATGAATACATATGTGAGTGTGGGTATTTACGTGCATGTAGACAGGGGGCACAGGATCAATTGAATAGGAAGGGATGGTATTTTAAAAGGTGTAATTAAGATATGGGAGAGGAATAGAATGAGAGGAGACAGGGAAAGACAGAATGGGGTTAATCATCTCATATAGAAGAGGCAAGGGATAACTGTTACAATGAAGGAGAAGAACAGGAAGGCAATAGGGAAAGTGTCACCCTTACTCTCATTGAATTTAGCTTAGGAATGACAAACACTCTAAAGTGGGTATCATGTCCTACAGAAGAGTAGGGGGGATGGGGATGAGAGGGTGGAGGATGGAGGGCAGGATAGGGGGGAGTGAGGGATGTTAGA
>CM053583.1:236640096-236671432 GCA_028627135.1 Pseudochirops cupreus
TCTTTCTATATATAAGACCCCATCCATGAGGTGTGAGGATGCCTGAGAATGATCTAGCACTGACTCACTCTGTGTCTGATGATTCTGGCCCACTTGTCCAGTACATGAATCATAGATACTGAGGCTCCTTAAGAGTGTACCCATTAAGGAGAATCTTTAATCAACTTTGCTTAGTTGAATTCATTCAGCATGTTTGGGATGAAAAATATCCTTCATCTTTAATTTAGTGAAAAGAAATAAACACAGAGATCTCTTAGGATAAGAACAGGACTTTATTCTCTTCCCTGGGAGAAGAGGGCAGTCTTCCCCATGACTCATCATGGAGAAGAGGCAAGTTACAAAAGATAGTGCTGGAATTTATAACCTAACTTAGTCAAGACCCCGCGACTGTTTCCTCTCTCATTGGTGGAGAGGCATACTTCACCAAATGCTTCCCCAACTGGGACAGCAAGGAAAGATAAGGGGAAAACAGACAAAGGAACATAAAAGTGATTGACAGAAGCAATTGGAAAAGTTAACCACCCCAAATTGAGAAGATTTCATTCATCCCATACAAGCAGGACATGGAGTGTTGGTATTTTGGGGTCTTGAGCACCCCTAAACCCTATACCACATCATTTTTATGGTTCCCTATTTAGGGAACCATAAAAATTTAGAGATCTAAGGTTCCATAAAATTTATTTATTTATTTATTTATTATTATTTGTTCCGAGCTGTCTTTTCTCATTTTCATTTAATTTAGTCTCTCTCACGTAAAATTATCTAGGGGTTTATCTAGTTATGGGGTTATCTATTTTTTTCCTTTGAAAACAACTCCCAGTTTTATTATTTACTGGACTTCCAGGTATTCTTAATGGTAAGCCCAACTGATGTTCTCCTTTTTCTTGCTAATTAATGTTTAGAGAGATAATCTCTCCTATAAGGGCTGTATTCCCAAGTTATTGTATGCTGTCTCACTATACTTTTTATAAAATTATTGTTTCTATGACTTGTGCTTCAAAATTTTCTAATATGGGGGAGGCTAGGTGGCCCAGTGAATAGAGCACCAGCTCTGGAGTCAGGAGGACCTGAGTTCAAATCCAGCCTCAGACACTTGACACATTTACTATCCGTTTGACTTTGGGCAAGTCACAACCCCAATTGCCCTCCAAAAAGCAAAAGATAAAAAATAAATAAAAAATTCTAATATTGTCATTTATGTAAATCAATTTCAATCCTTTCTACAAAGAACTTTTCCCTTTATTGAATGTTACTTAATTGTGGTGAATAAAGGTATTCATATCAATTTATGGAATTATTACTTTTTCTATATTGATTTGTGGGATTTTTATGATTTAATATATCATCAGATTCTGTAAAGGTCTCCCTATCATGAATGGTTAGAATTATCCTATTTCATTTAAAAAAAAGACTGTTTCCTTTCACTTTATTACATTATATTACATTTTTCTGCATTATTTGTTCTTGATTGTCATTTTTTGTTGTTTGCCTTCCAGAAAAGAGTCTTTCAAGCTCTCTTTTTTCTAACTGCTTATAATATTTTTTCTTTGCTCACAAAATTTTGATTTTGATTATAGCATTCCTAAGAGTTTTCATTTTAAAAATCCTTGAAGTGACCAATTGATTCTTTATTTCCTTTGATTCTTATAGGTTTTGAACATTTTAATTCAATAATTCTTGTAATCTGGTATCTTGAATTTTATTTTGTGTGTAATTGTGTGTCTATATGTGTGGTTTGCCTATGGTTTATTCCTTTAATATCATTCCTAGATTTGTTTTTGTTTTTTTTAAGTTACAAATAAAATGCCAAATAAAATAAGTCTCTACTCTAACCACATCTGAAAATACATGGCTCATTTTTCACCCTGAGTTCATAACCTCTATATAAAGAGGTGGATAAAGGGTTCCAGGACTGACCTTTTGTCAAGAGTCAAAATTTAATTAGCATGTGTTAAAGATCTTTCATGGGCCAGGCACGGTAATATGCACAATGGAAAAACATTTGGTCATTAGATTTATCACAATTCTTAAGTCATTCAAAATTATTTTCCTTTACAATATTGGATCCTTGATGTATTTCCAAACTTTTTAAAAAATAGTGTTTTATTTTTTTCCAAGTTACATGAGAAGAAAATCTTCAGCATTCCTTTTGATGAGCTTTTGAGAGTCAATTTCTTCTCCCTCCTTTCTTCTCAAAATGGTAGGCAGTTTGATATAGTTTATATATAAAGTAAGTGAAAAAATGTTTTGATCAGCATTCAGAGTCCATCAGTTCTTTATCTGAATGTGGAAATGACCAAAACTCTGAACTTCCCCTCCCCTCTTCTTAAAATGGTAGGCAGTTTGATTTAGTTTATACATGTGTTATCATATAAAAATATTTCCATATTGCTCACAGTTGTGAAAGAAGAAACAGATTAAAAGGAAAAAAAAACAGAAAAATAGCAAAGTGAAAAAAATGTTTCAATCAGCATTCAGAGTACATCAGTTCTTTATCTGGATATGGACAGCATTTTCCTTAATGAGTCCTTTGTACTTGTCTTGAATCACAATGTTTCTGAGAAGAGCTGAATCCTTGATAGCTGATGTTCACACGATGTTGATGATACTGTGTATGATGTTTTCTTGGTTCTGCTCATTACACTTTGCATAAGTTCCTACACATCTTTCCAAGTTTTCCTGAAATTTGCCTGTTTGTCATTTATTATTTCACAATAATATTCCATTATATTTATAAACCACAGCTTGCTCAGCTATTCCACAAATGATGGACATTCCTCCAATTTCCAGTATTTGCCACCATGGAGAGGGTTGCTATAGATAATTTTGCACATATAGGTCTTTTCCATTTTGTTATTATCTCTTTGGGATACAGACCTAGTAGTGAGATTTCTGGATCAAAGGTTGTGCACAGTTTGGTTGGGGAATAATTCCAAAGTGTTCTTCATAATGGTTGGGTCAGTTCCTAACTCCACCAGCAGTGCATTAGTGTCCTAATTTTCCCATATCCTCTACTACATTTATCATTTTCTTTTTTGGTCATATTAGCCAATTTTATAGGTGTGAGGTTGTACCTCGAAGTTGTTTTAATTTGTATTTCTTTAATTAAAAGTGATTAAGAGCACTTCTTCATATTACTATAGATAGCTTTGATTCTTCATCTGAAAACTGCCTATTCATAACCTTTGACCATTTGTCAATTGGGGAATTACTTGTATTATGTATTTGACTCAGTTCTCTATATATTTGATAAAAGAGGGCTTTATCAGAGACATTTACTGTAAGGAATGTTTCCAAGCTTTCTGCTTTTGTTCTAATCTTGTTTGCATTGCTTATGTTTGTACAAATGTTTTTTTTTTAATTTAATGTGATCAAAGTTATCTATCCTACATTTTGGAATGCTCTTTATCCCTTGTTTGGTAATGAATTCTCCCCCTTCCCATAGATCTGAGAGGTAGACTATCTTTTGCTCTTCTAATTTGACTGCTTCATTGTCTATGGTACTTTTCAGTAAGATATAGTTTCCTTCCTCATTTTTAATTAGGTCTGTATTTGCTTTTACTTTGTTTGGGATCTTGATTGTTACTCCTGTTTTGTTTGTGGGTTTTTTTTTTTACTTCATTTGAAGCATAGTAGATTCTGTTCTAGACTCTTATCTTTACTCTCCGTGTGTGTCTTTCTGCTTTAATTGTGTTTCTTGTAAACACCATATTGGAGGATTCCAGTTTTTGATCAACTCTGCTATTCACTTCTATTTTATGGGAGAATTCATACCATTGACATTCACAGTTTGATTACTACCTTAGCATTTCCCTCCATCTTATTCTTCCTAATTTGTTCTTTCACTTCTTTCACTCTTTCCCTCCTCACCAGGTTTTTTTCTGTCTATCACCTCCCCAGTCTGCCCTTTCTGCTGTCAGTCTCCACCCTCGTTTATTTGATCTCCTCTGCTTCTACTTCCCTGTAAGGTAAGATACATTTGTATGTTCTACTGATTGTCTATAAGATTCCCTCTTTGAGCTAATATTGATGAGAATAAGATTCAAGTGATACTTTTTGTCCATCCTCCCATCTTCCCCTACATTGTAATAGGCTTTTCATATCTCTTCATGTGAAATAATTTAACCCATTCTAACTCTGCCTTTCTTCTGCACCCATTGTACTCCTTTTTCTCATACCTTAATTTTTTTAATGTCATTCCCTCAATTCACTTATGCCAGTACCTTCTGTCTATGTATACTCCTTCTAGCTGTACAATTTTTTAACAATTAAGAGTATTATCTTCCTGTGTAGATATATAAACAGTTTATCTCTATTGAATCTCTTATGTTTTCTTTCTCCTTTTTACCTGTTCATGCTTTTCTTGGGTCTTGATGATAGAGGTCAAATTTTTGGTTTAGTTCTGGTCTTTTCCTTATGAAGCTTGAAATTCTTCTATTTCATTGAATGATCATTTTTTTCTCCCTGATGTATTATGCTTAGTTTTGCCAGGTAAGTGATTCTTGGTTGTAGTCCTAGCTCCTTTAGCTTCTGGAATATCATATTCCATGACCTCTGATCCTTTGATGTTGCAACTGCCATGTCCTGTGTGATCCTCATTGTGACTCCCCAATGTTTGAATTGCTTCTTTCTGGCCACTTGTAGTACTGTTTTTCCTTGACCTGATAGTTCTGCAAATTGGCTATCATATTCCTCAGAGTTTCTATTTTGGGATTTATTTCCTGAGGTGATTGGTGAATTCTTTCAATTCCTGTTTCTGGTTCCAGGACATCAGGTCAGTTTTCCTTGATAATTTCTTTTGCTGTTCAGGTCCTCCTTTTGATTATGACTTTCTGGTAGTCCAGTAATTCTGACATTGTCTCTTCCAGATCTATTTTCCAGGTCAGCTGTTTTTTCTGTGAAGTATTTTACATTTTAAAAGATTTTTCATTCTTTTAAATTTATTTGATTGATTCTTGATGTTTCTTAGAGTTATTAGCTTCTACTTCCCTGGTTCTAGCATTTAAAATTTGATTTCCTCAATTAGCTTTTGTAGTTTCTTTTCCATATTATTTCGGGGGCAGCTATGTGGTGCAATGAATAGAGCACTGGCTCTGGATTCAGGAGGACCTGAGTTCAAATCCGAACTCAGACACTTAACCCTTACTAGCCATGTGACCTTGGACAAATCACTTAACCCCAATTACCCTGCCTTCCCCCCTCCAAAAAGCAAAAAAGAAATTGGAGGATGTGAGATATTTTATGAAGGTAGAGTTGACAAGATTCAATAACTGATTGGATATAATGAGTAATAGAGGGAATAGAGGATGATGCTAAGGTTGCAAACCTCAGTGACTGGAAAGATTTTAATACCCTCAACAGATATGGATCAGTTAGGAAGTGAAGGGTTTTTGTTGTTGTTTTTTTTTTTGTGGGAGAATATAATGAGCCTCCTTCTAGACATACTGAATTCGAGGTGTCCTGAGTACATACAATTGTGAATATCTAATAGGTAATTGGTGTTGGAGTTCTGTCTAGAGTTAAGGAGAGGGATGTAGAAATGACAATATAAATCTATGATTTGTATGCATGAAGTTGAGAGTTGAATATATGGGAGCTAAGTGAGTCTAGCAAGAGAAGAGTTGTCTAAGATACAGAATTTTTCACTTACACATAGTGGAGTAGAAAAGGATGATAATCTTGCAAATAGTAATGAAAAGTAGAAACTTGTTGGTTAAGAAGAAGAAAGACTGTAGTGATTTCCAAGGGGACAAGGAGTATCTGGGTGGAGAGGGTGGGAGGAAAGAGTGATAAGCTATATTAAATGCTGAAGAGACATTGAGAAGAACAAGGACTAAGGAAAGACCATTTAAAAATGTCAATGAAAAAGTCATTGATAGACTAAGAAAGAGAAATTTTAGTTGAGTGATGAGAGCAGAAGCCAAATTGAAATGGGTTGTAAAAGAGGGAAAAAAATAAGCTTATGAGGTCTTCCCAAAATGATCCCAGGATAATGTATTAGGAAAAGCAGTTAAAGTTTTGTTTTCCATCTGTTAAAAACTACACAAACCCAATGCAATCCCAGAGTGGCTAAAATTTTAATCATGGCTTACATATTATGTAGTGGAAAGAAGAAATGCAAAATGAAACTAAAAGAGGAGGTGTTTGTATAAATGAATTATACCAATAAAACCCATACACAAAAATAAATGTGTCGTGAAATAAATAAAAGGGGGAGAAAACAGAGGTAACAAATTAAGAGTACTTTATGAGTTTAGCTGTGAAGTGGAGGCAAATTAGAAGATGGTAAATTAAAGTGTTTTTGTTTTCATCATTATTTTTATTTTGTTTGATTTTTAAGGATAAGTGAAGTTTAGGAATGTTTTTAAGCAGTAGAAAAGAGGCCAGTGGTTGAGAAAAGATTGAAAATTAAGGGGAGAGAGAGAGATGTTTGAAGAGACAAGATCCCAGTGGAGTGAATGGATAGGATGAAAGATAAGTAAATGAGAAGGGAGTACATCTCAGACATAGTTGAAAGTCTTGTGAAGGTTTGATAGAATGTTGACTCCAGGCTTGTTGACTAGTTTAGCCATAATTTAGAGTTTATATTAGAGAATGATATGAAATAAATCTGGAAATACAGGAGTCAGATTTCAGAGGGTTTTTAATGCCATGCTACAATTAAATGGTTTTCTTCAATGACCTTTACTTGATAGTTTGCTATATGTTTCCTGTGTTTGAAAGAAATTTCACTCATATTCTTCAATTAAATGTAATGCAGTAATCCAATCTGGCTATGTAATGTATTGAGAAGTAGAGACCAGATTATTGATAATAAGATAGCAACATCACATGATGGTAAGGTAAAATAAGGTTATCTTTTAAGTTAGAGAAAATTTTAAGGTAAAAAGATATTGTTAGAATTATACCTTAAGGGAATGATTTTTTTGTCATTTGCATAGGGGATAGATTGAATTTGGTGGAGCATTGAAGCAAAGAAGTAATTTAGGACACTATTTCAATTTTTATTAAAATGCAGTGAAGAGCTGAGCTAAGATAGTGATGATGTGAGTATAGAAAGGATGAATATAAGAGATGTTATAAATATAGAATCAGTATGATTTGGCAATTCATTTCATAAAGGATTAGAAAGACGATGGTGCCCTCAATAGAAGAGGAAATTTTGGAGGACTGACATAATTTTTGTTTATTTTTTTTCCCTGAAAGATGATAATCAAACATCTAGATACCATCTAGAAGTCAGTTGGCAATATAGAAACAAGAGATTAGTAAAAAGATTAGGACTGTATATGTACAGATTTGGAAACTATCTAAATAGACAAACTGCAGAAGTCAATGATATCCTAAAGAAAATAACAGAGTTGATAGAGGGGGATACTAGATGGGCAAGAGAAGAGGGGCAATGAAGAGCTTTAAATGGTTCTAGTGTTTAGGAGAGAAAAGTGGATGATGACCTAGCAAAAAAGATGTCACACAGAAAGTAGGCAAATAAGAAAAGGACGGGAAAGCCAAGGGTTAGACAGTATCCACAATGGGTAGGGGTTAACTATGTCAAAAGCTACAAGCAATGAGAACTGAGAAAAGAGAATCACATTTAGTAGTTAAGGTATCATTGTTTACCTGGAAAGAGTAAATTCAATAAAGTGACAGCTCTGGAAGCTAATCTCTAAGCAATGTAGTGGGAACTGAGGAAACCAAAATAATGTATGTAGACTGTTTCTTGAGGATTGTGAAAGGGAAAAGACATAATAGTATGATGCCTTAAAGGCTTCAAAAGTTTATTTGAAAGGTTTTTATTTGTTTTAAAGATAAAGGAAACCTAAGTGTCTTTGTAGGAAACAGGAAGGAAAATGTTAGGTACCCAGAGAAGCTAAAGATTAGAATGACAGATAGAAAGACAGAGAGAGAAAAATCATATGACAGCCACAGTCTCAGAAAGGGAGAGAAGGACAGAAATAGAAAAGAAGTAAGGAAAGAAGTAAATAAGCAAGGAAGGAAATAGTGAACATAGGAAAGAAGGAAGGAAGGAAGCAAGAAAGGAAGGATGGAAAGATGTACTTCTTATGTCTAGTTGGTGCTACAGTGGATAGAGCACTGGGCCTAGAGACAGAAGATTGAATTCAAAAATTTGAATTCAAATTCTGAATTTACTGTGTGACCCAAGGAAAATCAATTAACTTTGGTTTGCTTTAGTTTTCCCATGCAAAACTTCTCAGAGTTGTGAGGATCAAATGAGATAAAAGTGGTAAAAAAACCAAAACCCAAAAACCAACCAACCAACCACCACCAACAAAAATGCTTAACACAGTGCCCAGATCAAAGTAAGTATTGTGTTATTAATTTGTTTCAGCCTTGTCCCACTATTCACAACCCCATTTGGGGTTTTCTTGGAAAAAACACTGGAGTGGTTTGCCATTTCCTTCTCTAGCTCCTTTTGCAAATGAGGAACTGAGGCAAAGAGGGTTAACATGATTTGTCCAAGGTTGCACAGGTAGTAGGTGTCTAAGACTGGATTTGAACTCATAAAGGTAAGTGTTTCTAACTTTGTTTCTGGTAATCTATTCATTGCACCACTTAGCTGCCCCAGGAGGTACTATATAAATCTTTATTCCTTTTTCTTTTCCTTCCATCCTCTTCATCTCTGGTTATCTATTATAAAAAAAATAATTGAATATTGGAGACGTAGGAGAAAGAAGTGTTAGCAAGAATCCCAAGGTTAAAAAGACAACAGTCATTACATCAGAGAAAAAAAAACAACAGGATTAATGGTAAAGAATTGTGTTGTTATTATACTATTTGTAACAAATGTAAATCAATTTAAAATGTTCACTAAATATTTCCTGCCCTCAAGACCTTTCTGAAGTGGAATAGTTCTGACCTCATTTTCCTGAAAAGATACACATCATTCCATCATCTCTTATAATTGTCTCGGAAATAGCATTTCATTTCCCTGTAAGATACATGATTATATTATATCTTCCCCCAATATTTCCCTTTTTCTTCTTCATTGTCATTAGCATTGAAAAATTTATTAGGTAGCTTCCATGTGCAGACCTTGTGTGAGGAATCCTAAAACCTATGAGATGTAGCCTGTGACTTTAGGCAGATCACAATCTGGTTGAAGAGAACGTAATGTACATCAATACACACATAACCACATAAAAACATATATACACACATATAAACATATATACATATACATGCACTCATAAACATATATACATGCAAACACACATATTTCACCAACAGGATCAGGCAGCGTGTTTGAAGTAAATGCTAAATGGTACAAGCCCAGAATATTTCTAAAGTTCTGAAGAGGGAGTCATGTATGTGAGTTATAGCGGTTATGGGAGCATTCATGGAGAAGGCAGTAAGATTGAATCTGGGCTCTGAAGTATGAAAAAGACCTAGATAAGTAGAGAAGATATTTTTTCCTAGCTGAAGAAACAGAGAAAGTATCTTGCCCCAGGAAATACAAATAACAAATAGTAGTGTAGTGGGTTTCAAACTCGGGTCTATTTTCAAATATATATTGCTCTAGACAAGCAGTTCTCAACCTGTGGATTGTGACCCCTTTGGGGGTCGAGCAACCCTTTCACGGGGGTCTCCTAAGAACATTGGAAAACACATATTTCTGATGGTCTTAGGAACTGAGACACCCCTCCTCTATCCATCTCCAGACAGGTCTTCCACTTGCAGATACACACACGTATGAGTATTAAAGGATCACGGCATTAGGAAGGTTGAGAACAACTGCTCTAGACCAATGATTATGCCAGCATAAGAAAATTTCAGCTTGGAAATTCACTTCTTTGATGAAGATCTGCAACTCATAGATAATTTCTAGTCTTAGAGAGTTTCTCAAGACATTGAGAAATTTAAACAAAGACTGTTGTAAAGCAAATTGATTATATAAATTCAAAAACCAATGCCCTTTCTAAGAAAAGGCAATGAGGAATTATGGCAATTCAGTTTTGTTTGTTTGTCTTTTGTTGGTTTTATACACATGATGGAGACAATGGAATTATCTGTACAATAACGTTCTGTTTTTATAGCATTCAGAATAATTAGGCCAAATGTGTTCTTATCTATCTAATTGGATCATACAGAGAGTGATATTTTGAAAGGCAAGAATATTTTTTATACTTGTGTAAAGCCAAGCATGTGCAGCTTTCCAGAGGACTGCTTCTGTGAACTGCTTCAAGGTTCTGATTACGTAGTATAGTGAACTCTCTATTTATTCAGTAATAAATTAAAACAAAACATTCATAGAAATCAAAGTACAGGATTCACAATGTTATAGAATAACAAGTTATCACTAAAGTTGCTGCATGGTTTTAAGCAAAAGATATCATTCAGTAAGAACTTAACTCAATCATCCTTAAGGAGGCTTCCCTTAATGGACACAAAGTACAGTCATTCAATAAGTCCTTAACTCAGTTATCCTTAAGGAGGCTTGCCTTCTTAATGGACACAAAGTAGAAAGGTCAAAGTTCTCTACCCCTAGATCAGGTTGTCTTAATCTCTCAGTCAAAAAGTCTTCTTTCTTCTTAATTGGAGATTAGTTTCCAATCATCCTTAATTCAATCATCCTGAAGAGTATGGGATGCAGAGCAAAAAGTCCTCCCACCCCTAGGCCACAGTAAATTATGATCTTCTCAATTTGCATTAAATACCCAAGGAGAGGTCTTTTTATCTTGACTGGAGGCTGGCTCTCAGATTCCATGGTTCCTCTTCCATGATCCCAGCTCCTGCCTGAAGCTATGCAACTGTCACTTAGATTACAGGGCAGATGGCTCTCAGTTCCTTGTCCAGCTCCTTCTCCAGTTCTTCATCCAATTCTTTCTCCAGTTCCCATTCCACAGTGTCCAGTCTACCTCAAGTCCTTTACGGTTTCTTTTCCTGGGAAGGCAAAACTTAACAAAACTACAATAACATTCATTCACATTGCCAGCATCATAATCAATTCACTCTCTGCCTGTGAAATCAACAAAGACCCACCAACAAGGTCTGAGAAATCAACACCAATCATCGGTATAGTCCCAGTACTTCTGAAAACATTAGTAAGACCCTCCTCCAGGACTTCTGTAAACATACAACAAGAAAATCCTCCTTCAGGGCTTCTGTAACAACAGCAATGTCCTCTATTAGCAGATGAATCTGACAAAGTAACGTCAAAACAGACAGGCAAAGTACTGGCATGACAGCCATTCTTCCTCTCATTCTTGTCTCTCTCAGCCTGGCCTTCTCCTTATATATGATCATTAAGGTCCTCCCTGTTCCACCCCTTCCTTTTGCATCAGCAACAGGGCTTCACAAGTTCTGTTTCTTAACAAAAGACGTTGTAATTATGGGCAAGAAAATAGAAATTAAATATCTGAAACAAGGTATTAACTACTTCTTTGCTTGCCATTACAACTTGAGGATATCATTAAATAGGAGAAGAAAATGGTAGAAAAAAGAAACTTTCACCAGGATATTGAAAAATAGAGTTTGTTTTATTTATTTTTTTCAGTTTTTTAATTTCTCCCCTCCCTCCAGATTTAAATCCATTTTCTTTGCAGGTTAAGCCACATATTCTCCCTTTAATGCTACTTTTATTTTATTAAAATACACACAAGAAGAAATGTATGCAAATAAGCTACTTGTAGCTATTCTACTGTAGGGTGGACATTTGCCTTTACTGATTTTATTCTCCCTCTTTTTCACAAGATTTTTCCTCTGGCTTGCTGATACTGACCCATAATTCATATTTCCTCTCATTCCTTCTGCCCAGATTACCCAAAGACCAGAGTCAGGAAGGAACAGTCAAGGGTGAGTGATTAAAAAGATTTGCTTTCAGATATAAAAACAATTTGGAGATTTATTCTTAGCTCACGTTACAAATTAAAGAAGAAGGCTAAAGAAGTTAATTGGTTTGTCCTAAATTAAATAGCTAGGGAATAACAGAGAAAGGCCTAGAACACATATCTCTTGACCACCAATGGGGGTTTGATGGAGATGGTGAAGATCTTTCAAATATATTACCTTGTCTCAAAGTTGCAATAATGAGGGAAATCTATAGGAAAGTGGAGGACAAATCCCTAAAGGAAAGGTGGAACTAAAGGGAAAGGCATGAAGAATGATTAGCATTTATGCATTACCCTTGCAAATTCTCTATATTTTCTTCATTCACTTTATGGAGTTAAGTAGAAACTCACCATCATCTGAAATATAATGTTACTTTGTATACTTGCATAGGACTTATGGTCCATTGACTTACCTCCAAACAGACCTTGATACAAGTTTGGTATGAAAGTTCCCAAAGGCAATTCTGAGTAAAAGAAGAAGGATATTTCCAGAACATCTGGGAAGGGGGAAAATCAAGCCAAGTTCATGTTTTTCTTTGTTTGTTCTTTTGGTGGGAAGGACTCGCCTAATAGGAAACAAGCTTCTTGAAATCAGGGCCTGTTGTATTTCAGTCTTTACATAATGAGAGCCTAGAACAAGGCTTTCCACAAAGTAGAGGCATTACAAATATTTGTTGATTTCAACAGAATTGAATTTTAAGTGAAATCTTGGGAATGGCTAATTGTAGAGCCCTGCAATCCCATTTTCTTTGTCCATGCAACTGTAACCCCTGAAAAAAATTTATCCAGATTTACATGTTAACTACTGCCTTGAACTACACTCACATTTTTCTTGATTTAGTATAGTCTTTGCTGCTATTCATTCTTTGTATTGTATTTCTATTACTGAATTTACAGCATATATAGATTGCACAGCATTTTAAAAATATTGTTTATTTAATAGTGGATATCATAAAACAAATTGGATGAGAATAACTGAAAGCCCAAAGAGAGGGATTTTCTAGAGTTGACATTTTTACAGGAATCTAAGAATTAGTATCTGGGGAAAAACGCACACACAATAGTAATTTTGTTAAATGTTGCACTTTAGAATGATGATAATTAGTTTACATGTGTTGCTCATTATGTTTACTGCTACAATGCCCATCACCCTGCTGATTCCTGATGCAAAATAAGCAATAGAACCTTTAAATTCCTGCAGTGTAAAATTTTAGAAATTAACATTTTGCCCGAAGATAACATAATTAGGGTTTGCTGTTTTGTATCAGAGTGTTTGGTTTTTACTAATTCAAAAGACTGCATCTGATTGCTGACTATTGGAGTGAGCTGAAAGCAAACTGTGGAAATCCTTCTGCAACAGAGGAATGCTTACTTTAAATCACCCAGGTGGCTGCTGACTATCCCTCCCAGAACTGCAATAATGCTCTTTGTAGCAGAAGATAATTTAGATTAAACAAAAATTATGGTACTTTGTTTACAGTTCTATCAACAATGCATCCAGGGCCGCTAGTGAGAGAAATTCCTCAAGGGACATTTATTTTGAGGACTATTTGAATAAGTTTTTAGGAAAGGGTGTGTCTGTGTTCATTTCAGTTGGATTGATTGTATTGGTAAGAAGCCTTTTAAAAAGCAACCCTAGTTATCTGTAGTTAAATGAAATAATTATATATGTATGTATGTATATATATATATATATGTACAAACACACACGTGTGTGTGTGTGTGTAGGACTTAAAACACCTTTGAATTCGTTCTCCAGTTACATAGCAATTAACTGAAGATAGTGTGATACATTTTCTCTAATGGGTTTTTAAAATTCTTTTTTTTTTTAATAATGTCCTACTGATTACTGTGGCTTTGGGCCATCTTGTCTATTTTGGAACTAGAAAGTGTCTTAGAGATCATTACGTCCAATTGGCTCATTTTCTGTATTAGGAAAGTGAGGCCCACAGGTTGAGACTTAGCCAAGATCAGACAGTTATTAAGCAACAGACAGTCAGGATGTAAATGTAAGTCTTCGACCCCAAGTCTATCTATCATTCTTTCCACTGCGTTAGGCTGCCTGCATTTTTAGCTTAATATATTTTGTAAGATCTTTTTCCCAGGTACTATTGAATAAACATTGATCATGCATGTAACATCAAGGAGCCATTGCCAGTTGTATGACCTTGGGAAAAACTTGCTTCATCTCTTTATGCTTCAAGGTTTCATACTTTGAAATCTCATGGCTCATTCATAAGGATTTTATGTGAACAATATGATAATGAATAATATGGAAATTCTTAGAAGGAAACCAATACCTAGTTGGATTGAATTATCCTTCATTTTTGAACGTGTGCTACTGATAAAAAAAAATTCCCTTAACATTAGTTTTTTTCTTTCTGACAAACATAGTGGACAATTAAGTAATAGTATTAAATGAGAGGTGTCATGGATACAAGTTGATACAACTTCTCAGGATCATGTCCATAAACAATCTCACTGTACTTATACCATGATAGATAATTTAAACATTTGAACTTAGCCTGTAAACCCCCTCCCCCCCACTGTACTTGCTCTATGCTAACACATCATTAGATAACCAAAGTTAATGAAAAATTATGAGTTTATGGTTGGCAAGTTGCCTTCTTTGTCTCTTTCTCTATAAATCAAATGAGCACTGGTCAGTAAGTCTGATGTTCCAAAGGCTGATACTGTAAAGGTCGATGTTCCTTCTCCCTCCCTATCTCTCTGACCACCATGAGAAGAGTAATTAGGTGGATGCTATTGGGGACTGAGCTCCTCCATCTCCTCTTGACCACCACCATCAGGAAGACTAAAGCAATATTAGTCCCTTATCAGTTCTCCACTGCTGTCCTTCTATCTGCCTAGATCCAGAGTGAACCTGCTAGAGGCTGGGGCTGAGGAGCCCCTGTCTGACAAATATACTGTTGTACTCAAAAATTTAATTTAATGGAACTCAATTCAAATCAACAGAGATTTATTTAATGCTTGCTGCATACAAATGCATTATTCAATGTACAATGACAAAAATAAAAGTCTTTCTCTTCATGAAACATGTACTTATTGAGGAAAATATTATACATAGGTCCTATACTAACTTTCATAAATCATTCATAGTTTTAGGTCATAGTCCCAGAACTAAGAGGAGCATTAGCAAACTATTTCTTGTAGCAACAGTGGTGAGGGGTCCCGGTTCTAGTGAAGAGAATAGTAAATGTGGTAACTCACAAATGAGAGCATAGGCTGAGAGACTGGTAAACATACCATCTGTAATGTTAATGGAATTTGGAGATCTTTTGTGCCCCTTTGTATTGGCAAGTAAGCAGGTATTTAGCACCTCGTTTGAAGTTAACACATTGTTTAAGCTATTTAATTACCACAGAAGTAGTTAACACCTTGGGAGGAAGTTGCTGATGTAACAGGAAGGAGCAGAATGGGGAGGAGCTATACTATATACAAGTTAGAGAACCAGCAGGACAGTCAGATTTTCTCTCAGTGGGCACCTGGAGGCTGCAACTTTTGTCAAAACCTTTCTTCTGGGAATTTTTTGCTGAGACCCTCCTTCTGAAACTTTTGCTGAGAAATTCCAAAAACCAGGCTGAGGAGCTACTGTGAGTGAGAGAAGGAGGGAGCATGTTCTATTGTGAAGGCTTGGGAGTGTGGGTGTTCACTGCATTAACCACGTGTATCAACTTCGTGAGGACTGTAGTGACTTTGGCTTTCTTGTTTTGGGACTCATTTTTCTGGTTCTGGGACTGGTTTTCTGGTATTCAAATAAAGGCTTTGGTTATGCCCTCCATGTGGAGAGTTTGCTACATTTTGTGATTCACAGCTATACCAGCATATTCATAACCACTATGAGTGTTGTGAATACTGCATTGGATTTTACCACCTTGGAAGAACCAAAAACCTACATATCCTCAGAGCTAGCTTTTAAAACAGCAGCAAGGAAGTCATGAAGTTTGGAACAGTGCCTCTTCTGCTCCAGGTACAGAACTCAACTTTAACATGAAGTTAAAAGTCCAGAAGTAGGCTAGAAAACGGAGCAAACAATAAAAGAAAAGCCAGACCATAGAACAGTGGTTCTCAACCTTCCTAATGCCATGACCCTTTAATACAGTTCCTCATGTTGTGGTGACTCTCAATCATAAAATTATTTTCGTTGCTTCATAACTGTAATTTTGCTACTGTTATTAATCTATCTGATATGCAGGATGTATTTTCATTGTTACAAATTGAACATAACCCACAGGTTGAGAACCTCTGCCACAGAAAGTTATCATAGTGAATGAGAAGATAAAGACACAAACTCAGAGGAAGAAAATGGAAGTCAAAACAAATAGATATAAAACTTTAAAGAAAAATGTAAATTTGTCACAGGTCTAAAAAGAATTTCTGGAAGAGCTCAAATTTTTATTTTAAAGATTTTAAAAATCAAGTAAGAGGTAGAGAAAACTTTGGAAAAGAAATGAGAGGGAGAAAAGAAAAAAGAAGAAAAGGGATTCAGCAATTAGGTAAGGGAAACACAAAAATTCTGAAGAAAATAGCACTGTGGAAAAAATAAAAAAAAAAAAGTAAATTGACCAAGTGATAAAAGAAGCACAAAAATTTCCTGAAGAAAATAACTCCTTTTAAAGTAGAATTGTACCAATGGAAAATAAGGTACAAAAACTCACTAAAAATTCCTTAAAAAGTAGAATTGAGCAAGTTGAAGCTATTGACTCCATGACTCCCGTAAAAAAGTGATAATACAAAATTAAAACAATGAATAAAAAATAAAATGTCTTATTGGGAAAGTAATTGACCTAGAAAATAGGTCAAGGAGAGATCATTTAAGATTTATTAGACTACCTGAAAGCCATAGTTAAAAAAAGAGAGAGACACTAAACATCATATTTCAAGTCAGTATAAGGGAAAACTGTCCTGATATCCTAGAACCAGAGGTTAAGATAGAAATAGAAAAACAAACAAACAAGCAAGTAACCTGTCAATCAGCTCTGAAAGAGATCCCAAAATGAAAAAAAAAATCTAAGGAATATTAGAGGCAGATTCCAGAGCCCCCAATTCAAGGAGAAAATATTAGAAAAAGCCAGAAAGAAACAATTCAAATATTGTGGAGCCATTATCAGTATAAATGAAATTTAATAGTTTCTACATTACAAGATCAGAGGATTTGAAATATGTTATTCTAAAAGGCAAAGAAGCTAGGATTACAATGAAGAACAAATTACCCAGAAAAGTGGAGTATAATCCCTCAAGGGAAAAAGAAAAATAAACACTCAGTGAAAAAGAGAACTTCCAAGCCTTCCTGATGAAAAGACCAGAACTAAAAGAAAGATTTGACTTTCAAATACAAGACTTAAGAGAAGTATTTAAAAAAAAAATACATTGAATAAAAATCATAGGCAATTCAATGAGACAGAACTTTTTTTTTTAATCGCCCTTGGGACATAATTCCAAATTGCTCTCCAGAATGGTTGGACCAGTTCACAACTCAGCCAACAGGAAATTAGTGTCCCACGTTTCCCATATCCTCAACAACATTTGTCATTTTCCTTTTCTGTCATGTTACCCAACCTGGTAATGGTGGGGTGAAACCTCAGAGGTCTTTTAACATGCAGTTCTCTGATCAATATGATCAAGATCAATTTCTCATGTTACTATTGAAAGCTTTATTACTTCTGAAAAATGAATGTTAATATTCGTTGGCTATTTATTAAATGATGACTAAATTTTATTTGCATAAATTTGACTCAGTTCTCTATATATTTGAGAAATAAGGACATTTTTAGAAAAATAAGCTTGCTGTAATTTTTTTCACAGTTATAATTATTAACTGAGTATTCCCCTCCATCTTATTTTTCTCCTTTTACCCAATTCTCTTTCCTTTCACCCTATCCATGCTCAAAAACTTTTTGCTTCTGACTACAATTTGCCCCTTCTTTTCTTAGCGGTCCCTTCTCTGATTTCCTTCCCCCTTATTTTCCTATAGGAAGATAGATTTCTATAGCAATCTGAGTCTATATATTATTCTTTCTTTATTTTTTTAATTTTTTATATTAACTTTGGCTAATTATTAGTTTACATCAGTCATTTCCACAAGATTTTGAGATACAAATTTTCTTTCCATCTTTCCCTTATCCACCACCCCAAAACAGTGATCTCGCTGTATATCCTCTGCCCCAATCTGCTCTCTCCTATACCCTCCCCCATGACTCCTCTGACTTTCCATTTGGGAAATATGGATCTCTCTACCCCCGTGCCTGTATATCTTATTTCCCAGTTGCATGTAAATAATAATAATAAATAATAATAATAGTAATAATAATATAATATAATATATATTTTAAACATTTGATTTTAAAACTTTAGATTCTAGATTCTTTCTCTTCCTCCCTCATCACACACCCCCACTGGGAAGACAAGCAATGCAATATAGCCTGTACATGTGTAGTGACAAAAAAAATCTCCACAATAGACATGTTGTAAAAGAATGACTGTATTTCCCTCCATCCTATCCCACCCCCCCACTTGTTCTATTCTCTACTTTGTCCCTGTCCCTTTACAGAGTGCGTGCTTCTAACAATCCTTCCTACAAAACTGCCCTCCCTTCCATCATCCCCCCTCTCATCCTCTTAACCCCTACTCTCCTGTAGGGCAAGATACCCAATTAATAGTGTATGTCATTCCCTCCCTAAGCCAAATTCAATGAGAATAAGGTTGACACATTTCCTTTTGCTTCCTGTTCTTCCCCTTCATTGTAACAGTTATCCTTTGTCTCTTCTATATGAGATAATTAACCCCATTCTGTCTCTCCCTATCTCCTTTCATTATGTTCCTTTCCCACCTCTCAATTTCGCCTTTTAAGCATTCTTAAAGCTTAAAGCACTCTTCCTATTCAATTGATTCTGTGCCCTATGTCTATGTATACCTGTACACATATATACACACATCCACATATGTATTCATATGCATATATATACACACACACACATTTATATTCCCTTGAACTATGCTCCTACTGAGAAAAGTTTCATAAGTTACAATTGTCATTTTTCCATGTAGCCATATAAATAGTCCATCTTTGATAAGTTCCTTATGATTTCTTTCCCTGTATACCTTCTCATACTTCTTGTATTTGAATGTCAGACTTTCTATTCAGCTCTGGTTGTTTCATCAAGAATGCTTGAAAGTCCTCCACCTCATTGAATGACCATATTTTCCCCTGAAACATCATACTCAATTTTGCTGGGTAGGTGATTCTTGGTTTTAATCCCAGCTCCCTTGATCTCTGGAATATCATATTCCAGGCCCTTCAATCCCTTAATGTAGAAGCTTCTAGATCCTGTGTTATCCTGATTATGTTTCCACAACATTCAAATTGTTTTTTCTCGGCAGCTTGGAATATTTTCTCCTTGATCTAAGAACTCTGGAACCTGGCTTTAGCATTACTAGGAGTTTTCTTTTTGCGATCTTTTTTGACAGGTGATCAGTGAATTCTTTCAATTTCTATTTTGCCCACTGGCTCTAAGATATTATTGCAATTTTTCTTGAGAATTTCTTGAAGTATGCTTTCTAGATTTTTTTTTTTATTTTTGATCATGGCTTTCAGGTAGTCCAATAATTTTTAAAAATTGTCTCTCCTGGGTCTATTTTCTAGGTCAGTGGTTTTTTCAATTAGATATTTCACATTGCCATCTATTTTTTCATTTGTTTGGATCTGTTTAATAGTATTTTGATTTCTCATAAAATCATTCACTTCTATTTACTCCACTCTAATTCTGAAGGAATTAATCTCTTCAGTCAGCTTTTGAGATTCTTTTTCCATCTGGTAAATTTGGTTTTCTTTGAGGCTTTGGATGTAGCAGTTTTCACTTTATTGCTTTCTTCTGAGTTTGTGTTTTTATCTTCCCTATGCCCATTGTAAATTTCTATGGTCAGGATCTTTTTGTTAAAGTTGTTTGCTCACTTTTCCAGCCTATTTCTTTTTTTTTTTTCCAAAATTTTATTTTAAACTCAAATGCTGGAACACAAATGGAGAAGGGAGAAAAGAAACAAAAATGTATCAGAAACTTAAATATTGAAACTTACATACAAAGTTGGAAAGAAAGAAAAAAGCATGTTGTGTGTATAGTAGAGCATAAGGGAGGATCAATAATACATAACAAGAAATTTTCATTTCAAGGAAGCCCATATGATAAACAATATTCATTGTGTTGAGAATTGTGTCTTGCATTGCTTCCTTGTGAGTTTTCTACTGTTCTCTGCTATGCACTTTTTTACATTATTCTTTTTTTGCCTCCCCACTAACCACCCCCCCCAGAAGATCACAGTAAAGTTTATATATGTTTCACTATAGCTATAAATGTATGCATGCCCTCCTCTACTCCCCAGAAGTGTACAATAAAATTTAGATATGTTTCTCCATGGTTATATACATACACACACACACATACATAGACACATACTTTCTCAAACCTGTTCTACTCCTGATCTTTGTATTTATGCATGTACATATTTCTTGTTTCCTATCCTTGCCTCCTCTACTTTACTTTTACCCACTACCTTGCCTTCCTATGATTTCCCTACCCCCTTCCAAGGATACCTCTCCTATCCTCTCATTCCCATAAATCTTCGGTATTTACACCCTTTCAAGGCCCTAAATACCTATTCCCTCAACCTCCCCTCTAAAGAACACTCCCTTGTCCTCTCCCCCTCCCTATGCCCCTACCATTTTATTTCTTCTGAATTTATAAGACTTTCATACTCTTAAATATATGTGTATTATTCCCCCTTAAAGCCATTCCCACTGAAAGTAGGTTACCAGAACAACTGGTCCTCCTCCCCTAATACCTATGTATCAGTTTTTCCTCTCATACCTCATTTGCATAAAGTAATTACTCTTTTAAGCTGTTCTTGACTGGTTTTAATTTTTAAATTCATATCATACTCAGGTTTACTCCAATCTCTCTTATGAATTAACCAATTATTAATAAGAATCTTAGACGTACATTTTACATATATAAAAAGTAAAGACTCTGTCCTCATGAATCCCTTGTAACCAGTCTTTCTTATGTTCCTTATATTTATATTGGTTCTTGTATGTCAAATCATCTATTAAGTTCAGGATTTTTTTTTTAAATAAAGTCTTGAAAGTGCGAGAGCTTATAAAATGTTCATTTTTTTTTTTCATTGAAGATACTACTTAACTTTGCTGGGTATGATCTTTTTGGTCTGAGTCCCAGGTTTTTGGCTCTTCTATATGTTGAGTTTCAAGACCAGTAGTCCTTTAGGGTCTCTGCCTCTAGATCTTATGCAATTCTAATTGTGGTACCCCAGTTTTTAAATTGTTTTAATCTTGATGCTTCTCTATCTCTCTGTTTTTCTCTTTGTCTTTGCCTCTTCCACTAGCTTTCTCTGTTTTTCCCTGTTGGTCTGTCTCTGTATTTCTCACTTACTCTGTTTCTGTCCCTCTCTATCTCCTTATCTCTTTTCCTCTTTATATCAGATTAATAAACTTAGAAAATATCAATATTTCTTAATAGACTTTCTGTAACTGGTATACTAAATAATACATTTAAACACTAAATATTACATTAAAATATCTCAACAAACATCATTGTCCAAAAATAAAATAGGTCAATAGTTCGACTCTCAGCATGCATATTACATTGACTTCTCAAAATTCTTCAGATCGAATTTCTTTACAAGATAAAAGTTTAACTCAGTTCTCTCATGGGTTATATCTTTAGACTTTTTTCCAGACATAATTTCCCTCAAATACATGTAATAGCACCTTTATTCTTCATGGGAAAGTCTCTTGAAGTTAGTAATGAAGTTTACTAACTTCAAGAGACTTTCCCATGAAGAATAAAGGTGCTATTACATATGTTTAAAGGAAATTATAACCAGAAATAATGTAGAAAAAGAACCGTTTCTTCCCCTTTAGTGCTATTTCATCTGTATCTTGAGAACTGAACAGGTTTTGAGTTCCAAATTATCTTTCTCTCCCCTTCTCCCAGTCCTAAATGGAGTGCATTCTGATTTCCCCCAATGTGTCCTCTGGTCTATCACTGCCCCCCAGCCACCCTTCTCTTATCCCCTTCCCTTCTATTTTCCTATAGGACAAGAGATATTTCTTTACCCCTTTGCCTGTGTATCATATTTCCCAGTTGCATGCAAAAACAATTTCAGTTTCACATTCTTTCCCTTCTGGCCTCCCCACTCACCCTCACTGAGAAGTCAAGCAATGGAATATAGTTTATACATGTATAACAATGCAAAACACTTCCATAACAGTCATGTTGTGGAAAACTAGCTATATTTCCTTTCATGTTATCCCCCCATGCTTATTCTGTTCTCTGCTTTGACCCTGTTCCTCCTCAAAAGTGTTTGCTTTTGATTACCCCCTCCTCTCATTTGCACCCCCTTCTATTGTCCCCCTTTATATTTAATTTTAAATGAATTTGAATCATGTTTTCTTTATATCTAGGTCCATAACAGTCTATGTCTGAATATCCTCTCCTTTATCTAGGAAGGAATGGTCACTTCCCTCCAACATTACTACTGTTTTTAGCCCTGAAACCAATTCGTCACTGTTAATGACTATCTGATCCAGAGGATGATTTCCCATTGTTGTTTCCTTCACATTTTTAATGATGAAATGATCATCAAATCAATCTTAAGGTATCTTTTCTTTCTGCTTTTGGTAGAGATAGACTTCCAGTTTATATCTAGATAATTATAACTTCTAATCCTTGCATTAGCATGCTCTGTGTAAATGTGTTATTTCTCCCATATTCCTCATGGCATGAAACTTATCTGTAAAGTGTTAATTATATTATCTTTTATACAATGCCACAAAAATGAAAAACTAATTAAAATAGAAATTCTTACGCACTCAGGACATAAATATATTAAACTGCTTCATTCATTAGGATGCTTCAATATACAAATTTTTGTAGTATGCACCAATAAAAAAATCAGATTTGTTTCTCCCTCCATTGACCTTTACCAAATATTCTCCATCATAATTCTCCCTTTTAGTTCTTAGATTTTAATCATATGAGTATGCCTTCGTAATTTAAAATATTATTTATGTCCCTTTTTTACCTATCCTTTATAAGGTATAGCTATTCAGATCTATCGTGAAGTCATTAGTTTCATCCCACAAAATGTCAATGTCATTTAAGAGATCAGATTTACCATGTAACTTTAAGACTTTTAACTCATGTTGCTTCTTGCCTAAGGTTTGAATATTTCTGTATAAATATTTGAGACCATGTGTTTTACACCCCACACCTTTTGGATTTTGCCTTCTGTGGATTTCTGGGTGTCTCAACTGCCATTTTCCTTTATTCATTTTGGATATCATCCTATCTACCTATCTATCTATCTATCTATCTATCTATCTATCTATCTGTCTATTTATCTATCTATCTATCTGCCTATTTATCTATCTATCATCTTTCCATCATCTATCTAGAAAGCTAGCTATTCATACACGTTTAAAAGCATGGCTATTTTCTAAGTATCCCTGTGTCACTGAAATATATCTAAGAAGTCCTGAATACACACACATGTATGTATACGTGTATATGTGTATATACATGTATGTACGTATATACACACATATACATATACACATGTATATATAATCTCTATCTATGTATCTCAAGTTATCATTCTTAAGTGATATAGGTTGAAATTTATTTTAACATTGGTTCATGATAAAACTTTTAATTTCAATCATGCTTGGATATCAGAAGTTCCATTTCTGCTGTCAGATCATTCATTTTTTTTTATTATATTGGAAAAAAATCAATAATAGAATTTTGAGCATCTTGTCCAGTTAAGTATATGCTGATTTCCTCTGTATAATAATACAACAGGGGTGTTTCTTGCTCTCCCCAAACATGTGATGAAAGAGAGCTAAAGCAGGAAACCCTGTAATAGGGCATATTCCAAGATGACTGAGAAGAGCTTATGAGTCTTGAGTTTCCTCCCATGACTCATTTTTTTCTCTTTCCATCCCTGTGTTCATATGCTTTATGACTTCTTTCCATTATGCATGCTTTTGCCTGTTCTACCTTTCCCATTACTTCTTTCCACACTACTCCCTGGCAATCTCATTATCATGCTGCCTGCACTCTCACAATCATCCTTATCTCATATTACCAGAAATTTGGACTTAAACCTTGTATCTTTCAGTTCTAACAGGTAGCTTGGACTCTATCCCTGGGTCTTATAACTCCAATAGGTAAGCTTTTGAGTTATCTTGCCAGGAACCAAGTTAACATGTCATTTTCTGGCCATTTCTAATCCTTTCATCTTTTCTAGTTTCTCATTTTTTGGTACATCCCCTCAATAGAATTTAAGTTCCTTGGGATCAGTGGCTTTCTTTCTTATTTATAAATCCAAGGGCTTGCTGCAGAATGCAAAATATGTATGCACAGGCATACATACACATATATCTATGTTCACCTACATACATACGTGTGATCCTGGTCAAATCAAGTTACCTTTGTGTATCTCAATTCCCTCTCTTGTAAAAAGGGGATAATAATAGCATTTACCTCCCAGGGTCTTGAAGATTAAATGAGATAATATTTGTAAGTGCTGAGTACAGTACCTGAGAGTAGTAAGTGCTATATAAGTGCTTACTTTACACACACACACACACACACACACACACACACACACACACGCATGCATGCACACACACACACCTACTTTATATGGGCAGTTTTTTGTTTTAAATATATAAATTTTATATAATTATAAATAAATAAATTATGTGCTAATTTATGAATAATATTAATCAATTATATCTGACTTTATACATATGACTATGCATAAAGTTGTAGATATAGATAACAATGTGAATCTATTTATATTCACACACATACACATGCTTTTAAAAAAAATAAAATTTAGTTATTTACTCTTAGTTTACAACATTCACTTCCACAGTTCTTTGAGTTCCAAATTTTCTCCTCCCCTGTTGCCCTACCATGGCAGTCTGATATAGGTTCTACAAATTAGTCAAGTTGTGAAAAATAATTATAACCAATGGAGTGAACAATGAGAAAGAAGGAACAAAACAAAACGATATGATAAAGAGAGAGAGCAGGTAGTTTGCTTCCATCTGCATTCAGACTTTAATTCTTTTCTCTGGATATGAGCCTTATGGAGTTGTCTTCTAACCTTGCATTGCTTAGAGGGGCACATTCTGTCAAAGTTAGCCATTACAGATAAAATTTTTCTGTAATTGTGTACCAAGTTCTCCTGGTTCTGCTCTCTTCACTCAGCATCAGTTAATATAAGTCTCTCCAGGTTATTATGTAGTCTGTCTGCTCCTCATTTCTTATAACATAATAGTATTCCATAACAGTCTTATACCACAACTTATTTAGCCATTCCCTTATTGATGGGCAACCTCTTGATTTCCAATTTTTTGCCACCACAAAAAAGAGCTGCTATAAATACTTTTATACAAACAGGTCCTCCTTCCACTTGTGTAATCTCTTTGGGATACAACCCTAGAACACACACACACACACACACACACACACACACACACACACACACACTTTCTTATATGGAAAGCATGTCGATAAATAAGTGGAAGGCAGCCCTCTTTTCCACCTTAAGATCGGAATGGAAAACTATTCTAAAGTTGATGCCTGGAAGACACAAATTAAACAAAAGAAAAAAATTGCAAGTGGATGAGGAGGGGAGTAAGTACCAGGATAAGAATATATAGAAACTGTCTTTTCACAAGGCTGAGGAACAACACCTAAGAAAAGCAAAACCCAATCGTATTCATCTCTCTGACGTTCGTCTCAGTAAATGATACATTAAGTAAAACAAGGTGCTTTTAGGTTCTGTCCTGTTTCTAAGTTTACTAAGTTCCCATATTATCTAGTAGATGAGGGGAATGCTGTGGATATAATTGTCTTAGTTTCTATAGGAAAAAGAAATGATTGGAGCACCTAGGTGGCACGGTGAATAGAGCACTGGCCATGGAGTCAGGAGGACCTGAGTTCAAATCCAGCCTCAGACACTTAACACTTACTAGCCTTGTGACCTTGGGAAAGTCACTTAACCCCAATTGCCCTGCCTTTCCCCCTCCAAACAGCAAAACCAAAACAAAACAAAAAAGGCAAAACATTCCTTACTATTCTTGTGGTGAAGATGATAAAAATTTTAGCTAAATTTTTACGTAAATGAAATGATTCAGAACTCTTTAGAATATTGGATTCAAATAATATGTAGTTGGAAATGATTTAATGTCATTATAGCAGGAGGTCTCCCATGGAGTAATCCAGGAATCTCTGATTGACACTGTACTATTCAACATTTTTATCACTGATCTGAATCAAGGTATTCATTGAATGCTCATGGTATTTGAAGACGTCATAAAACAAGGAGAAATAGTTTATGTATTGTATAACAGTATCAGAAAAAGATCACAACAGTCTAAATCAGCGATTCTCAACCTGTGGGTTATGTTCAATTTGTAACAATGAAAATACATTCTGCATATCAGATATTTACATTATGATTCATAACAGTGGCAAAATTACAGTTATGAAGTAGCAATGAAAATAATTTTATGGTTGGGGGTCACCATAACAGGAGCAACTGTATTAAAGGGTCGAGGCATTAGGAAGGTTGGGAACCACTGGTCTAGGTAATTAAGCTGAATCTATTAGGGAAATATGTAAAATGAAACTTGATAGTGACAAACTTTTAAAAATGCATTGTGCTGGGTCCAAAATATCAGTTTCACAAACATGATGATGGAAATGCATGAATAGACAGTATTTCTTCTAAAGAAGCCTGAGGTCTTTTAGGTTGTTTTTTTTTGAGGGGGGGGCTTGTTTTTTGTTTGTTTTTTCCCCAGTATGCTGCAAGTTCAGTTTGAGTCCTCATGATATGAGTGTACAAATAGCTAATTCACTCTTGGGGATATATGTAAGTAGGTAAAAGTCCAGTGTACTCTTTCCTTATCAGATCTCATCTAGAGTACTGTATTTTATCCTAGGTTTCACAATTTAAGAAGGCTATTGATAATCAAAGACTAATCAGGATGATAATGAGTCTTGTATCCATGGTGAGGAAAGGTTGAAGAAACTGATTGGACTGTTTAACCTGGAGAACAGAAAACTCAAGGTGGAGGTGGGATGATAGCTTTTGTTTTTGCAAAATTTTGATGGACTGTTTTATTCAGGAAAGAGTAGATGCATTATGTTTGGTCCCAATAAGTAGAACCTAGTAGAATTGGTGGCAATTGTAAAGAAGTAGACTGACTATTAATTTTAAGGGGAAAAAAATCTTTTTAAAATTCAGAGCTATCTAAAAGTCTATCTAAAAGTCTCTTTAGAGACTGCTTCTGGAGGTTGTAGGTTGTCTCTCCTTGGAAATCTGCAATCAAAGGCTAAATAGTCACTTATTGGGCATTTGATAATTGAGATAATTTTGATATTTTTAACAATGACTTGATAGGAAGAATCAATTGAACAAGATCATTACTGAGGTCCCTTTGATCCAAATACAGGATTCTTTACTTCAGTGATACTTTTACTCCTAGTTCTTCATTACCCTCCATAAGTGTCTGTGTGACATTTCTTTTAAACTTTAAACACTTGTGTGTGTGTGTGTGTGTGCGTGCGTGGGTGTGTGTGTGTATAACTCTGGGATTTCAGGGTTAAATGGTAGCCATATTTTAGTCATTTATTTTTCTTGATCTTGAATTTTTATATTACTCTTTGTGGACTTACTTTTCTATCCTATTTCTCTATCTTCCTTACTCCTAAACCAATTCTCCATCTTACCATAATGTTTATTCACTCTGTTCCTTCATGATCTCCCAGTCTATTGCTCCTGTTCTGGCCTCACTTTCCTTCATCAATAGTCTTGAGACTAGCTTTTTGTTTCAGCATAACATTCTTCTAAAACTTTGATATTCTGGCTTAGAACACCTCACACTCTTTCACTGCAATTCCACCATCAACGTTGCTGCCCCTGTACCTAAACACTATTAAAGGAAGTAGCACAATTGTGCCAAGTTGGTTCATTGCAAATCCACATTGTCTAATATTAACTAAAAGTACACTGCTTCATGGAAATTTATTTAGTCACTCCTGATTAATTTCTAGTTATACTTTCCATGACAGATACTGCAAATCTCTTCTTTTCAGTAGTTTCCAAGTGCCATTCTAATTTGTTCTCTCATAACAGATGACACCATCACTTATCCAGTCCAAACTAAATAAACATTTATTAAGCATACATGATGTGCCGGGAACTGTTTAAGCATTAGAGGTAGAATTGACAAAAAGAAAAACAAAAACAAAAAATAAAACCTAAGAAAGTGCCTGCCTTCAACAAGCTTACAATTGACAGGGTGAAATAATACATCAAAGGAATCAGGAGAGCAGTGGTTGGGAGACAAAACACCATAGGAAAGTTTTTACTTGGGAGTTTAAACCTGGCGGGGCAGTACAGGTCAAGTACAATCATCTGAGTCTACTTTCTGCTTTGGAAGGCTTTGGGAGCACTCTACCTCCTAGCCCTCCAAACATGGTGAGAGCGGGGCTGTGGGAGGTGGAGTCAATCAAGGTTTGAGTTAGCAGGGTGCCAAGTCATGAGCTCCAGGATTCCTCAAAATATTTTTCTACCTTCTCCAGATTGCCAAAGACATCAGTGACATGCAAAAAATAAGTATTTGAAAGAATATTTCAAAGAAGGGTCTCCCTAAGCAGAGTCAGCAGTTAAGTAATGCTCTCCATTCATGTACATCAGTCGTAGATTTGGTAAAATGCTGAATGACTGACCGTGATTTACTTGCTGTGAAGTATTTTTGTATTATAATCTCACTGCATAAACTTTATCCACTTCCAATGACAGCTCACTTTTAAATGAGTTACCTATTTTGTTGAAATTTGGCATCTGCACTCTGTACTAATTGGCATAATTTTTCAAATTGTGCAATTACCTTTCACATTTTCTTCCCATATACTTATTAGAAAAGCTATGTTGCATATTGTCTTAGATATGGAGTATTTTATGCTCTGTAAAATATTACACAAGCTACCAATATCCTAATGTTTATATATGTAGATGGTAGCATAAAGTAATTCATCATATTTTCTTAGCAATCAGATTGATCTCACATGTCATTTAAGGCTTAATGATGATTAAGAATATTTAATGAATTCTATCTCACTTTGATAAATTGACCTTATATTTTGTCTGCATATGTAAAAAGGTCCATAAACTAAGCAATTTAGATTTTTAATGTTCAAACTATTATATCTCAGAGTGGTAGTAATAGTTTCTCTCAGTGATGGTTGTTGGTCAGGTTACTAGTCTTTGCTTTGTGAAAGGAATTGTAATATGCATGTTTTTGTAGCAGGTTTCTCAAATAAATTCAACCTCTGTGTCTGTGTCTGTGTCTGTATCTGTGTCTGTGTCTGTATCTGTGTCTGTCTCTCAAACCCACCCCCCTCTCGTTTTTAAGGCAATATCTTTAGCTTAAGTGATTAAGTTGGGGTGGTTATGCTGCAATTTTCAGCTTATTATTTTGGCAATTATTTCAACAACTTTGCTATAATTTATTTTTGGGGTAAGGAGAAAAATTTATCTTCAAAAATCTTGCTTTCAAAATACCTTATTAGCTTTCACAAGGTCGCATAGAAGATAGTGTGTTTTCCAACCCTTACATCCCCTTTCAAAATAATTTCAATAACCCTCTGTTACAGAGATGTGATCTCCTTAGTTCTGATGCTTCTGATTCCTGAAACATATTCTATCACTGAAATCTTTATCAGAAGACTCACCACAACACACAGATACACACACATATGTATATATGTATGCATGTATATGTATATATATGCATGCATGCATGTATATTTCACAGGGATGGTAAGGGAACCTTCCCCAGATCTCCTTGACAATGGCACCTCCCATAGATCAGGCACACATTCTATGATAATTTATGGAGGGATACATTCTTTGATACCTTAATAAAGGACATGTGTGATCAACAACCCCTGGTTAATCCTATCTGATTGTATGTGGCCTTTCATAAGGAGACAGAGCCTATGATAGTCCCTGTGGAGTCAAACATGCATGACGAAATCCCTGAGAAGTGAAACAATCCTGCAAAACAAGAGGTTCCCTGCATCACCTCTGTTAATGATATAATTCACATAAACCACAACTATATCACATTACTTACAGTAATTGTGGACTACAAATCAAGGGAATTATTATTGCCATGGATGCCACCCTCTCATTTGCTAGGTAACACATTCCTGATTTATGCAGAAGTGGCAATAATTATTATTTCTTTCCTCTAAAAATTTCAAGAAAGAGCAGAATGGTTAATAATACCAATGTTTGCTGTGTTACTTTTTAAAAGCATTCTGAATGAGATAATTAAATTAACCCTGCTGAATAAAAAATAGTTTCTTTCTTTGAGATTCAAATAAATAAAACCAAAAAGCAGGTTTATATTATCATTGTCTATATATCATTATATTTCCGTGTAATATATATCTACAAATAATTTGCTTTCCAATATGTAACTTTTCTGTTCAACATTGAAATTGGACTTAGAATGTGTATTATAGTCTTCATGATCCTTTGACGGTGTTTTATAGGAGTTCTAATTACTGAAAATTTAGCATAGAAAAAAAATATGCTAGCCAAATTACTTTGAAGAAATGAAGTGGAAATAATTTTAATCTGTCCATCTCTCAATCTCCATTTAACTGAGACTATTTTTAAATTAAAGTTATTTGTTTGCATTGATCTTCCAAAGGCCTGCCTTGTATTGATGACAGACTAAACAGTAATATCTACCTGGAAGTGGGCATTAACTTATCATTAAAGTCACTGTATGAAGAAAAACCCCTGATCATGAAAACAACACAAAATGCATGAGCATTTGGCACGTAATACCAGATTAGATAGGTTTCATTCCCTCTGTAATGAACTATCTCTGTTGCCTAAGGACCAGCTTAACAGTTTATAAAAATTCATCTCCAAAAAGCTGGTCACCAAATGATGAACTTTATTGAATGTATTTAGTCATTAATTGTCAATTTGTCAAAAGGGTTATGCCATGTCTTGGTAGAGGGAGCATTTCAGAGATCATAAAATACCATAGGTTTAAAGTTGAAAGAGATGTAAGAGGTCATTGCATCAGGAAGCACCCTAGCATACCCAGGATGGCTGCTAGCACAGGTTCTTAGACCTGCTTTTCTAAAGGAAAGCAACTGAAAATGGGCTAACAATCTTACTTTCATCAATCAAACAAATATCATTTACCTAGGTCAGGGGAAAAAGTCAGCACCCCGAACTTCAGACAAAACAAACAGAATAAAAACAGAAGTTACAAGCAGTCAAAGAAACAAATCAGCAGACAGGCTTCCAACTGTCTGACCATTATATCCATACCTAGTCAGTTA
>CM053583.1:236677550-236693944 GCA_028627135.1 Pseudochirops cupreus
TTTTTTTTTTCCCAAGGAGATATTTCACATTGCCTTCTATTTTTTCATTTGTTTGGATCTGTTTAATAGTATCTTGATTTCTCATAAGGTCATTTGCTTTCATTTGCTCCACTCTAATTTTGAAGGAATTATTCTCTTCAGAAAGCTTTTGAGATTCTTTTTCCATCTAGCAAATTCAACTTTTTAAGGCACTCATTGGCTTTTTGGGCCTCTTTGCTATTAGAGTTAATTTATTTTTAAGGTGTTGTTTTCTTCAGTCAGGTTGTTGACTCCCTTTTCATGATTTTCTTGCATCATTCTCATTTCTCTTCCCAATTTTTCCTCCACATCTCTAATTTGGTTTTCAAAATCCTTCTTAAGCTGCTCTGTGGCGTGTAGGCAGTCTACATTTTTCTTGGAAGCTTTTGGTGTGGGAGTTCTGACTGTGTTTTCTTCCTCCCATTCCATGCTTTAATCCTTTTTGTCCCCAAAAAAGGAATCTAAAGTTGGATTGCTGGGCTTGCTTTACTCACTTTGCCTGCTCATGTTGCCAGTCAATTACTTGACTTTTAGGCTCAGTAGAACTTTGCTTCCAGAGAGGAGAGCTTTGTCCCAAATCAATGGGGTTTTAGCAGTTTCATGGGCTATTAGGATGCCACCATCTCTGCAGCCCCCACCAGCTTTGGCTCACTGATGACACATCTCAGGACCATCACCTAAGACCAAGATCCTGATCCAGGCCTTTTAAGGCAAGAGCATTTAGCCTCTGAATTATTGCTTACCCCCCTGCAATCTGCAGGCCAGGAGCTCTGAAGCAGCCATGTGGTGGTGGTTGCCACTGATTCACATCCTGGAGGCAGACAGCCAGACTCTCTCCCCCCAAATTCAGACTAGTTCCACTGACCTTTCACTTAGTCCTTGTTCCTTATGGGTTGATAATTCTGGAACCCCCCCCCCCAGCTGCCTGTGATCCACTCTCCTGAAAGCTCCAGCTGCAGCTTGTTCTGGCAGCCATAGGGATCCAGCCCCTGCTTCATGTTGTGCTGGTCTAGGCTCCCAGTCTGCTGCAATGAACCCCTTCCTGTTAGCCTGCTAGGCTGCCTTCATCAGGAGCTTTGTTACTCTGTAATTTTGTGGGTTCTGGAACTCTAAAATTTGTTTAGAATCATATTTTACAGGTATTTGTTGTGGTTATGGGGTGAGCCACAGAGTTCTTCTGCTTCTAAGCTGCCATGTTGACGCCACCCAAGATGTTTTCCTTTATTTTACCTGCTTATTCTAGAAAAAGGGGAAACAGAAACTTCATTTGGATTGTCCTTTTATTAGGGTATATAAATAGAGAGAAAATCTATTTACTGTTTGGTAAACATGCTCTGAGGAAATACCTAGATATGCAAAGGGATTGCCAATAGTACAGAATTATATCAGTATAATTGCACAGGAGACTAGAGAGACAACTGGAGAAAAATTACTATGCCCTATTGTAATTTTATGTGTGTTTACGTGTATAATTGTGTAAATCCAATATACATACATCTACATTTAGGAACAAAGCTGCACAAACCATTTTAAATTAATTTAGCATTACATATTATAATCTAGCATTTTTCTGCTTGGATGGAGAAGTGTATAAACTGAGTCCTCTCATGTATTAAAACATGTCTATCCTTTAAGACATTTTTGTTGTTTTAAATAATATTTTATTTTCCTCAGTTACATGTAAAGACAATTATTAACATTCATTTTTTGAAATTTTTTAATTCCAAATTCTCTCTCTTCCTCCCTTACCTTCTCCCCCACTGAGATAGCAAGCAATTTGATGTAGGTTATACATATTCAATCATGCAAAAACCTCACCACAGTAGTCATCTTGTGAAAGAAGACACAGATGCAAGGGGGAAAACATGACAAAATACAGAAAATTAAAAAAAAATATGCTTCAGTCTGCATTCAAACTCCATCAGTTCTTTTTCTGAAAGTGGACAGAATTTTTCACTATTGTCTTGGAATTGTCTTTGATCACTGTATTGTTGAAAATAGCAAAGTCATTCACAGTTGATCACCATACATTATTGCTATTACTGTGTATAATGTTCTTGTGGGTCTGTTCATTTTATTTGTTTTTCATATGTCTTCCCATGTTTTTTCAAAATCTACCTATTCATCATTTCTCATAGCACATTAACATTCCATTATAATCATAAACTTTTTCAGTTATTCCCCAGTTGATGGGAAACCTCTCAATTACCCATTATTTGCCACCATAAAAGAGAGGCTGTCAATATTTATTGTACAAATAGGTCCTTTGCACCATTTCCTTGGTTTTTCATATCTTAGGTTTTTTTTATGTCTTTATATTCTCTATCTTAGGATAGAGACCTAGCAGTGGCATTGCTGACTCAACAGGTTTGATAGCCCTTTGGGCATAGGTCCAAATTATTCTCCAGAAGGACTAGATCAGTTCATAATTCCATCAACAAGGCATTAGAGTCCTATTTTTCCCATAACTCCCCCAAATGCATTATTTTCCTTTTCTGTAATATTAGCCAATCTGATAGGTATGAAGTGGTACCTCAGAGTCATTTTAATTTGCCTTTCTCTACTAGTGATTTAGAGCATTTTTTAAATATAACTATAGTTGAAAACTATTTGTTCAAATCCTTTGTCTATTTATCAATTGGGAAATGACTTTTTTTCCATAAGACATTTTTGAAGTAGATTTTGAAATTATGAATCAAGGAAACATTTACAAAATGATTCAATGGTTACACAACTCAGGTAGATGTTAACATTTTGCTTCAATACAGAACAATAGCCACAATTATGATCTTGGAGAACAATCTTCCCAAAACCTCTCAATCCTTCTATGTGACTCATCCCTTCAAGGGCTTTATTCCCTATTTGTTCTAGGTGATCTAAAGTAATAAGACATAGCCTCCTTCTTTTAAGCATATCATTATTTTAATTTCTTCAAGAAATTGGGAACTTAGATGGCTAAATCAAGTGCCCTCATCTTTATTATAGTCTCATCACTTCTCTTTTGAATCGTTCAATTTGTTCTTACTGTTGAGTCATTTTAGTCATGTCCAACACTTCATGACCTCATTTAGGTTTTTGTCAGTTTATTTTTTGGCAAAGATACTGGAATATTTTACCACTTCCTTCTCCTAATCATTTTATAAGTGAGGAAATGGAGGCAGAGTTAGATGACTTACTTAGAGTCATATAGCTAGTAAGTGAGGCCAAGTCAGGTCATCCTGACTCTAGGATCTTACCATCTGGTAAGAGCACCATTCATGTAGAATAAATACATAAAATAGACTCAAACATATTGGGAACTCTACAGCATTTAATATTACACATGAAAAACTATTCCCTAATTAAAACATAGTACCAACATAATGAGATATTTTAAAATTCCTTCCAAGAATTTAAACAACGTATGGTTCTGCTTAGCCTAAAAGTTATCATCAGGACTTCTGAATAGTGTTGAATACAGTTTTCAAACTCATACAAAAACATTATAGGGATGTCATCTGGTCATATGATTCCTCTACAAAAAAGGAAAGTAAAGGAATATTTTATCCCTTTACACTTTAAAATTTTCAGCGGCAATATCAAATTTTCATTTAGGTTCAATAAGTAAAAAAATGTTAAAGCACAGCAAATAAAACAAGAGACTGAAGGTTTGAACTTGAATCTGGAGATCAAATTTAACCAATGAATGAATATTATACTTTCAAATGATTTGATCTTTAGTTTAAGAAATATGGATGTATGAGACCATTAATCTATAAATTCTAGGAGAATAATTGGCATCCTACAGTAAAAGATTAGTAAGAACACATTTCAAACAATTAGCAAATCTATAATACTTGCCTTAATATATGTTTTTTCGTGTTAATATGGGTATATAACACTACCCTTGTCATATTTGAACAAAAGTGATTTATTTCCAATTACTGACTGTGAACTGATTGAGGTTCAAAAGTGGAGAAAAAAAGATCCTTAACCAGAGATATTTATATAAAATCAAATAATGATGATGATAATAGCAAAATTATCAAACAACTGGGTGAGAAATTTAGAAATATATGTAGAAATGGATGGGTTTATGATAAGAATTCAGAATGATGTCACTGCTATCAAAAATTACATAAAGCTTGTTGTTTGCCTTAATTATCAAAGAGCACCATCACATAAGGAAGGTGATGATGTAACTTGCAAGGGAATTGGATTTAAGTGAAGGAGGGCTGCACATGAACCTCACTTTCTCCTCCAGAGCCATTTAGGTTCATTGACAAGATATAGACCAGGATAATTGGAGATGGTCCAGGATACAGTGAGTGACCTTGGCCTTTTTAAGTTACAGTCTCTGTTTGACTGAGCCAATGTCCATTCCATAATTGAGACTAGGAAAGAAATGAGACAAAGAATGACCTCTTTTACCTAGTCAAAAAAATCAATCAGGCAAAATAGAAACAGTTGCAATTTACATTCACTCTGAGTCATCAGGGCCCAAATAATGACCAGATAGGGCTTTGGCTGGGACCTATTTTGGGAAAATCAATGAAAGCCAAAGGGACTTAGGTTTAAGGCACAATCTGTAAGAAAGAAATTTATCCCATAAACCCCAAGATATCTTGTGAAGTTACTTTTAAGGCAACCATAATTAAAATATAGAGAATGGACTCAAGTAACAGAAACTATGCCGCATATGACTACATCTTGTAAAAAAATTAGCATCTACAAAATACTTAAAAGGACATGATTAGGGAGCTAGATTTATACTTGAGAATTCTGTTTTCCTTTATAATCTATACATTGGAAGAGAAAACTTTAACAGGCACCAAAAATGTCCTTAAGAATTTAACAAATAAACTATATTACATTGTTATAGAGAAAAAACATTGTCCACAATCATTCATTAATTATTATGGATAATGTTTTAATAATTACCACCATAATGAATATTCATAATCTTGATGACACAAAAAAATCGAAACATCTCATACTTGTTCCTGGCTGCTGCTAGAGTTTACCTAAACAGGTTTTAGGATGCATATAGAATGTCCATTTGCACTTCAGTTGTTATATTTAATTATAAAAAGCAGATATTTCATTCACCTGGGCAATAATTAAGCAAATATTCTCTCTTTCTGAGTATTAAAAGAAAATATCATAATAAACACTACAATCTAAAGTTCAAACATAGATCAATAGCTATCTGGCATTTATATACCACTTTAAGGTTTAGAAAATACAGCACACATCTTATCTTGTTTTATCATCACTATAAACTATTAGGTAACTACTATTACTAGTCTTATTTTTGAGGACAAGGAAACTGAGGAGACATTGTACAAGTGACTTGCTCAAGAATGCATATTAAGTGTCAGAGACCAAACTTCAATTTGTCTTCCTGATTCTAAGACCTTCACTACATCTACTAAACCATGTAGGGCAAAACTATGCAGCACATCACTAAGGCAATGAAATCATCTACTAAGTATAAAGGAATAAATGATCTTGTATCTAGAACTATTCAACAGAAATTTGCTACCCTTCAATTATTGACAGATAACAAATCCTTGTACTAAACGATCTTAAAATATCCTTGAAAGAAACAACAGATAAACTATATACTGCAACAAAATGTTTATCATAGTGAGAACACTTGTCTCCAGTCACCTGGACACTGAATGGTTCAATGAAAAAATAAGATTGTTATTGTAATAGTTTTTGACATAACAAAATATTTATAAATAGCAAAGTTTAAAAAAAAAGAAAAAACTTTTAATATGTAGACTACATTTTAGAATGAAGAAAGTAAGTATGGATAAGAGATGACTCCCACCATCAAAATGAGTTATAGTTTGAGATATGACATGTAAGCTTTTTCATTCCTTACATTTAATTTTGTCATAATTTTAGGGATGTCCTTTATTCCTTCCTCTACTTCACACACACATACACACACATATATTTGAGTGCATGCACACATGTGTTTTGACTTTCTACCAACAACCATTAAAAATGTTCTTTCCATTTTTCTTCATTTTTGCTATTTCAGGTTAATTGATTTTTTTTCTTTCAATGTTTCTTAAGTTTTTTATGATCTAGATTAGGTAGTACCTACTTTAGATTACAAAGCTAAGACTGGAAGAGATCAGAGTCAAGACGGCAGTATGGAAAGGGGAGAACTCCCCAAGCTCCCCCCAATACCACATCAAATACCTATAAAATATGATGCTAAACAAATTTTAGAGGTCCAGACTCGACAAAAATGACAGAATAACAAAGCTCCCTCTGAAGGCAGCCTAGCAGAGGTTCATCCCAGCTCACTGGAAGCAGAGCCCAGCCCCATGTGGTTTCAGCTGCAGGGCATCCAGGAGAAGCCTCGGTGGTAGCATTCAGGAGAGCAGATCATCAGCAGCTGTGGCAATTTCCAGAATCATCAACCCACAACAGTCAAGGACAAAGGGAAAACATCAGTGGAACTTGGCTAAATTTGGGGAAGAAAAGCAGACCAGTCAAACTGCTTCCAGGGCAAGGAAATGGCAAAAGTGGCAGCCCTGCAGCCTCTTCCACATGGCTGCTTCAGAAGCTCCTGACCTGCAGATTACAGGGGGGCTAAGCAAAGTTCAGAGGCTAAGTGCTTTTGTATTGAGCAGCCTGGATCTGGATCTTGGTCTTAGGTGGTAGTCCAGGAGTGCACTTTCAGTGAGTCTGCAAAAAAACGGCAGTCTCCTGATAGCTCTGGCAGCTGCAAAAACTCCAGCAATTTGGGACAGAGCTTTCCCCTCTGTAAGCAAAGTTCCACAGAACTAAAAAAAATCAAGAAATTCACTGGCAACATGAGCAGCAAAGGAAGTAAAGTAAGAACAGCAATCAAACTCCAGATTTCTTCTTGGGGGACAAAAAGGATCAAATCATGGAAAGGGAGGAAGAGAACACAGTCAGAACTCCCACACCAAAAGCTTCCAAGAAACATGAAGACTGCCTACATGCCACAGAGCAGCTTAAGAAGGATTTTGAAAACCAAATAAGAGAAGTGGAGGAAAAATTGGGAAGAGAAATAAGAATGATGCTAGAAAATCATGAAAAGAGAGTCAACAACCTGATTGGAGAAAATGACATCTTAAAAAATAGATTAACTCTAATGGTAAAAGAGACCCAAAAAGCCATTGAAGAGAAGAATGCCTTAAAAAGTCAAATTTGCTAGATGGAAAAAGAATCTCAAAAGCTTTCTGAAGAGAATAATGCCTTCAGAATTAGGGTGGAGCAAATGGAAGCAAATGGCTTTATGAGAAATCAAGATACTATTAAACAGATCCAAACAAATGAAAAAAATAAAAGGCAATGTGAAATATCTCCTTGAAAAAAACCACTGACCTGGAAAATAGATCCAGGAGAGACAATTTAAAAATTTTTGGACTACCTAAAAGCCATGATCAAAAAAAAGAACTTAGAAAGCATTCTTCAAGAAATTCTCAAGGAAAATTGCCCGGATATTTTAGAACCAGAGCACAAAATGGAACTTGAAAGAATTCACCAATCACCTATTGGAAAAGATCCCCAAAAGAAAACTCCTAGGAATGTTACAGCCAGGTTCCAGAGTCCCCAGATCAAGAAGCAAATATTACAAGCTGCCAAGGAGAAAAAATTTGAATAATGTGGAAATACAATTAGGATAACCCAGGATCTAGCAGCTTCTACATTAAGGGATCAAAGGGCCTGCAATATGATCTTCTGGAGATCAAGGGAGCTAGGATTAAAACCAAGAATTATCTACCCAGAAAAATTGAGTATAATGTTAGGGGAAAATATGGTCATTTGGTGAGGTGGAGGACTTTCAAACATTCTTGCTCAAAAAAACAGAACTGAAAAGAAAATTTAACCCTCAAATACAAGAAGCATGAGAAGGTAAACATGGAAAAGAAATCATAAGGAACTTATCAAAGTTGAACTATTTACACGCCAACATGGAAAAACAACAATTGTAACTTCTGAAACTTTTCTCAGTATGAGGATTGGTGAAAGGAATACAAATGTGTATACATACATATATGTATATATATATACATATATATACATATATATGTCTTATATACACATATGTCTATATATACACATATGTCTATATAGGAGGGATATAGGCATATAAACATATATCTGAGTATGTGTATAAATGAGTACATAGAGGGTACAGGACCAATTGAATAGGAAGGGACGATACTGTAAGAGGTGAAATTCTGAGGTGGGAGAGGATTAGAATGAGAAGAGACAGGGAGAGACAGAATAGGATTAATATCTCATGTAGAAGAGGCAAGGGATAATTGTTACAATGGAGGGGAAGAATAGGAAGGCAAAAGGGAAAGGGTCAACATTACTCTCATTGAATTTGGCTAAGAGAAGGAATGACATAAACTCTAAACTGGATATCTTGCCACACAGGAGGGTAGGGGGCATGGGGATGAGAGGTGAGATGACAGAGAGGAGGGCAGAGTTGGGGAGGAGGGTTTCTGGAAGCACACACTTCTGTAAAGGGACAGGGACAGGGTAGAGAAGAGAAAGGGGGGAGGGATAGGAAGGTGGAACATACAATCAGTCTCTCACAATATGTCTACTGTGGAGATGTTCTGTGTAATTACACATGTACAGCCCGTATTGAATTGCTTGTTCTTCCAGTGGGGGTGGGTGATGAGGAAGGAAAGGAAAGAATCTAGAATTCAAAGTTGTATAATGAAATGTTAAAAATATATATGTATACATTATTATTATTATTGTTAACTATATCCAACTGGGAATCAAGACATACAAGCATTGGGGTAGAGAGATCCATCCTGCCTTACTGGAAAGTCAGAGGGGCAAGGGGGAGGACATAGGAGAGAGCAGATTGGAGGGGGGCCTATACAGTGGGATGGCTGTTCTGAGATGTTGGATAGGGGAAAGATGGGGAGAAAATTTGTAACTCAAAATCTCATGGAAATGAACGATGTAAACAAGAAAATAAATAAATGAATATATTTTTTAAAAAATTTTTTTAATGTTGAACTATTTACATGCCAACATAGAAAAATGAGAATTGTAACTTGTGAAACTTTTCTCGGTATGAGGATAGGTAAAGGGAATATAAATGTATATATTTGTTGTGTTGTATGTTGTATATTGTTGTATATTATATAGTGTTACACAATACATTCATTGTGGAGATGTTCTGCATAACTACACATGTACAGCCTGTATTGAATTACCTGACTTTCCAGTGGGGGTAGGTGACAAAGGAGGAATGGAAAGAATCTAGAATTTAAAATTCTAAAATCAAATGATGAATATATATATATATATATGTGTGTGTGTGTGTGTGTGTGTGTGTGTGTACATATATTAATATTATTATTATTATTATTATCATTATCATTATCATTATTATTATTTACATGCATCTGGGAAATAAGATATATAGGCACTAGGATAGGGAGATCCATCTTACCCTAACAGAAAGTCAGAGGGGTAATGGGGGAGGATATGGGAGAGAGCAGATTGGGGGAGGGTGTATACAGTAAGATAGCTATTTTGGGGAGGGGGAGTGATGGGGAGAAAATTTGTAACTCAAAATCTTGTGGAAATCAATTATATAAACCAAAAAATAAATATTTTTTAAAAATAAATTAATAAAACAAAAAAGTTAAAATAAAACAAAGCTAAAAGTATATTTTTCTTTTCTTTTTTCCATTTGGATGTTAATTTTTTCCAAATGAAAGAGAAAGAAATCCAAAACATTAAAAGTGGAGTTTTTATATGCTGACCTAGATTTTCCCATGATTTGAAGGTATGCATATGTGTGTGTATACTTATATATGTGTGTATGCTTATATATATATATACATATATATATAGGAATCATATATAGATATGATGATATAAATGTAGTAAAGTAAGAAAAAAAATAAAACTGAAAGTCAGGAACCCTGAATTCTGGTTGAAATTCTACAACTAACTGGCTGTGTGTGCTTTAGTGAATCACTTCAGTTCTCTGGGTCTCACTTTCTTTTATCCTCAAAATGAAAGGGATCCCTCAGTTTCTTAAACCTTTACTATGTTATTGTGCTATTATTCATTATGAGAAAATATCAAAATGGCAGAAAGAATGAATAAGATTGGGAAAACTATGTGAGAAAAGAACATGGGAGGCAAGGTGAAGCAAAAGCAGAATAAAGGTACAAAAATTAGGATAATATCAATTTAGACTGTGTTTTACAACTAAAATTTTAAAGGAAAAGTGCACTTCTATTATGAAAATGGGCAATTTCTAAGGAAGATTTGCTAATAACTGAATGATCATTAATTCTTGTAATACCTTGTATTTTCTTTTAAAAATCTTTCAACCCAATATTTTTCAGCCTCATCTAATGTATAAATACCATAAGACATTGTTCTCACAAATTACGCAAATGATGCTCCTTTAAAAAAAAAACAAATTAAAATTAAAATAACCTGTGGCCAGGCATAAATGTTAAAAAAAAAAAATCCCTCGATATATTTTTTCCAGTTCAGATTTTACTTAAATAAAATTAAGAACATATATAATGTCATGACAAACCTCATCTGAAACAAATATTATGTTTGTGTGTATATGTATATATACATAGAGAGAGACAGAGAGAGAGAGAGAGAGAGAGAGAGAGAGAGAGAGAGAGAGAGAGAGATAAACATTTGGCAAAACCAATATATTGAAAATTCTGTAATTTTCTGTAATATTCCAACCTCATAATCCTCCACCACTGCAAAATATTATGGAAATGTCTTCTGATATTTCTCTTTTTGCATAACACTTTGTCACCATAATTTCAAAAACCCATTTTTATCATTATAATTTCTGTTACCATTGTACTTGTATTTTGATTCCTGTTTTGGCTTCGTATTTGTCAGTGAAGGCTCAAACAAATTGCTTGAAATTACTTTATGATTGGCCATTATATATATATATATATATAAACATATATATATATATACACGTGTGTGTGTACATATATATACAATACATATACACATATTAATAAAATAATATGTATTATATAATGCATGTATTCATGTATCATCACACATATGTATATATGTGTGTATACCTATGTTGTGTATGTATAATTTTTTTTTACACTCATATTGTAAAATTTTGAATTCCCAATTCTCTCCCTCTTCTTTTCCTTCCCCTACCTATTGAGGTCAAGTAAGATAACAATTATACATGTGAAGTCATGCAAAACAGACAGGAGCCCTAGCATTTGTAACTGTAGAAGAGAAGGGAACCAGATCCCAGGGAAGAGGAGAGCTATTGTCTGTGTCTACAGGGAAGCAGGAGACCTTCCTAGGTAAAGACCGGAGCACTGACCATTTCTGCAAGGGAAAATATTTATAACTCCTAAGAACTGTATTAGGGCAGATAGAAAAAGTATACAAAAACAGAGGTCATGGACGTAAGTTGACTATGATGTGATGATTTGAAAAATACATTTATGGCATGAGAAAGAGGGGTGCACTGGGAGAAGGGGGAGGGGAAAAGTAGAATGGTGAAAATTATCTCACATCGAAAGGCATAAAAGAAAGAACTTTTACAGTTGAGACAAAGATGGGCTTGACATGTAAAGTGTTAACCTTATTCTCATCAAAATTAGCTCAGAGAGGTAATAACATAGACACTCATTTGGGTGTAGAAACCTACATTACACAAGGTAGAAAGACGGGGAGAAGAAAAGAAAGGGGTACTAAAAGAAGGCAAGGTAAATTAAGGAAAGTGGAGATCAAATTTTTGAGTAAGGATAGGGGGAGAAAAAAAGAGAGAAAGAGAGAGAGAGAGAGGGAGAAAGAAAAGAGAGAGAACACAGGATGAAGGGAAAGATGTAGTAATCATAACTGTGAATGTAAATGAGATGAACTTAACCCATAAAATGGAAGCAGATAGCAGAGTGGATTAAAAATCACTATCTGACAGCGTTGTTTACAAGAAACACTCTTGAAGCAGAGAGAATTACAGAATAAAGTAAAGGGCTGGAGCAGAATTTATTATGCTTCAGCTGATGCAAAAAAAAAAAGAAAAGGAGGTCCTGACAAGAAAATGTTTGTATTTGTCCTTAAAAGCAAAGTTTAGCGCTTTTGTTGGAAAATATCGAATAACATTTGCCAATTTGTCATACCAATAGGTGGGGGGGGGGCAACAAACAACCCCCCCCCCCAAAAAAAAACAAGAACTTTCCATGAATGATGTGCACGGGGCAGTCGACCATGCCCTTGTACTGCACCTCGAGGCTGATCTGATCTCCTTGAATAACGTCTGCACCTGTGGCAACAACATCAAGCTCTCAAAGGGCTCCACAGCTGTCTTCAACACAGCAGCGGTCATGCAGTCTGCCAGGAATTCCTTGCAGAATTCCAGCAGCTCCTGCTACTTGTCGGGTTCAGCTTAGCCCTTGCACTTGGCCACTATGGCTCAGACAGGGCTCAGGGCTTAACAGAAGAACTGGGAGGTGGAGGCATTCATGAAAATGGCCTTTACACTTGTTTCTCACTGTCAGGTTTAAAAACAAAACACAACAAAAACAATAACAAGAACAACAAAGCCAAAAACCTTGGTTAGATGCTGAGAGTAGGTGACGATGCCTTAACTGTATATATGTTGTAAAGGCCATCAGGGCTTCTTCCATCCTTATCAAATGAAATTCTAATCTTCTTTCCTTTCATACAACAAACACATGTTTAAGTAAGGAGTTTAACAAAGATAAACAATTCTGCAGGTGATTTTTGGCTAAGCTAGCTTCATGTGGAGCCGCTGAAGCAATATCCCTGTGGAGCATATCTACTAGATTTTGCCCAAACTCAATCAGGGCCTGATAGTTGGAAAAGGTCCTGAAGAACAGCATTTCAAAGGTTTAGGTGACTGCATTATCAAGATAACAAAATTCTATAGTATCACTGTTCTCTTCCAGGGGTTTGCTGTTTCTTAGCAGAGTATCCTTGTGTATCAAGCCTCTTATTTTGGATCTTATGATATAATTAAGGGTTTATTACCAAATCCAAAGAAAGCCTAATACCTTATGTCATTTTTAAGTGCACAAATGGTGACTACCTGCTCTGAAATATTGTCTTAGCCCTTCAACACAGGAGTATTATAATGATGCAAAATGTTGAGGTTGAGCTCCAGTAGTAGGGAAGCCTTGACTGTTTTTATATACCAACATGGAGGTTTAAGGACTTTCTTCCATGGAGTCTTCTCTAAAATCTTTAGAGGCACAGATGGTGCCTTACTGTCGATAGTATGATAAAAGAGGTGTTAAATATTGACATTCATTGGAATAAGTGGCAAGAGTACAGAGCTTCTTGTTTGATGTACACGTTACAGAGCCATCATTTCTATAATTGTTAGTTTGATACACATATCATTGCTTTCTTAAAATGCTAATCCTGTGATAAAACTCTGGCTGTTTTCAAGGACTTAAATACTGTCAGTCAGATAGGTGCTTCTTCACTCTCATGAAACATTTTGCACTTTTTCCATCAGTAGTATATGTTGTTTCTAACAGCATAAAATGCTTTATTTTCCTTATAAATATAAAAATATGTGTTTGAAACCTAGGGGAGGGGAAGAAGCAAGAAAAGTAGAGGTAGCCATTGTAATCTCAGACAAAGCAAAGCTAAATCAATCTTTGCTATATCTTGCTAAAATAAAGGAATAACAGTCCTAAACATATATGCACCAAATGGTATAGAATCAAAATTTTTAAAGGAAATTATATCAGTTACAGGAGAAAATAAACAGTACAACTATATTAGTGGGACCCTCAAATTTTCTGTTCTCAGAATTAGATAAATCTAACCAAAGTATAAAAAAAAGGAATTAAAGAGATAAATATAATTTTAGAAAGCTTAGACATGATAAATCTCTGGAGAAAGCTGAATGGAAATAAAAAGAAATATAATTTTTTTTCCTCAGAGGTACATGACACTGACACAAAAACTGACCATATAATAGGCATTAAAAAATTCACAACTGAATGCAAAAGAGCAGAAATATTACATGCATCCTTTTCAGATTATAATGCATTAAATTTTATTGACAAAAGGTCACAAATGTAGTTTAAAAAATAATTGGAAACTAAATAATCTATTCCTAAAGAATTAGTGGGCAAAAGAACAAATCAAAGAAACTACAACTAATTTCATTAAATAGAATGGAAACAATAAGAAAACATAACAAAATTTATGGCATACACCCAAAGTATCACTTAGGGAAAAACAGATCTCTAAATGCTTATATCAATAAAATAGAGCAGATTAATGAATTTGGTTTGCAACTAAAAGGAAAAAAAAACTTAAAAAAAAGAGCAAATGAAAAATCTCCAATTAAGCACCAAATGGGAAATTGTGAAAATCAAAAGATAGATTACTCCAATTGAAAGTAAGAAAACAAGTGAACTAATAAATAAAACTAGGAGTTGGACTTGACGAAACATAAACAATAAAATAGATAAACACTTATTAAATTTTATTTTAAAAAGGAAAGATCCTGAACTACCAGTATTAAAAAATGAAAAGAATGAATTTCCCACCAATGAAGAAGAAATTAAATCAAATATTAGGAGCCATTGTGTCCAGTTATATGACAAAAATCTGACAATCTAAGTGAAATGGATGAATATTTACAAAAATATAAATTGCATAGATTTATAGAAGAGGCAAAATAATATTTAAATAACTCATTGAAAAAGAAATTGAAAAAGCAAAAAAGTTCAGTCCAAGAAAAAAAATCCTAAGGACTAGATGGTTTCACAAGTGAATTCTGTGAAACATTTAAAGAACAACTATTTCTAATACTTATATTAAACTATTTGGTAGAATAGGAAAAGGAGGTGTCTTTCCTAATTCTTTTTATGACACATATATGGTGTTGATACCAAAATCAGGAAAAGGAAAAACAGAGAAAGCAAACTAAAATGAATTTACTAGTTGAATATTGATGCAAAAAAAATAAATGAAATACTAACAAGGACATTATAGCAATATATCATACAGATCATGCACCATGACTGGGTGGAAATTATATCAGGAATTCAGGACTTGATGAATATTAGGAAAACTATCATACACAATTTAGGTATAAAGGTTGAGGTATTATAATCAAATTAGGGGAGCAAGGAATAGTTTATCTATCAGATATATGGAGAATGGAGGAATTTATAACCAAACAAGAGATAGAGAACATTATAAAATGCAAAATGAATAATTTTAATCACATTAAATTGAAAGGTTTTTGCACAAACAAAGCCAATGCAACCAAGATTAGGAGGGAAGCAGAAAACTGGGAAAGAATTTTTACCACCTGTGTCTCTGATAAAGGCCTAATTACTAAAATATATAGAGAACTGGTTTAAATTTACAAGAATATAGGCCATTCCCCAATTGATAAATTGTTAAAGTATAGTGTAATGGCAAGCAAACAAGTACTTAGCACATTGTTTCAGCTGAGCCTTGCCCATGATTATATCAAGTCCTTGTTAAGAAACAGAACTTGTGAAACCCACAGTGGGAGGGATTTGCCAAAGAAAGAAACAGGAAGGACTTAAGAGGTGGGTGGAACAGTGAGGAGCTAATGACCAGATAAAAAGCTGAGCACAAGCTGGCAACATGAGCATGCAAAGGAAGCAAAGGAAGCCCAGCAATCCAACTTTAGAACCATTTTTTGGGGACAAAAAGGATCAAAGCATGGAACAGGAGGAAGATAACATAGTCAGAACTACTGTACCAAAAGCTTCCAAGAAAAATGTAAGTTGGTTACAGGCCATAGAGGAGCTTAAGAAACATTAGCAAAACCAAATAGGAGAAGTGGAGGAAAAATTGGGAAGAGAAATGAGAATGATGCAAGAAAATCATGAAAAGAGAGTCAACAACCTGACTGAAGAAAGCAAAACCTTAAAAAATAGAATAACTGAATTGGTAAAAGAGGCCCAAAAAACCAATGAGGAAAAAAATGCCTTTAAAAATTGAATTTGCCAGATGGCAAAAAAAATCTCAAAAGCTTTCTGAAAAGAATAATTCCTTCAGAATTAGAGTGGAGCAAATGGAAGCAAATGACTTTAGCAGAAATCCAGATACTATTAAATAGATCCAAACAAATGAAAAAATATAAAGCAATGTGAAATATCTCCTTGAAAAAAACCATGGACCTGGAAAATAGATCCAGGAGAGACAATTTAAAAAGTTTTGGACTGCCTGAAAGTAATGATTTAAAAAAAGAACCTAGAAATCATCCTTCAAGAAATTCTCAAGGAAAATCGCCCTGATATTTTAGAACCCGAGGGCAAAATAGAACTTGAAAGAATTCACCGATCACCTATTGCAAAAGATCCCAAAAAGAAAAC
>CM053583.1:236694444-236705002 GCA_028627135.1 Pseudochirops cupreus
TTTGGGACTCCGTTTTCTGGTATTTAAATGAATGCACTATCTATATTTCTTATGTAGAGGGCCCATTCCATTTTGTGATTAATAACTATATCAGCATATTTATAGTTACTGTAGGCATTGTGAATACTGCATTGCTGATACAATTGAAAAGGAGGAGAATTGGAAAGCATACTGTACAATTCCTTCCTTTAAATGATGAGGAAACTGGACCTAAGATGTGTGAAATAGAAAATAAGTCTCTGTTGACTCTCTCTTCATTCAGCTTTGTCAGTGTTGACTTATTAACTTCATTAAGTTTATAACATATACCATTTTCCTTATACGAAGTTGGACTGGCTCAACAGGTAGCTTCTCCCAGATCTAAAAAACACTTTTAATTGTTTATTTTTCCAAGAGTGTTACAGAATACTTGATTCACTTTATAAGTTGAGCATAAATATATTTTCCTCTCATGTAGAGTTATTGGCAATAATTAAGTTAATTTAAAATTAACTTCATGCTGCCTCCCTGAGCACTTTACAGTTAAACATTCGTAATTGTGCACCCCAGCGTAATTGCTTATATGTTAATTTTAGATGTCTAAGTGACAAATTGTATGTTGTTTAATCATATGATCATTTTTAAAGTAGGATATAGTATATAAAGAGCTAGTATCAGAGTCATAAAGACCAGGATTCTCATCCTACCTCTGACACATATTATTTACATGATCCAGAGAAAATCATTTAACTTCTCAGTGATCTATACAGCTCTCTAAGATTGTAAATTACAGACAAGAGGCAGACTTCCATTGGTGAAGGGGGTTTTCTCATTTAAGATTTCCCTGTACCAATGTAATTACAAGTCTAGTAACTATTCCTGTCACTGAATAATGGAATTGTTAATTGAGGAACTAAACTGAAATGTTTAATGAGACGAAGGCACTGGTAATACCTAGATACTAGTGTGAAATATTGATTTCTGGGAAATAATTTGGAGATGGACTTAAGAGTTTAATACCTAAGATATGTCTACACAAAACAAATACATTCATTATGGTAGGAAAGTTGTCTTGTGAAAACTTCTCCAATCCAATTATTCACCAAAAAAAAAAAAATTTATGACAGATATAAAAAACTCAACTGCATCTACAAGATAAGAAAGAAACATTACACATTACAAAAGTCCTATGGAATAGCATCAAGGAACTTAAATATTTAATGGTTCTACTTGGCATCCCTGCCTGCAAACTGACTGAGCAAGCACAGGAAACAAAAGGAAACTTGCAGTCTTGTGCTTTGAAGTTAAGTTATGGAAGTTCATCAATAGCCCCCCAAAGTCATGAATTCAGCGTGAATACCCTCCCTCCTCATCCCATAGGAGATGGTAGATATTGATTCTGCCCCTCCATGAAAGAAAGGGAGAGCAAATAATGGTGGATAATGAGAAGATTTTGGCAATAGTGTCAGTAAAATGCATAGTACAGGGCCTTAGGCCAGGAAAGAATTAGTTTGTAACCCAGATAAAGGGAATGGAAAAAGCTAGCTGGGTAAAATATGCTTCCCTACCCACACATAGATACACAAGATGTTCATTTCCTCTTGGCAGCAAACAAGGCAGCATAAGTCCCCAGTCACAAAATATTAGAATATAGGGAAGGTTCAGCATCACAGATCTGTGCAATGGTGAAAGTGAAAGGAACTAGGAGTGTAAAAGGAAATTAGAAACAAGAGACTGTGAATACAAGAGAAAAACGTGAAGTCTAAAAATCCAAGGGATACAACCTATCTCACATTTAGATAAACCAGTAGAGAGGTTCATTAAAGAGAGTAAGAAGGATGAGCAAAACCTGAAAAACATGAAATAAAAGGTCAGACTACAATGTTAAACTACTATATTATGAATGAAAAGGAACCTAAATATCCTGATCAAACAGAGAATTCTTTAGAATCTACAGAGATTATGTAACAATGTAAAAAAAAAATCAAGGATGGTAAAAAATTTTTTTAAAAATTTAGAAGATATTCACGAATTAAGTAAGATCAAATCAGAACTCTCAATTAAAATTAATAAAATAAAATCTTTTTTTTAGTGTTTTCTATATGTAAAACCTTGAACTAAGTGCTTAGGAAACTAATCAAGACAGAACCTGCTCACAGAGTTAACATTCTAATTGGGTGAGACACCAGTCAGTCAGTAAATAACCATTTATTATGTACCTACAATGAATTAGAGACTGTGCTAAGTGCTGGGAATACAAAAGACAAAAAAAAAGTCTGGGAATTCAAGAATTTCAGAAACTCAAAGTGGAGACAAGCAAACAAATATGTACAACCTATATAAGGGATAAAAATAAAATAACAAAGAAAAGTCACTAGAATTAAGAGGGACTAGGAAAGGTTTGATGTAGAGAGTGTAACTGTAACTTGAACTTGAAGGAAAACAGTGAATTGAAGAGGTACAGATGAGGAGGGAGAGCATTCCAGGAAAGGGAGACAGGGAAAATGCCCAGAATAATGTAGTGTCTTGTTTGTGGAAGAGCAAGGATACCAGTGCAACAGAATACATATATCAAGATGCTTTGGTTGTGAACCAGATGAAAAGGCTCAGTGATCCATATGGTGTCATGGTAAAGCAATAGTTAGGTAATGCATATACTTTAATGCCATTTCCTTGGATAAAACCATACCCATTTTTGAGGTTGAACCATTTTATACTGCCAAGGACTTTAAGAGTAAAAACATTCTTTTTGTTATCTTCAGTACCTGTGTCATCTAAAAACAAGGGGGCTGTAACATATGGAGAAGCAGGTGCCAGAATTCACTTCCACAAAAATTGTTTTGTTGCATACCAGCTGCTGAGGTTAGGTGGAGTCCCAGAACTTTTGTTCTGGTCTTTGTTTCCAATATATTCATATTATATTATTATATGTGTAGCTAATAGGTTAGGAGTCTGGCCCATCCTAAAGATGATAAGGTAGTATTCTAGACTTACTTATGCAAGTCAAAGACAATGTCTCTTTGTTACTATTAAAGAATCTCTATGGTTCTAAATGAATCATACCAGGAAGTCCATATCATACTCTAACTGAGAAAGATCTCTTATTCCTGGTAAGCAATTCATGTACATACTTTATGAAGTGGTCAGTTACCACTGATATAAAACAGATGTGCTTATTTCCCTTTTCCAGAGAGAGAGTCAAAGAATAAAGTTTTCCAATTTTTGCTCATAATTTTATGTTGTCAAAGTATATAGCATTTATAGGCAGTACTTTGCCTAGTGTGAGTACAAATCTCCCACTTCTTGTTGACATCTCAAGCTATCTCACGCTAGCAAAATGCATTCTTATCAGATCTTATCAGGTCTATATATTCAAATTTGTCATATGAAGATTGCATAGCCACAAAGCAATATGCTCTGTGTACCACCAACTAATTCCTAGTACTGTTTGTGAGATCAGCAGCAGTTTGGTGCAGCGTTCCATTGCATACCTCTCACTTTTGACTTTGTACCAAGAGTAAAGTGAGATAAACTGATAAGCATTTGAATCCTATTCAATAATTGCTTTACTTCTTGACTTAAACACCAACATGAAATCCTTCATCACTCATTTGCTCTCATTAAAAGCCATCAACAGACAAGTGAGACCCAAAAAAATGGTTTAACATATCAAGTTTCAAATATGCTGGTGATATGTTATCTGATAAAAATTCCAAACTTTCTATTGTTTTGCCATGTGCTTGTAACCCAGTTTTCTGCATTTCATATACAGACTTTACTACTTTATTAGACATCATCACATCTTTGCTGTCAAATGGTTTTCTAGACAGGGCATTGTAATGGAAAGCACAGAAGTAGTTCACACCTCGGTTCAGCTATTGAATTAACACCTTGTTTCAGTCTGTTAAGAAATAGAAAGTGTGAACCCCACAACTTGTGAACCCTAGAACTTGTGAACTCCCGAGAGTACCAGGGCTAGAGACAGGAAGAACTAAGAAGAGGATTCTTGTGGTGGCAGAGTCAAGAAGGAGAAAACTTGTGGTATCTTGGCACTCTGTCTGCTCTGTCTGTGTTGATATTTGTTTGTGACACTTTGTACAGAAGCCCTGGGACCTTACTGGAAGCCCTGAAAGAGGATTTTCTTGTTGTATGTTTACAGAAGTCCAGGAGGAGGGTTTTGGAGGTCCTGGAACTTTACTGGTGATTTGTGCTGACCTCTTGGACCTTGTTTGTGGGTTTGTGTTGATTTCTATGTTCATTTGTATTGAGTTCTCAGACCTTGTTTCTGGGTCTGAGATGATTTCATCAAACCTACTTGGTAATGACTAATAAATATGGGGTAGATCATTGGAATAGGTTTGGTACACAAGACACAGTAGTCAATGATTGTGGCAATCAACAATCTGAGAAACTGAAAGACCCCAACTTCTCCAGTAAGAACTCTTTATTTTACAAAAACCTTTGGGGAAACTGGAACATAACATGGCAGAAACTGAGCACAGATGAACAACTGACACTCTATACCAAAAAAAATCTAAATGGATACATGATTGAGATATAAAGGTTGATATTGAAAACAAATTAGGAGAGCCAGCAGTATTTTATCTGTCAGATTTATGTAAAAAGGAGGAATTTATGGCAAAATAAGTGACTGAGAACATAATGAAATGAAAAAGAAAGAAAGAAAGGAAGGAAGGAAGGAAAGAAAGAAGGAAAGAAGGAAGGAAGGAAGGAAAGACGAAATGACAAAGGAGGTGGTTTGAGAAAAAAAGATGGCAAGATCTCTTTGAACTGATGCAAAATGAAGTGAGTAGAACTTCACAATTGTTGTGCACAATAATAGCAATGTGGTAATAATGATCTAGTGTGAAAGACTTTGTTACTCTCTTCAAGACAGTGATCTAAGATAATTACCAAGGACTTAGGATGAGAAAAATGCTATCCACCTCCACTGAGTGACTTGATGAAAAATGAATGGAAATTGAAGTGCAATTTTCTCACTTTTTAAACCTTTTATTTTTTAGTGATGACTCATAGGGAAATATGTTTTGCATGATTTCAAATGTATGATTGATTTCACATTGCTTGCCTTTTCAGTGAGTGTGTAAGAGTTTGGAAGGAAAAAAAGAATCCAAAACTCAAAATTAAAAAAGAAAATAATGCTAAAATAAATAAATATTTTTTGAAAAAATAAAAACACTACAAGCAAAAAAAAGTTAAACTTCAGATCAAAAAATCTTGGATTCAGAGTACAGATTGAAGTATATTTTTCCTCATTATAAGAAAATAAGGGGACTGATATTTTTTAAAGAAAACTTACTAACTGTGAATGAGAAGGGTAATGAAAAATCAACATATCAGAATTTCTAAAAGAGGACAATTAGAATTTTGAAAAGACTCATGTTAATTGAAAAAAAATTTTGAGATTTTAAAATAACTCAATCATTGAGAATAAGCCATAACAGAACTACAAAGGATTCAATGGTGACTGGGTTCATATGAACTTTTTATTCAATTCAATAAAACTTTCAAAGAAAAATTAAAAAAAAACTGTTTAATATAAATTATTCCAGATATTGAAAAAAAAGACTTTCTTTTCTGACAAAATAAAGTCCTAATTCTTATACCCAGAAAAAAATAAACATAAGAAAAACAATACCAATAAAGAAAGCAAATTACATGTTTTAAATAAAATTCTATCAGATTATTTCAATGCAACAAAAACATTTTTTTTCCTTTTCCAGAGTTGGATTTTCTTTGGAGGAGGTAATATCATTCAAAATCAAATAAATGGTGTAATTAATCTACTAAAAATACAAAGCCCAAACCACCTGATTATATTCATAGATACAGAAAAACACTCATCCAAGTATTTTGTAGTGGTTAAAAAGTATAGATGCTCTTAAATGCAACCAACTTGTAAACAAGAAACAATTTTACTCAATTATTTGATAAAACTAAGAACACAAAATTACTTAGGGAAGAACTCCGTATTTCCCAAGAACTATAGAGAAAACTAGGAAACAATTTAAGATAAATTAGGTTTAGGCTGGCACCTTAAAACATAGATCACAATAAGAACAAAATGAATTCAGGAAGATAAAAAGTGTTTACTACTACTACTACTACTACTTGTACTACTACTACCACTCTACTACTACCAATTGTAATAATAATAAGATGAAGAAAAGATCAAGGCCTTTCCATACTTTCAGAACTATGAAAAAAAATCTATGCAAACACGCAATAGAGGAGATCACTAAAGGTAAAATATATAATTTTAATTACAGCAAATTGAAAGTATTTTGTAAAATATAAAATCAGTGCAGATAGGATGTGAAAGTAAGCAGTAAACTCTGCTGAGAATTAGCATCAAAAACATCTAATAAGGGTGTGATATTGAAGATATATAAAAATTAACAAAAATATATTACCAAGATCTATTCCACAGTGTACAATAGGGTGAAAAATATGAACAAATTGCTGTTAAAATAAGAATTAATGATCATATGAAATACTATAACACATCATTAATCATGACAAAATGCAAATTTACATTTTCTATCACATTTAGGAAACTGGAAAACATAAAAAAGAAGGAATTAATATACCTTGGAATGACTTTAGGGAGAGAAGCTCACTAATATACTGATATTGGAGTTGTGAAGCAGTACAACAATTCTGGAAAGAAATCTGAAATTTTGCTGCTCAGCCCTCAAAAAAATGGCTAAAAGATAATACCCTTTGGATCAAAAATCCACTGCTAGGTATTTATCCTGAGAAATGAAATGCCATTTACACAAAAGATAATTCTATTTACAATCAAATAATTGTACAAGATTTCATGTTAGTATGGAACTGAAAGGAAAGTATGTGTCCCTTGAATGGGGAATGGCTAAACATTGTCCCTTTTGTGAATGCAAAGGAGTATTTCAGGGCACTAAGAAACTAGCAATGTAACAAGATTAAAAGTAATAGATATAAACTAGTAGGATGACATAAGTGGAAGGAGTCAAACAATCTAGGTAATATCTATAACAACATGGGTGGAAAAACAACAACAACAACAAAATGAACTAAATATTGTGTACATATAATGAACAAGTTTGGCTTCAGAGAAGAGTTTAGAAAATCTACCTGTCTCATTTTATTTCAAGAAGTAAAGGATTAAGGGCATAGCATGTGGCAAATACTGTCAGATATGATCCATATGTTCGTTGGGTTTTCTGAAATGTTTTGTTCCTCTCCTTCAGTTTTAATCATCAAAGGATTACTAACTGGGTAGGAGAGGTAGATACACTTTTGTAAATAAATATGATGTTTAAAAAAATCACTCATGAAAATAAGATTTAATAGAAAAATAAGTCAATATTCTTATTCCTTGGTTTGTCCCTGCAACTAGCCAAAGCCAGAGACCTCTGTGTACCACGGGGATGGACCTCAATCACAAGTAATTGGATATCAATCTTCTTTCCAGAGCCAATTAAGCTAATTCCTTCTTAATTAAAGATAAAGTTCTTATGTGCTCCATTTCATGGTGTAATCACTGATTCCAGTGGAGTACATATTAAACACAGTTGAGCAGCTATAAGTAAGCTTGACTCCTACATTTTGTCAGTGATTGGTTTTGATTTGGTTTGTTTTTAATTCTTTTTGCCCCAAAATTCAAACAAATAAACTCATCCTGTGGTATTGATGAAGTAACAAGACAAGAAATTATAAGAAACCACTGAAATTTAGAGAGTGTTTTGGAGAAATGTCTTAATTTAAGTTTATATGTATATACTCTTTTTGACATGAGAAAATCTATAATAGGTACATTTATTTAATTTAAATTTTTCATTAAAAACATTATAACAATAAAAAATAAATTATTCTAGTTTTTGTTGCTGACTTTCTTTTTGTTAATATACACAGGAAACGTGATTTTAATCATTAGACTTAAACTTCCTTAAGAGCATGGACTCTCTTTTGTTTTTCTTTATATTCCTAGCACTTACTCCAGTACCTGGCATATAGTAGGTGCTTCATAAATGTTTATGAATGACTGAGTAATAAAACTGTGGTTATGGAATTAAAAGAAACACTGAGTATACAAGGTAATACAGATTCCATTTTATTTTATACTGATATACCAGTAATAAGTCATAGAAGTATGAGATAAGGAGGGAAAGAGATTTAGAGAATAATTCAGCCATTCAACTAGTACTTATTTAGCATCTAGCAGGCATTGTTCTGGGTACTTGGGGTACGAAGGTCATAATGAAACAATACTTGACCTGAAGAAGCTGATGTTCTATTCATTTATTCAACACACAATTGTGTGCTAAGGCAGATGGAACAGATAAAGGTCCATGAGATGCAATCACAGAAAATTATAATAATGTTACATGATAAATGCATCAAATACACACAAATCAAAGTGCTATTATTCCAAAGTATATGGTTTATTCTCACAACAGACATAAATGGAAGTAATAAAGAAACCATCTGATTTATATACTGACATTTATCTATGACAAAAGAAGAGATAGCATCAGAATTTGGATTAAAAAATAGTTAAAAATTAAGGAGGTGAAAGTGGTGGAAGAGGACATTTTATATATAAAGTAAAGTATGAGCAAACACATGGAGGTAAAAAGACCAAGCATATTTGGGGACAGAAGATAAGCAAGCTAGATTGTCTGGAGAGGGGAGGTTGATGTTACTGGAGAATAAGATGAGATAAACTCAGAAGGGCAGACTGTAGAAGTCCTTGAATATAAAGCAAAGAAGGTTAGGAAGGCAAAAGAAAATGACTTCATTTTACTGGAGAACAAACTGAGGCTTAATAAAGCTACTGAATTTTCTTCAAGGTGTAAGAAAGAAGGAATTTGTGGAAGATGTAATATGGAAACCAGATTGAAAAGATGTTCTCTCAGGGGTGTAGCCAAGATGGTGTAGTAAAAGTAAGGACTTGCTTGAGCTCTCCCCAAAACTCCTCCAAATACTTGTAAAAAATGACTCTAAGGAAAATCTAGAGTTGCAGAACCCACAAAATAACAGAGTGAAACAAATTTCCAGTCCAAGACAACCTGGAAGGTCAACCAGAAATGTCTGTTGCACCAGTCTAAGAAGGCAGTACAGTACATTGTAGGCTGTGCTAGCACAGATGGGGCAGATGAGACCTCAGGGGACTGAATCAGTGGCAACTGTGATGATTTCCAGACTTCTAAATCCCAAAAAGCCAAAAACAATTTGGAAGATCAGTAGGAAAAGTCAGTTGGACCTTGGTGAGAGAGAAGCTGGGTCTGGTCCCAATACCAGAACAGCTGCAGTGGTGGCAGAGGCAGTGACTGATTCTGGAGCTTGAGGTCCACATATGGTGAGAGGGTTGAATGGTTGATCACAGGAGGATTGCAGGGATCTCTTTGCTTGCTCTGAGGCAGGATTTTCTTACTTTGTCCGTATTTAGACCTGACATTCAGTTCTTCATGGCATGCTTTGGGTGAAGAGGAGCACTGATGTGGCAGAGCTTGTGGTGGTGGTGGAGAGGGACTCCTCTTCACAGTGCCATGGCAGAAAAGAGTGTTTTAGGTCACTCACAGACCTGAGCACAGACCAGAAGAGGAGTAAAATACCTCTTTTTTGATCATACAACTTTGGAAGAGCTAAAAATTTACAGGCTCCTAGAAGTATCTCTGAAAACTGCTACACAAAACCCCTGGAGCTTGGGACAGTACACCCCTCTACCTCCACTGGAATCAGAGTCCTACCATGACAAAGAGCTAAAAAGTCAAGTAATTGACTTGGTAAATGAGTAAGCAGTGGGAAAAAATGAGAATATGAAATTTTACTTTTGTGACAAGGAAGATCAAAACATACAACCAGAAGAAGACAACAAAGTCAAAGCTCCTACATCCAAAGCCTCCAAGAAAAATATGAATTTGTTACTGGCCATGGAAAAACTCAAAAAGGATTTTGAAAATCAAGTAAGACAAGTAGAGGAAAAATTGGGAAGAGAAATGAGAGTAACTCAAGAAAATCATGAAAATTGGATCAACAGATTCTTAAAAGAGACCCCCAAAAATGCTGAAGAAAAGAACACCTTAAGAAACAGACTAACCCAAAAGGCAAATGAAGTCCAAAGAGCTGATAAGAAGAATGCCTTAAAAAGCATAATTGACCAAATGGAAAAGGAGGTCCAAAAGCTCACTGAAGAAAATAATTCCTTAAAAATTAGAATGGAGCAAATATAATCTAATGACTCTATTAAAAATCAAGAAATTATAAGACAAAACCAAAAGAATGAAAAAATAGAAGACAAAGTGAAATATCTCATTGGAAAAACAACTGACCTAGAAAATAGATCTGGGAGAGATCATTTAAAAATTATTGAAATACCTGAAAGCCATGATTAAAAAAAAAAACCTAGAAATTATCAAGGAAAGCTTCCCTGATATTCTAGAACCAGAAGGTAAAATAAAAATTGTTACCACCCACCAATTGTCTCTTGAAAGAGATCCCAAAAGTAAAGTGCCTATGAATATTGTAGTCAAATTCCAGAGTTCCCAGGTCAAGGAAAAAAATATTGCAAGTA
>CM053583.1:236712526-236742808 GCA_028627135.1 Pseudochirops cupreus
ATCAAGAGTAGGACAGCTTTTTGAAACTATTAATTAAATCAGTAAAAAGACACTGAAAGGAATAGAAAATTCTTAATTTAATATGTACTTGTCTCACGTATGGGAAGGTGTTGGAGGGTGGCAATCTCTAATACTATCTGCTTCACAGATTTTGAAAGTGAAAACTTAGCAACAACCATAGATTTCTTGGGGCTTCAAATGTCGCTCAAAACTCTATTCCATCTGCTTACTCAAAGTACATATATTCACAGCCTCCTCCCAATCCTGTATGTATATCAACCAACTCTAAATCTAAAAATCTAAAAAAACAGTGCTATCTGTCTGGGACTAGAATTTCCAGAATTCACAGATAGTTTTTAGAACATTTCCTTTTCCTTAAGGACATTTTCTAACTATTTGGTTATGTATAACTGAAGGACTAAAAGCTAGCTAGAACCTTAAAAATAATCTATTCCAACCCCCTCATTTTAAAAGATAAAGAAACTGAGGCCTAAAGAGCTTAATTAATTTGTCCAAGGTAGTGAATACAGGTCTTACTCATGTTTTCCCTGTTCTCCACATGTACACCAATCAGCAGATCTTTTTAAACATATTCAATATTTTCTTCAATTTGATTTAATTTTTTTTAAATGCACCTTGCATCCTGTAGTGTTTTAAATTTCATTATATTCAATTTATATAATTCTAAGATATGACTATGCTACTATTAGGTATTGAAAAGTTCAGTATTGCCCTTATAGAATCACAGAAATTTTTAGACCATCTAGTCTAAGTTTTCCAAAGCATAAGTCTCTTCTATAACATTTTAAGCAGTAGTGCAGTGTCTACTCAAGCACCTCGAGAGACTGGAGACTCACTACCTTTAAAGACAATGTCTTCCATTAGAAAACATTTATAATTGTTAGAAACTTCTTTCTCATATTGAATAGACAGATTATAGAAACATATCTGTATATATGAATGTGTGTATGTAAATTCTATCCATCATTCCTAAATGTCCACTGGCATTAAGTAAAATAAGGATGGAGATTTAATTGCTGCATTTTGCATCTTTGTACTAATATGATAGGTAGACAATTTTCTTCTATTTCCTATTTCCCTTTTTCTTCTATTTATCCTCATCTGTGACAAATGCCTAGGAACTTCCTATTGTCCCCTGGTTACCTAATATTGTCTATAGTGACAGCTCAACCTATTCAGAACTATCTTTCCTGATCTATATCCTCCTTGTACCACTTTTTAGTATTTTTACAGAAGGAAATGTTCCCAGGCCAGGTCAGGACACCTCAGGTTTTCATTTTTTTGTCTCTAACCTAGGTCAATGATCAGGTAGTTCTTTAAAAGTTGCTTTGTTTCAGAAAGAATTGAAGAAAGAGGGTAACCACAAAGAGACTTTGCCACACTACATTATATTTCATCATTATTGCCTTGGAGAATCATTACATGATTATGTTTTGTATGTTGGTGAGTGGGCAGGTGTGTGAGCACATGTTCATGTGTGCATGTTTGAGAGACTGTGTAGCACAGAAGTTGGCATTCTCTCCTGGATATCAGGAAGACCTGGTTTCAAGTCTCACCTCAAACACTTACTAGTTTTGCAGGCACAAACAAGTTTCTGAGGCTCTCATTGTTAGAGAGGCTCATGGGCATTAGGAAAATTAATAATAACTGCCATTTCAGTGTAGTAGTCATAAAGCTAAAATGAAATTTTGGGTGTGAAAGACTTTGCAAACCTTAAAACCCAACATAAATTACAGTTATTATGATTATCCTAGGTGGAATAAGCATTCCATAGATATTTGGAGACTACTTTGACTATTCTTCACAAATTTTCTAGTGTTTGTGTTTTAGCCAGACTTTCTCATTCTCTGTTTCTCTTAGACTTGAGAGCATGGAGCTTCTAAGTTGTTATTGTTGTTTTTCTTTATCAGATAACTTAAGTAGCTTACTTGAAAAGTTTTAGGAGTTCAGCAAAGTATATATTTAATAATTCTGACAAAAACATTATATCTGTAATAGAAAGAATGTTTGGGATTTTTAAAAGATTCCCTTCATTGAATAAGCTTCTTGCTATACAACATGGATGCCTCTAGCATCTCCCAGATTGCTTTAGCAGAAAATATCAATTAAACATGGATTATCTTTAGGTGAGCTGAGTTTGATGAGAATTTCATTTCCATTTGAAAATAACACAGCCCTAAAATACTTTGTGATAAGTTCTAAAACTTTGGTAATTTTTCTGAGATCTAATAATATTAAGAATTAAATCCATTTTCATGGCTTTATAACAAATTATTTCTTAAATAATGCATAAATCAAGTTGACACACTTTAAAGTAGCCCAATTGCTTTTTAATTTAAACTAATCAGTATTTTATCTTTTTTATAACATACAAAGTACCATTTCTATCTCAGCAGAATTCACAATTTCTTTCTGCATGAGAATAAATCTATATATTCTTCTATTATAGTTGTGTATCTATGCATGTGTATTTGTGTACATGTTGTAATAAAAAAGCCTATTACCTATAGTGTCAGATGAGAGACAAAGTTATATTTCATCATAATTAGTACTGATAGATCAAATCAAAACCATTCATTAGTTGAAGGATAGAGATCAGGAATGTTTGCTGCATGAACCCACAGTTATTTGTTGTGTTCCAAGATCACTGAGCTCCAGGAAATAAAGCAGAACAGATGACATCAAGGAATCAAAATGAAGAATGAGTAGGAAAAGTTCATTGATGATTGCTAAATTGATTTTCCTATGGTGCAAATAAGAACCAAGTTATGTCTCTCCTCAGCAAACTTTACAGACTTCCTATTATATCTGGGTTTAAATATAAACTCCTCTGGCATTAAAAGTTTTTTCACAACCCGGTCCTAAGGTATTTGTCTGGCCTTATTCAACATTACTCCTGTCCACACATGCTATGTGTTAGTCAGACTGACCTTTTTGCTATTTCTCATACATGACACAGTCTCCCACCTCTTTGCCTTTGAACAGTGCTGTCCCCCATGCCTTAAATGTTTTCTCTACTCAACTTTTCCTCATAGAATCCAGAATTTCCTTCAGCACTTAGCTCAAGAACAACTTTTATTTAAGTTTATTCTGCTTCCCCTCAATTGTCATAGTTAACTGAGTAGAGTTAAGTTATGCCTGTATTGACAATTCTGTCTTTTAACTGCTTTGTTTTGTTTTGAATCATGTAGTCTTTTGGTTTATTTTATAAGCATTTATTTTCTCTTACTTCCACTCCATCTCCAATGAACAAAAAGAGAAAGAATAACAGAAAGAACCTCTCATAAAAGATATGTATAGACAAATAAAATAATGTCTCACAGTGGTCAGTCATGTCCAGAATTTCATGTCACATATATTTTAAGTTTTTAATTTTCTGGTCAGCTAGGTGACACAGTGCACAGAGTCTGAAGTCAAGAAGACATGAGTTCAAATTTGACCTCAAACACTTAACTAGATGTTAAATGGACAAGTTATTTAACCCTCTTTTCCTTGGTTTCCTCATTTGTAAAATTGACCAGAGAAGGAAATGGCAAACCACTCCAGTATCTTTGCCAAGAAAGCTCTAAATGGGGTCATAAAGAGTCAGAAATGACTGATACAAGTGAACAACAACAACAATCTTTCTACTAGGAAATGGGTAGCAACATTGTTTGTTACTGCATTGATTAACGTTCTAAAATTGGAATACTACCTTTTGCATTAGGTCTTTCCCTTTCTCCATCTTGTCTTGTGACTTCATTGTTCATACTTATTGTGAAAGGACCCATATCTATGAGGACTCCTTCCTCTTTTTTATAGTAGGGATTAGTTTCTCTAAAAGGCAATAAAGCTCTCCCCAGACCTAGTGGTTTCTGCATCTTTTGACTCAGCTTCCTAGCCACCTAAGGGCATAAAAAAATTACACATGTGTGAAGTTGGGGCCCCTATGATTTAATGAAATTCTGAAAACAATGTAAATTCTTTATTCCCGCCCTCTTGACTATATGTGTTATGCATGCAGATGAGGAGGACTGCATCTTTAGAGGCTAAGTTCCTCAATGACTTGCTGAATCTCCTTGCTCTATTAGGATGGTATCTGGACCTAGCCCAATCATGTAATCATACAGGAAGGAGAATATTTGGGTAAGAACATTGAATTATAATCCAAGATCCAATGTTGTGGACATAAGCAAACAGAACAAAATACACATTTTAAAACATTCTATTAACTTGTTTGGTGGAAGGGTTAATTAAAAATTCCAATTACATGTAAAACACATTTTTACAGTTTTTTTTTTAAAAAATTTTGAGGTTCAAATTCTCTACCTCCCACCATACACTCACCCCTCATTGAGAAAGCAACAAATTTGATACAGATAATACATGTGCAGTTATGCACAACTCATTTCAATATGAGTTGTATTGTGAAAGAACATACAAATACCACCCCCACACACAAAAGAAAGCTTTTTATAAAGCTGTGCTTTGATCTGCATTCAGATTCCATCAGCTCCTTCTCAGGAGGTAGATAGTAGTTTTCATCATAAGTCTTATATCAGTACATTTCTGGGAATAGTTAAGTCGTTGACAGTTGATCATCATACATTGTTGCTATTGTTGTGTACAATGTTCTCCTGGTTCTGCTCATTTCACTTTGTACCAGTTCATGTAAGTCTTTCTACATTTTTTCTGAAAGTATCCTTCTTATCATTTCTTACGCACAATGCTATTTCATCACTATCATATATCAAAACTCATTCAGCCATTCCTTGATTGATGAGCATCCTCTCAATTTCTAATTCTTTTACACCACAAAAAGAACTGCTATAAATATTTCTTTACATCTAATTATCTTCCCTTTTGAATTGCTTGGTGGTATAGACCTAGTAGTGATATTGTTGTATGAAAGTGTCTACAGTTTATAGCCCTTTGGACATAGTTCCAAACTGCTCTCTAGAACATTTGGATCAGTTCACAACTCCAACAATGGTGTCCCAATTTTCCCACATCCCCTCCAACATTTATTAATTTTCCTATTTTGTAATATTAACCAATTTCATAGGTAGTGATACCTCAGAGTTGTTTTAATTTGTATTTTTTCTAATCTACAGTGATTTAGAGCATTTTTTCATGACAATAGATATCTTTGATTTCTTCTGAAATTTACCTGTTCATACTTTTTTACCATTTATCAATTAGAGAATGACTTGTATTCTTATGAATTTGACTCAGTTATCTGTATATTTGAGAAATAAGGCCTATCTTAAAAACTTGCTGTTAAATTCCCTCCCCATTCCAAATTTTCTACTTTGCTTGTAATTTTGGCTATACTTTTCTTCTTTTTTAATTAAGTACAAAATGCTTTTTTTTAATATTAGGTAATCAGAATCATTCTCTAATTGAAAAAAAATGCTCTAAATCAGGGCAGCAGCTGCAACAGCACCTGCAGTTGAGGTGGTGCTTACAGAGCTCTCATCTCACAGACAGTGGGGGGATTGAGATACTGATTAGAGGAAGATTGGAAGGATTTCTATGCTAGCTCTGAGACAGGTTTCACTTACTTTGTCCTTGTTTGGTTTTTGGATCACAGTCCTGGGTGACGGTTTTAGAGTGAGGAGGAGCCTTGGCTTGACAGAGCTTGTGGCAGTAAAGAAGGAAATTCTTCTCACAGTTACAAGGCAGAAAAGAGTGCTTATGGTCACTCACAGACCAGAGCATACACAAAGGGAGGATTAAACACCTCTCCTTTGATCATACAACCTTAAAAGAACTAAAAATTTACAGGTCCCTAGAAATATCTCTGAAAACAGTTATGCAAAACACCTGCAGCTTGGGACAGTGCACTTTCCACTCTGGAAGAAGAGTCCTACCAAAACAAAGAGCTAAAAAGTCAAGTAACTGACTGGGAAAGTAAGCAAGCAGCAGAAAAAAATAAGATTATAGAATCTTACTTTGGTGACAAGGAAGATCAAAACATACAACCAGAAGAAGACAACATAGTCAAAGCTCAGACAACCAAATCCTCCAAGAAAAATATAAATTGGTCTCACATCATAAAAGAGATCAAAAAGGATTTTAAAAATCAAAAAAGAAAAGTAGAGGGAAAAATACATAGAGAAAGGAGAGTGATGCAAGAAAATCATGAAAAATGAGTAGATGGCTTTCTAAAGGAGACTCCAAAAATTCTGAAGAAAATAACACCTTAAAAAGAGACTAACCCAAATGGCAAAAGAAGTCCAAAAAGCCAATGAGGAGAAGAATGCCTTAAAAAGCAAAATTGGCCAAATAAAAAGGAGGTCTAAAAGCTCACTGAAGAAAATAATTCCTTAAAAATTAGAATAAAGGAAATGAAAGATAATGACTCTATGAGAAAACAAGACATTATAAAACAAAACCAAAAGAATAAAAAAATACAAGACAATGTGAATTATGTCACTGGAAAAACAATTGATCTAGAAAATAGATATAGGAGAGATCATTTAAAAGTTATTGGACTACTTGAAAGTCATGATCAAAAAAGGGGCCTAGACATCATCTTTCAAGAAATTATTAAAGAAAACCACCGTGATATTCTAGAACCAGAGAGTAAAATAGGAATTTAAAGAATTTGCTGATTGTCTCCTCAAAGAGATTCCAAAAGGAAAACTCCTAAGAGTATTGTAGCTAAATTCCTGAGTTCCAAGGTCAAGGAGAAAATGTTTCAAGCAGTCAGAAAAAAAAATATACAAGCATTGTGGAAACAATTCAGATAACACAAGATTTAGCAGCTTCTACATTAAGGCAATGTAGGGCCTGGTATATGAATCAAGAGAAGCATGAAAAGATAAAGAGGAAAGAGAAATAACAATGGACTGACTTGCTAAAGTTGAACTGTTTACATTCCTTCATGAAAAGATGATATTTTAAACTCCTGAGACCTTTCTCATTAGGGAAGAATGGAATAAATTACTTCACATAAAAGAGGCAAGAAAGAGCTTTTACAATGAGGGGAAGAAGGGGGAGGTGAGAGGTAATGAGTGAACCTTATTCCCATCAACTTTGCCTGAAGGAGGGAATAACATATACACTTAATTGGGTATGGAAATCAATCTTGCTCTACAGGAAAGTAGGAGGGGAAGAGGATAAGAGAGGGGGGTGATATAAAAGAGGGCAAATGGGAGGAGGAACAATCAAAAGCAAACACTTTTGAAGTAGAACAGGGTCAAAGCAGAGAATAGAGTAAATGGGAGGCAGAAGAGGATGGAGGGAAATATAGTTAGTCTTTTACAACATGACTCTTATGGAAGTGTTCTGCATTACTACACATGTATAACCTACATCAAATTGCTTGCCTTCTCAATGAGGGTGGGTGGGGAGGGATAAAGGGAGGGAATGTAGAACTCAAAGTTTTAAAAATGAATGTTAAAAATAGTTGTTCCAATGCAACTGGGAAATAAGATATACAGTCGATGGGGTATAGAAACTCATTGCCCTATAGGAAAATAGAAGGGAAAGGGATAAGAGAATGGGGGAAGGGGTATGATAGATGGAGGGCAGATCTGGGAAAGGGGTAATCAGGATGCACTCTTTCTTGAGCTGGTGGGAGGGCAGAGATGGGAAGAGTCAGATACTTAACTAGGTATGTCACCCTGAGTAGATTGTTAAACTTTTGTCAGCCTCTGTTTCATCATCTTTAAAATGAGAATTATAATATCTCTTACCTCTCAGAGTTTTTGTATCATATAATATTCATAAAATGTTTTGCAAACTTTAACATGTTATATAAATACTAGGGAGGTGGCCTAGTGGATAAAATGCTGGCCTAGAGAAAAGAACCGACTTCAAATCTGGCTTCAGATAATTCTTAGAAGTGGCACTGTAGGTAAGTCACTTAACCTGTCTTGATTTCCTCAACTATAAAATTGGGATAATTATTCCTATCTCCCAGGTTTGTTGTGAGGTACAGATGAGATAATATTTATCAAGTGCCTGGCACTTAATAAATGTTTATTCCCTTTCCCCCTTATGTGAATTCCAGAAGAATCAAGAGAATAATTCACATCACGATTGTAATAATAATATGTGGGAAAATAATTTTGAAATATCTTAGAACTCTGGCCAAAGCAACAATTAATCATGACTTCAAAAAAAAAACTGATAAAATGAATACTTTTTGGGTTCTTGGTAATGGGCTGGAGGTATAGAATCATATATGCATTCTCAAACAAGGCTCATTTATTTATTTTTTGCTTTTTTATATATTTTCATTACAAGGAAGGGCTTTTATTTGGCAGAAAGCTGTTCTTTGTGAAATTCCCTGTCTCAGAGGTACCATGGTTTACATGACTATGTCAAATTTAACTTCTGGTCTAACAAACATTGACATTTTTTTTTTACTGAAATCAAAGTCATAGTTTTTTAATTTAATTTAAAAATCATGTTATTTTAAGAGAACTATTTGACAAAAATGGTTCATGTTGCTTTCCATTTATACCCATGCAAGCACAAATAATTTCTCTATGTGCACATTATCTTATTTTCTTGGGAAAAGTTTATTAATTAAAATAGTAACTGAAATTAATATTACAAAGTAATGGAAAAATCGATTGAAAATCAAATTAAAACATACACCTGGAGGATGAAAATGTATTTTGGTTTAATTCAAAATATTTGATGTCCATTTAATTATTAAGGAAATGAGCAAGAGATTGTGAAAAGGGCATCACTTACAAGTGGGAATGAGCGATAATGAGAGAAACAGCTTGAATGTTATGCTATATCTATGAGATTAGTGGTTCTAATCTTATTCAGAAGGTGTCTATAATAATGAAGGACCATCTTGACTAAATGTCTCCTGTCTGAAGAGGATTTCACAGAATTATCCATGGGAAAGAGAAATTGCTCAAAATGAAATAGATGATGGCAATCTGCCACAGATGAACTCATTTAATATTGATAGAAAGTGGAGTTGTGAAAGAAGAAATGAAAGTCTAGGAAATGAAAATAATATTCAATAAAGGCCTGGGAGAATAAACATATTCAAAATTAGAAATAAAAATAATTATTGTATGAGTGTATAGAGGTGTAAACTCCCAAAATATTTACCTTTTCCATAATAAAATAGGATAAATAAAGAGCTGTGAATAGTTGAATGAATTGTAGATTTGGAACTGGATGGTCTGCTTTTAAATTAAACTATTAACCAATCAACAGGCATATATTAAGCATAATTTCAACTTCGCTAAGGGTCACTAAACAACAAAAACAGAAAATCCCAGAATTGTATGCTCTAAAAATAAACACAGTAAAGAAGAGAAGAAAAGATAAGAACTTAGTATGACTTCTGATACTAGTTGTCAAAGCAATTAAAGATTTAGAGGCAGTCAATGGGATATTGGAAGGGGGGAGGAGGGTGAAAGCAAGGAAAATAATGAGCCTTGTTATTCGTTTAGTGTAGGAAAAAAAAACATTTTTAAGGGAATGAGTAGGAGATTAAATTGCAATAAGTAAGGAGAAACTTGGGGTTCAGGGCAGGACAGAATGTAATACAAGTTAATGAAGAAAGAAGCAGGGGGGAAGGAAAGGAGGAAGGAAGGGAGGAAGGAAGGAAGGGAAGTAAGGAAGAGTAGGAACAAATGAAAGAAAGACAGGGTGTAGTGGAAACCTAGGCTCAGTGTTTTAAAACTAGGATAGTTTGAAAAGGGAGTGAACTAGGGTTAGATTGTTCCAAGTACTTTTTTTTTTAAATTTCCTTTTCCAGGTTGATATAAGGAAGAAATTAATTGTCTTCATCCATTTCTCCCTCCTCATCCTCAATCTCCCAATGATAAATTTTAAATTACATTCACTAATGATGCTGATCTCTAGTATTCATTTATTTCAGGATGGAAGAAATGAAGGAAGGAGAAAAAGAAATGAAAGCCAATAATTTCCTTCATGTTAAAGATTCTATCTGCATTAAAATGAAGTGATGGAGTATAATTTACCATGTTTCTTCTAAATTCAAAAATGTAAAAGTGGTAATCATGGATTCAAATGTAAATCTACAAAATATCCTGTCAAGAGAAAAAAATCAGCCCAAATACATTGGGCTGAAAAATAACATGGACAATGAAATAATATTAGTATTAAATAAACTTGTGAGGCATTGTCACATAATAGCTAGAGATGTGACCTTGAAGCCTGGAAGACGTTCATTCAAGTCCTATTGCTGACACATATGGCAATGTGACACTGAATAAGTCACTTAATATTTCTGTCTCTAAATATCCGTCTAAAGATTGAAGTTGCAGGGGTCCCAAGCGGTACTGATGAATGGTGGTTCATTACCTGATATTTCCCTATTCCAGGACTAGTTCCTATCTTTTAATTCTCAAATAAATATGCAACAAGTAGCATATCAGAGAATTGATGAAAAAGCTACTGGATAGATAGATAGAAGATTGATTGATTGTTTTAATGTGTCTCTTACAGGCTTGGTTAATACCTTGTATAAAGGTGAACAAAATATATGTTAGAAAACTTTCTATGATGGAACTTTTGTGATGATTGGTGAGCTTCTTTATGAGTTTGCCAGTTTTTTCTATCTTATAAGGCACTTTTATGTACTAGTATGTTTTCAAAAATCAAATAAAGATGTAAAGGTAAAAATAATATATAAATCATTCATAGATTTTAATTCAATAACATTACAATGAATGTGGGGATATGTGGAGAAAAGAATCACCAGATACAGATTATATAACGATTTACTAAATCATAAAGAGGTCAAAAAAGAAATAGAGAAAAAAAATAAATACATTAAAATGTGAAGACTCGTGGCTAAGATGGGGATATGAAAAGTTTTAGAGGTTCCTATCCTTTCCTACGAACACTGCAACAAAGCTTTTAAAATACACCCGAAGGGACAGTGAATATACATTTCTGGTGAAATACACCAGAAAACCAAAGTGAAACATCAATGTGCAGAAGGAAGTTTAAAAGTGAACATATTTAAGTAGGTTAATCTTTGCCATGCCATATTCAATTTATGCTAGATTTAAAAAAAATAATTGGTATGTAATAGAATCACAGTTTCATATATAATCTACTTCTGGCCTTGTTTGCATGCTGAAATGTTCATCTTTGCTGATGATTTTCTGGTTCATAATTCAAAAGCCTCTCATTTCTTCAGTCTTTCCCAGGTTACATGCATGACTCCCCTCTGGACTTCCTAAGTATGAATGAAATAATTGGCTATGGACAGACCCCATCTGAACAAAGTCAGTTAATAAATATTTTTATGGTATTTGGAAAAAAAAATTTTTGAGCCTGATAACATTATTACATTTTGGACATGGGTGAATAAAGAGTTCTCTTTTCATCAAATAAAATGATACAAATTTATTTTCATAATATTTTATTTGTATGAAACTTTTCTGCTATGATAATACAGGCATAGTATCATTCTCAATTAGTGATTGAAAAAGAGTCATGATGAGTATATGAAATGGAAATACTTCCATAGAAACAATTTAATATATTTAAGAAAGGAAAGAAAGTGGTTGAATATGAAAATTTAAAAACAAGTTGGGTAGGATATTTCTCAAACATACATATATATATATGTCTGAGAAATTTGATGCAATATATATATTCACACATGTGTATATATCCTTATGTGAAACTATATATATACATATGTATATATATATATATATATGTATTTGTGTATATAAACATGCAGAGAGATCCAAAAAATCATTATTCTAATAGATTAGTGCCAAAATGATGTATTTTTAAAAATATCATGAACATTTAACAATAAAATAGGATGCCAATTAATAATAAGCAAAATAGTAATCAAAACAACCCTGATATTTCACCTCATATCCAGGAAATAGGCGAAGATGATTCAAGATGTGAATAATCACTGTTGGGTTGGAGGAAAAAAAGTTGGAGAACATGGAAGCAGCTAGATATAAATAAAGACCTATGAATAGAACACTGGGCCTGGAGTCAGGAAGATCTGCGTTTAGATACAGCCTCAGATGTGTACTAGCTAAGTGCGCCCTGGCAAATCACTTAACCTCAGCCTGTCTCAGTGAAATCTTTGTTAACCATTCAAATATACAGATACTAAACTTACCTAAAAGGTCCTATGGCCATTATTTGGAATAATTTTATTAACTCTGAGGCAAATATAATTAAGAGATTAGGGAAAAGTTAAGGAAATACTCTCAAGAATGAAACTATTGTTATTCTCGTTATGCAGAGTCATTATCGTTTATATCATTCTCTTTTTTCTCCTTATTTGGGGCTATATTCATCCATATAGACTTTCCCATATTTCTAAGAATTTCTTATAGTTGGCCCTACTGTATAAAAGTATTACATTATATTAATATGGCATTGTCTTTTCAGCCATTCCCCAAGGGATGAGCACTTACTTTGTTTTTTGTTTTGTTTTGTTTTGTTTTGGTGCTTTGCTATTGCAATCTTTGTTTCATTTTTTAAAAATTCTTTGGCCACCAGTGAGGTTCCTGGATTAAATGGCAAGGCTAGGTGTAATGGTATTGAAATTTGAAGATCCCATTGTTTTGGCTAGCTAACAAGTATTTAGCACTTGGTTTTGGGTTAAGTGTTCAGACCCAGAGCTTGTGAATCCCACAGTGGGATGGACTTGGTGACATGAGGAGAGGGGGCTTAAAAGGGAGAAGATGGTGCCGTGTGTAGGGAGAAGCACAAGATGAGAGAGGCCAAAGCTTCTCAGAGCAGCATCATGGAGGCAGAGAGAGAAAGAGAGAACTGCCAGGAGCTGCCAAGGGCATCTGAGGGCCAGCTGGAGTTGCCCAGGACTTTTGAGGACCAAGAACTAAGGAAGCATGACTGTGGTGCCAGTACTTTGTCTATTTTGATGTTACTTTGTCAAATTCATTTGTTGATAGAAGCCTCAGACCTTGTTGTTGGGTCTAGGTTGATTTCACAGGCAGAAAGTGAATTGATGAGGATGCCAGTAATGTGCATGAATGTTATTGTGGCTTTGTTAAGCTTTGTCTTCCCAAGAACAGAAACTTTGGGAAGGGGAAGCATGGAAGCTGAGAACCTGTCTTGAGTCAAGATGAAAAGACCTCTCCTTGGGTACTTTATGCTAACTGATGATATTGTAACCTAGTTGTGACCTAGGGGTGAATGGCCTTTGTGCTTTCTACTGCCCCTTGAGAGGGTGCTTGGTAGAGACTGATGATATTGTCATTTAGTTGTGAACTAGGGGTGGAAAACTTTTTACCTTTGTACTGTGTGATTGACTAAATGAATGTACTTTCTTTAAGAAGGAAGACTTTTTGATTGAAGAGATTAAGACTCTATGACCTAGGAATGGATTTTGTGATTGACTACATGAACTCATCTTGTTTTAAAAAAGAACTTTAATCTTTGTATTTTGTGATTGAATTGAGGACTTGCTAAATTATTGAGTTACTAAATGAATATACTTTGTTTAAAACTATGTGACCACTTTGATGAAAACTATGTGGCCATTTTAGTGTTAAGTTGTTGAGTTATGACATGGTGAATGCTGTATTTTGATGTTCTGTGAATGTTTTGCTTTAATGTACTGTTGAAATAAATAGAGAGTTCACTATGCTTGCAATCAGAATCTTGAAAGCTGTTCATGGCAGCAGTCCTATGGAAAGCTTCTCATGCTTGGCTTTACACTAGATTAGTCACGTAAAGAATTCTGAATTGGTATCTAGAATATTTGAACCAATTCATAAGCCTACCAGAAATAACTCAGTATACCAGTTTTTCAAAGACTTATCAACATTTACTTTTTCCATCATCTTTCCCAGTTTGCATAATGTAACATGAAACATCAGAGTTATTTTAAGTACATTTTTATCTGGATGCTTATAGTTTGTAATTCTTCTGAAAAGCGTATTCTTCAATTACCTATCTATTTAGGGATAGCTTTTAATGTTATATGTTTGTGTCATTTACCTATATGTTTTGGTTATCAGACTTTGTGATATTTATTGCTAATATGCTTTTTCTCAGTCTATAATTTGTCAGCATGTGGTATCTGATAGAATGTAGACCCTTCATGGGCAGGGATTTTCTCACTTCAGATTTTCTAACCACAGCACCTAGCACAGTTACTTGCACATGGTAAATAGTTGATGAACGTTTGTTAACAGAGTTCTATAAAACATACCTTAGGAAATGTATTTGTCATAACACTGTCTGAAAATTACTGTACATGGCATTTTTTTTTCTTAGATTAGCAATGGTCCAAACATAAGCAGTGAATATCTTTCTAGTAATCTGTCTCAACTTCTATAGTATATTTTTTAGTTTTATTTTCATAATTTTTTCATTAGTCTTGGCAGGATAACTTGTAGGTATTTTATAAACTTTTTAGTTATTTCAACTGAATTTTCTCTTATTTCTTCCTGATGTTGTACAAATATCCTGATGATTTTTTCCCTATATTTATTTTCTATGGTTACCTTATCAAACCTATTAATTGTCTTTTGTTCCTTGTTTTACACGACTTCCACAAGTATTTTCAGAGCACTAATTAGAGATATTGGCAGCAGACACAGTGCTCTTGTTCACATACCTCAACCTCCCTGCCTCCCTAATTTGGCTATAGCTAACTTCCCTAAACTCCTATTTCACATTTAAATAGCCTCATATATTTCAGCATAAATTACTCTCTACCAGTTTTATGTTTTATTATTCAACTATATCATAAGCTCTTAGAGGGCAAGCATTATATTATTTATTTCCTTTATCCAATAATCCTAAACAAATAGCATGGATTAATATTTAATAGATAGTTGAAATCTTTGACAGATTTCAACCCATGCCATCATGTTCCTATCAAATTCAAGTTTGAAATGAATTTTTAAGATGTGCAAAATTCCAGTTTAGCTAAGTAGAATCAATATAAATTAGTAGACTATCTTTGCTTATAGTATGCTTCCTGATAATTATTGTAGAGAATTGCTTTTTTTAAATCTAAAAAATGTTATTTGATAAATTGGATAGTTCTTTTTCTTGGTTTGGTTTTTACATTTTAGTATAGGGTATAATCGATATGGCCCTTCTCTGCATTTTTAAAGATCAATTACTTCTACATCTTAGTTGGATAATGGCTCTTCCTGTTCAAACAAAACAAAACAAAAACATCAAGTGGTTGCCAATCTTATGGTATTGAGTTTCTAAAAACTTAACTAGATTGATCATCAGATAACAAGTAATGATGTTGTTTCTCACAATGACGGTATTTGAAACCTTCCAATTTGGCAATATTTCTTAGGTTTTATATCAATACAGCCTTAATTGCTCCAGGAAGATCTTCATCCCATAATGAGGGATTAGAAATGATTCGTACTTTCAAAATTAATTTCATTCAATTCAACATCAATTTTTATTCATTAATTAATACAGGTCATGCCCTATACCTGGAACACATTCACTCCCTAACTGATTCTTTAAACTTCCCATTTCCTTCAAGGTTTTGCTCAAGCATTACCTCATCCTCCATGAAATTTTCATTGATCACTCCTGCTTTATGAATACAATTTTTTTAATGCTATCTTTTTAAGATCCAGAGTTTTCAGATTTCTTGAGATAGAAAATATGTAAAGGATTTATTAATGCACTCATTTGATTTCTCACTTTGAATTTGATTAATTCTACAAGGGGCACTTTTTATAGTCTTTGCATAATGACAAAACATGCATGATGTTATTCAGATTTATAATACTACCAAAGTCTCATATGGTAGAAATGTATGAAATGATATGATCCTTCTGTATTCAAGCTTAACTGAAAATTTTCTCTACCTGAAAAATTTCCTGAACATCTTGCAGTTAAAATTAATTGCAGGTACAATGCAGAGTAGATATATGGAAGATGGATAAAGGTGACAAATAACCCAGAACTCTTAATTTAGTCAGGAATTCATCTTATTTTTCCCCAAACAAATCTTCTTCCTCACCCTTCTGCCAAAAAGCACAATGGTCTAGCCTAAGTTTTATCATTTTTAATTGTTATTGTCTTTTCTCTGGGTTAGCATCATTAAAGTAGCAAATTATGGAAATCATTGAGAAAATTGAATCAGTAAATTATTTTCTTGTAAATTGTACACTTTTAGGAATTTTTATATTTCCAATCCTAAATTAAATCTTAAACTACTTGATAAAGTAGAGTAAATAGATTTTAAATTAGAACCAAGTACTGCAATAATGCTCAAAAATAATTTCAATTCAGACGCCAAGATAAGGTCAAAGTGAGCATATGATTTAAACATGAAGGGAAACCAAAACCAAATTAGAGGAGCATGGAATAGTTTACTTGTCAGATCTATGGAAAGCAAATTGTCCCAGCTTTTGGAGAAAACAACAACAACAACAACAGCCAAGTAACACTAAATAAATTATTTTTAAAGATCTAGCTCCCAAATCCCAAAATAGTCTATAAAATATAAACAGTCAAAAATTATATTCCTATGGACAGGGCATCCACATGTAAGGATATGGTATCCCAAGGGGAGAAAGGAAGCATAGTCAATAAGGGAAGAAGGAAGAGAAGGAGGAGAAGGAGAAAATGCATTCCTCAACTTCCCAAATTGGCTTGCAGGGCCCCAGAGAGCAGTTACTACTACTCTCAGCATTCCAGAGATAATCCTCAGAGACTATGCTTCTCCTACTATAGGATCTGAGTGCCAAATGCAGTGATCCCCATTGACAGTCACCCAATATTCTCAATTAATTCTTACCAAAGATATTTGTTCAAATAACATGGTAGAGACAGTTAATACATTCTCCTTTAAAAAAGAAAAAGAAAAGAACAAAAGGAAAAAAAAAAGGTTCATTCCTTCCCACAAATAGACTCAGCATCCATATGATGAATAAAGTTAAACTTAGCCCATAAAACTAGTGAGCTACATGTATAAGAAGAAATATGTGTGACAAAGGTTTAACTCACAAAACCTGCTCTGAAAGTCCTTCTTGATGGAGATGGGATCAGAACCTCTACAAGGAAAAGACCATGTTTTGGGGATCTGGACCCCAAAAAAGTAAAAGCCCCTGGGCTTTCCCACACAGACCAGATCACTGGTGTATGCTCAAGGCATTGCCTAATGCAGTGATCCTTTTAATTGCCCTTTAATTGTGATCTCCATTGTCTGCATCTGGCCCAACCCAGGCTATCTGCCACCTGTAGATGCCATCCAGATGTTCCCAGTCTTTCTGTATAAAAGTTTCCATATTACCCCAATTAAATTGCTCAGATTCTTAAAATCTGGCTCACTTGCATTGCTCTCACAAATAGCACAGATTCACTAGGAATCTCACCCACTCCAACTGGTGTTTCAATAAACTTCTTGGACTGAAAGAAAGTCTGAGTGGTCAAATTCTTTTGAGACAGACCCATTCCCTTTACCATTGCCTTTCAGGGTTCTCAAGACCCCTAGATCACAACACGTCTCTCTGTGTAGAAACCCCCCACCCCAGAACCCTTTCTGTTCTTATTCCTTTGTTTTCAAAAAGCAGCAGACTGACTAATATAATTTTTAAAAATGATAAATGTTGGTGGGGCATGTGAAAACTGTAATAATAATGCTCATGGGTGGAGTTGTGAACTGATCTAGTCATTCTGAACAGCCATTTCAAACCATGACCAAAGGATTATAAAACTATGCATATGCTCTGATCGAACAATACCACTACTAGGTCTGTGTCCCACAGAAATTTCTTTAAAGGGTGTGGTGGAAAGATCTTTATGCACAAGAGTATATATGGCAGCTCTTTCTGTGGTAGCTAAGAATTGGAATTGAGGGGAGGCCCTTCAATCAGGGAATGGCTGAACAAGTACTGGTTTATGATTGTAATGGAAAGCTATGGTGCTTGGTGAGCAGGATCTTTTCAGAAAACCAACAAAGATTTACATAAATTTATGTGGAATAAAGTGAGCAGAACCTGGAGAACATTACACATGATATATTATGATTAACTACAGTGAATGACTTAGCTATTCTCAGCAATACAACGATCTAACACATTCTCTATGGACTCATGACGAAAAATGCTACCTACCTCCAGAGAAAGAACTGATGGAGGTCTTAATGCAGATCAAAGCATACTACTGTACCTTCCTTCCCTCTTTCTTTCCTTCCTTCTTTCCTTCCTTCCTTCTTTCTTTCCTTCCTCCCTTCCTTCCTTCTTTCCTTCCTTCCTCCCTTCCTTCCTTCCTTCCTTCCTTCCTTCCTTCCTCCCTTACTCCCTCCCTCCCTTCCTTATTTCTTTCTAATTTCCTTCTCTCCCTCCTCCCTTCTTTACTTTCTCTTTTTTTGGTTTGTTTTCTTCCACAAAATGACTAATATGAAACTATGTTTTAGATGACCAAACATGTATAATTTAGATTACTTACTGTCCTGTGGAGAGAGGAAGGGAGGGAAGGTGGGAGACAATTTGGAGCTCAAATTAAAAACAAAAAATACTAAAAATAATTTATTAAGCATCTACTATTTATTAAGCAGCTATATTTATCAAGTATCTACTATATGGAATATATTCTGAAAGGAAACATGGTGTAGTGGATAAAAATCTGAGCTTGAAGCCAGGAATACCTAGGTTTAAATCATACTTCTGCCACAATACTGGAAGGGACCCTGAGCAAATGAATTCACCACTCAGTTTTCCAGACAGCTCTCTAAGACTATGAGTTATCATGACAGTGGCGATCTTCATTGACAGAGGAAGTTTCTTCACCTGAGAATTTAACATACCAATAAAATCATAGCACCAGTCTCTTTTCTTCTGCACAAAATATAGAGGTAAACACCAAGGATATGAAGACAAAACAAAGGTCTTTGCTTTCAAGGAGATACATCCTACTAGAATGATATGCACGGATAAGACAATATGAATAGAGAAACAGGCAGAGACAGATGTACAGGAAGAGGCAGGTAGAGTCAGAGACATGAAAAGACAGGGAGACAAAGGCAAAGAGATGGAGGTATAGAGGAAGATTTCCAAAATAGATAGGTCTGATAGGGATGATTACAATTCCTGATATTTTTACTGTACTTAGTGCTTTGTAAAGCACCTTCATATTATCCCTTATCACAATTATTTGAAGTAGGAATATCTGATATTATTATCCAATTTTACAGAATCATTGTCAATGCCATCTAATGTGACACAGAGAGTTGGCAGAGCCAGAACTAAAAGTAAATTATCCTAATTCCTAAACCAATGTTCTCTCCACTGAATCATGGTCAAAATACATCACATCATAAAAAGTTACCTTCACTTATTTATACATAATCTATTTATGAAATGTCTTAACTCTTAATTCTGATTTTTTTGTTAAGAAAAGTAATTTCAAAGTTATGCAACATCAGTGTCATTAATGTTGCTCTGACTAATTCAATGTTTTCAGTTTGTAGTTTGATAAGAAATAATTTTGATTTATAATTGTTTCTTTCTACCATGGCATAGTGGAAGCCTCACTAAGTCTGATGAAACAAAATTCTAAATTGGGATCCCAGCTTCAGCTCTTACTATGTTACCCCTAAGTAAGTCACTTCACCTTACCTACCTTACATTTTTTCAGTATTATTTGGGGTTGTGATGAGAAATAGATTTCACAAAATTTAAAGTTCTATATGAATTTTTTATTCTCTGTCTAGTACTATAAATAACCACTTGAAAGACTGAGATTATTCCTTGCCTCCCCTATTCTCCACATCCCCAAGCTTCTTCTTTTCTCAATTTCTTTTGCAAAATTTTTCTACCTCCATGGGTAACATGTTTGAGAATGTTTTGAGAAACAATTTTACTTAGCTATTAAAAAAAAACTGACAATTCTATGAGCTCTATCATTTTTGGGTTGGGGGACTGAATTTCATTAATTCAACAACACCATGTTCTTTAGAATGCTTCTGTCCCACCACCATTACTTCTCTCCTCTCCTTCCTCTCTTGAATTAGCATCTCAATTATCCTACTTAGGGTGGAGTTTACTGATAAAAAATTCTTCATATTTTTTTTCTTCTTTTCTATTCATCTCACACCATTCTTGAAGTTTAAAATTTCTCCTATAGGGACATATTATTAAGATTTATTTTCAACATAAGCTTAAGAGATAATTATCCAGACAATTAATTACAAATCCCAAATTCTAATTATTGTAGTGAGAAAAATCTTATCTTGATGACACTTCTACTTCATGCTCTTCCAATTCTTGGCTATTTTCTTGTGTGTGGGTGGAATGAAAAGTATTTTTTTCTCTGTCACTAATTCATCATAGAAAGAGATCCTAGTTTGATTCAACTTCATATATTTATTTACCACTGCTCTTGTTGGAGTATGGTGTTGTTGAATGAACACTGAATTGGGGATCAGAGAATTTAGGTTCAGTTCCTGGCTTGGTGAGTTATTCCCTGTGTGACTTTGGGCAAATCAATCAAATTGTCTTGATTTCCATTTGCTTCTCTACAAAACGAGGGTTTGGTGCTTGATATCCAAAGTCCCTTCCAGCTATTGCTTCCATGATTCTGAGTCACAAACTCTGTAAAAGAGATGAATATGGTTCCATTCCCCTTGCTATTTATGGAATAGTCTTTGGGGTATATTATGCTTTCAGATTGATTCATCCTATTATGCAATGTCATTTATTGGTATTCATGATCCAGCTTCTGCAGAGTACATCCATAAATTTCTATGAGGGCCTTACTAACCTCTTTCATTGCTTTAAGAGTGGCACGTTAGTTTGTTTTTTCTTAAACAGTTTCTACTAGGAGAATGAGATTCTCACCCTATTTAGATAACATTTGCAATATTGTTCTCAGTTTTCAGGGCCATAACTTAGAAAGGACAATGACATTCTAAAGAACACACAGAGGAGAACACAGATAATTACCCCCCACTCAATAAATTCTAGTAGCTCATCATCCCCAGAGTCAAATACAAACCCTTTGTTTGGTGTTCAAAGACATTCATCTTTCATAACCTAACTCTCTCCTATCTTTCCAGTATTGTATTTTACTCTTCAACATATGGTCTTCCATCCAGTAACACTGGCCTTCTGAATATTCCACAAACAAAATACTCCATCCCCTATCTTTGGGCATTTTCTTTGACTGTCTCACATACCTGGAAGGTTCTTTTTTTCTTTTCTCTGCCTTGTGGCTTCACTAGTGTCTTTTAAGTACCAACTAAAATCTCATCTTTTATAAGAAGTCTTTTCCCATATCTCTTCAATCTTTTGCCTCCCCTCTGTTACTTATTTCCTATGTATCTTGTTTATGGCTTTCTCTGAATATGTTTGTTTACATGTTGTTCCCCTCATTAGATTGTATAAACTTCTTGAGAAGAAAAGCTATCTTTTTCCACTTTTTGGTATCCCACACACTCAGCACAGTGCCTGGCATATAGTAATGTTGATTGATTAATTAATTAAGTAATTAATTAATTGATTGATTGATTGATAATGAAGTGCTTCAATATCATACTATATGATAATCATCTAAAGCAATGATTTCAAAATCAAATGGAAATGCTGAGCCATTAAATTGTACATAAGGATCCCTGCAGACTGCATATTTACTTTTAAAATATATTATCTATTTTGGTTTCACTTATATTTATTTGATAAAGACTTCCCTATTACATTTTAATGGGGATTTGCCACAGTTGGGAGTATTACAAGTCACATGTAGTCTGTGGGTCACATACTTGACACCTCTGAACTAAAATAATGGAGGATTTTTCGCCTTGAGAGGGGAATGACAAGGATGATATTGTCTTTAATTATCAGCAGAACAGTCACACAGAAGATGAATTAGGATTGTTCGCTGTGGCTCCAGAAGGTCAAACTAGGTTCAGTGGGTACAATCTAAAGAGAGGTATATTTAGGTTCAATGTTAAGAAATCTCCCTAATAATTCATTCCATCTACAAATGGAACAAAATGTCACAGTAGTATCTCCTCACTTATGTCCTTCAAAGTGAAAGTTTAATGAAATGTTTTAGATATGTTTTAAAAGACATATTATAGTTTATGAATATGTTCCATCTGAGGCCCTTCCCAAACCTAATTTTTTTTTAAATTTAGAACACTTTTTCAGGTAAGCACCTTCCAGGTTAGAACAACTTTAATAGTAGTTTCCCAGAGTAGTCTTTCTGACCTAAGATGAGCTAAGATGGGTATTCAAAGTTTTGTTTTGTTTTCCCCAAACCCATTTGATATGTACAGAGGAGGTTTTCCAAAACTTTTCTTTTTCTGGAACTCAAATAGATAACAGTGAATAATTTTGCAGCAATTTTTACTCTCTTCCTCTCCTCTTGCTCTTTTTCATTGTATCTTTTTCCTTCTGTGCTCTCACATAATAGGCAGATGAGAAAGATCAGAGTAGGGATCAAGGCGAGCCTTTAGCTTTGAGGGTATCATCCTCCTTTTTTCTCACCCAAGCCTTTTAAGAATATATTTACACAGCTGTCCTAAGGGAAAATAGATGAAGTGCTGTCATGTAAACAATTTATTTTTCTTCTCCAAGGTAAAACTTTAGAATAAACATAATGATCAGTTTAGGAGAGGAAAATACCTTAAATTGTTACTTTTTTCTAAGTATTTTTTTCTTCATTCTTCCTTGAGGCATGGAGTTAAACTTGAATTTTCAGAAGTTATTTCAGTGGACCACAAGTTGTGATAGGTCCTACAAAAGTGGAAAATCCCTGAGTATATGGCTTTGGTTACGGAGGCTTTCTGCTATCTGAGTGCTCTATAGCTACTTCTGGAGAGACAGTCACCATGAGATGAATGCTTTTGTCTACAGTCTCTTATAATGAGTACATGTTAAGGGCTAGGACTGTCATCTGCATTGGTGGAAAGGGTACCAAAACTGGTGGAATTATGGATCTTTGTAAATTAAGCAAAATCTTCATGTGACCAGGAAGTGAGGAATAATATCCAGCAGAATTCAATATAAAAAAAAAATGTAAGACCCTCACAGAAAACTAGGGAAGCATTTTATAGTCTTTCTAAAAGGAGTAAAGGGAAGGTAGCGGTAAGGGGAAAAAAAAGAAGGAAAAGAGTAGGAAAGGAACACAAAGGAGATGAAAGAAAAAGGAGAAAACATGGATTTAATGTGAAACAGAGGTCAATGGAGAAAATAGAAGGATTATGCATTCCTATATCTATACTCAAGATCACAGTTTTAAAAACTAAAGGGACCTCATCAGCTATCTAATCAAATTCCTTCATTTTACAGGGGAAGAAACTGAAGATTAGAGAAGTGACTTGTCCAAGGTACAGAATAAATAAGAGGAAGAATCAGGTTTTGAATCTCAGTCCTCTGACTCTATATCCAGCTTCCTCTCCTTTGCATTATACTCCCTCAGACCATTCTCCTCCTCCTAGAAAGGCCTCATTTTCCCATATGGAAATTCTTCTCTGGCACCCATTATTGATGTTTGAAGGGTTTCCCAACTTAGGTCAGTTAGATGAAGAGTCCCAGGAATATGAGTATGTACCCAGAAGGCATTTAAAGAACTCTCTCCCCAATTTAACTACTCACTAACCACATTCCTGATTCTCTCATGTCACTGTGGGCTTTAGGCTGTGATCAAGCTGACAATCTTGAGGGTTTCTCTGAAATGGTAGCATAAGGAAGAAGGAAAAAAAAACTTGTAAATTTGTAGCTCAACATGATGAAATCATTTCCCTTTTATTAATCAGTCTGGATATTGTTTTCTTTGGCTAGGATCCAAGGGATGATAATTTTGGTTTCTTTTTTTAAGTCATCACTGAGATGTACATCTGCAGTTCATGAGAGCCATTCACAACTTCTTCAAAAATTTACTTATTGCTGTATGTGCAATTTTTGTTCATTTGGTTTGTTTTTCCAATGGGGGTATTTATGTGGCTGTGAACACAGGTTGATATTCACACTGTTCCAAGGGATGATAATTCAGGAAATTTTATTTCAATGTTGTTTTTCATAAAAACATTATTTTAAATATCACCAGGTGATAAGAGTTTTAAGAAGCCAAAATATATTCAAGGATATATGATGAAAATGAAGAACAAAAGGCCACAATAGCTCATTAGAATCAGTGCAGTAAAAATGACCAAAAATGAAATTGCATTCACAATTTTTCTTTCAGGAACTTCCAATAAAAGCTTTATGAAACTTGTGATTTAAAGAGTTTTTTATCTCCTGTGCAGATACTATTCTGAAATTTGTATGTTTCTACTAGGTCTACCTCTAGATATTAAAAGTCACATTTGGCATGGACAAACACATAACACTGGTATACCACTAATAATATTCTAGTTAGACATAATTAGCAAGAGGCAAGTAGAGTTTAGTCAATGTACTAAGGAAGGGGGCCTGGCAGCCATCAAGGCAACCTGTGGGTTGCAACTTTCCCTAGCTGCCACCCTTTGTGCCCTGCTACCATGAAACCATTCTCTGCCCCCCTTTCATCCCCAATCCTTTTTTCATTGAAGCCTGAGATGCCAGGCTCGGTCATTTTGGGTCCTAGAATAATTGAAAAACTGTTAGGAAGTTTCACACATCGAAATAAAATATATAGAAGGGAAGACCAATTAGTTGCTAAAATTTATCCAGCAAATGACTAGGATGTTTAGGAAGCACCTTTGAACATGTAATCGGTGGCACTTTAATTCCTTGATGTTTGCATGTGGCATAGTTAGTGCCTTGAATCTCATTACGTTCATGTATTTTTCCCTTCAAGAAAAAAAGATCTAATATGCTTATTAACACGAGGCTTAAAAACTGTCAGAATAACTCAGTATAAGCAAATTTTACCAGTAGCACAACATTTTTGTCAAATACTCAAATCATCAAATGGCACATATATACATTCCCTTGTAAAAAGTGATGGATATATTCATAGTTGAAACTTTAAATCTAAAATTTCAACAAAGTAGCTATTGCTTCCAGGGACATAGTTGAGAAGTATTCCATGACTTAAAATGTCTTTGAGAATAATTATAAAATAAAAATTCATTAGCATGTGTCCTCCCTAGTGATGAGTCTTTTTTGAAAATTTGAAGTATATCACCAGGACTATATTTAGAGCCTTTCTAGCTTGTGTGTTAAGAACTATATCCTATACTCTGCCCTCTTGCAAGTTAGGGTATTTTTTTCCCTTTAAAAGTATTAAGATTATCTTTTAGACTTGGTTGGCTCAGGCTACTAACATTACTTTCTGGTGATTTGAGTACAAAACAATCACTGGTAATTCTTTCTGATGCTTGACTTGTGGGAAATTAGGACAACTTAGGCAAAAGGGTGGATCAACTGTCTTTCCTCCTTGAATATCCTTCTTCTATGGGTAAGTATCTTTTTATTGATTGTTGAATGATATGTGAGTGTCTTATTTTGCTTCAATATTGAACCTAAATTACTAAGGACTTGGCCTGATTAAGGCCCAGCACAGAGGGGAAAATAGCTTAGTCTCATTGGACTGTAATATAACAAGCTCTTTTAAGTGGAAGAGCTCAAAGGAAGGCAGCCCAAATTGTCCTTCATGCTTTTGGTGGTACTTTTGGTGATGCCTCTAGAGGTGGTAGTTACTTATGAGCTGCCCCTCACTTCTGGGAGATTATAGGGCAAAGTATCTATGGCCATTCAGCAAGAAGAGACTGATCTGAGCACAACTAAAAATTGTACCTTGAAGATAATGGTGATAAAATGTTATTTAGGACCAATAGGAATTTTGTCCTGGACCTTCCAGTGTGATAATTCAAGCCTCCCTCACTACTAAGAGGTTTACTCAGAAGGCTGAGTACTTTGGAAGCATCCAGGAGAAACTGAATTTTGAGGAATCAAAAGCTATGAGTTTCTCCTCACTAAAAAAGATACATACATAAGGACTAGATGTGTTCTGGTCTTTACTGGGACTAGATGCCTTTGTATTGCTAAGGGATATTATTCAATTGCCTCAAGCACACACTACTGAAAGAAAGTCCCTCCAGCTTTGTAGAATCATATTTGTAAATGAATGGTTGGTTACCAAGGTTTTTTTTGGGGGGGGGAGGGGGCAAATAACAAAGTAATTGAAAAAGCATTCCTCAGTACCATAATTTCATATGAACACAGCTAGCTACTGAGGGATGGCATAAATGATACCACACGGGAGAGAATGTAAACCAAAAAGAAAAAAAAGAAAAAACACCCTGTAATTTTAGAATTGCCTGACAATTGTGTTGAAAAGAAATGTGCTTTTTATTTTGTTTCTTTTCACAGTGTGTGTCTGTCTCTGCTTCTCTGTGTCTCTGTTTCTGTGTCTCTGCTCATCTGTCTACTGGCCAGACTATCTATATATCCATACATCCTCACCCTCCCTTCTTCTTTCTCTCTGTCTCTTTCTCTCTCTGTTTCTCCCTATATGTATCTCTGTGTGTGTGTCTCTGTCTCTCTGTCTGTCTCTCTTCTGTGTCTGTCTGTGTCTGTCTGTCTGTGTCTCCATCTCTCTCTGTCTCTCCTCTAGTCTAATAGGTAGACAATCCTAGTCATAGTTGTATCCTTATGAGTTCAAAATGTCAAAAGCTCCTGGGGTCTCAGTGGAAACCGAATAGATGTAAAAGAAACTTCTTGCCTGGGAGAGGATGACCATGTACAAGGAGGGAATTCAAATCTGAGCACAATTTGCCAGGTTACTTTGCAGTTGTATTCAGAATGACAGTTTTCAATTTCATCAAATGTAGAGGACAAGCCAAGGATGGTGAAAATTTTGTCTGTGGCTCCCAGCCCCTTGCATAAGTGGTTAGAATCAGGCCTGTCACTGGGTACAGGTCAGGAGAGGGTGGGATGTGAGATTATGTCCCAGCGGTGGCAGAGCAACATCACTCGGACCTACAGCAGCAGTCTGCCTCAGCATAGGACAGAATAGCTCCCTCCTGGGTAGTATCAATTCATGTGCTCCATCATAGAGGGTAGCAGTTGACTCTGGAAGAGCAGGCAGCAGGTAGAGATACAGGTCTTAGTAGCAGCAGTCAGGTTGTAATGAGGAGAAAAGAGGACCCTAGAAATACTGGGCAAAAACCAAAAAGGACTGGCCAGAGACCAGCATGTAGGGACATAGACCCTATCAGTAACACATAGAAGTAGACAATAAAGAGATATGGTATCCATTGATGGTAGACAGTGGAATAGCTTTCAGCATTAGCATGTAAAGAGTGACAAAACACAGGCCTACTTTAGCACGTTGCTTACTGTAATTTAAAACTTAATGATTCTTCCACATTACTGTCAGTATAATATCTGGTAATCATTGTACAACTCTTCACAATTAGGAATAATTGTTGGGACAGTCTTGCTTTCTGGAAATAAAGAGGGAGGTGAAAGTATCTAACTAGCCACTACAGAAGAAGAGGGACAATTCCTCCAAGTCCTGTAATTGGGGAAGAGTTTGTATTCTGCACTCCCATAGGACTTTCATGGAGAGGTCCTGGGTGGTGGGTCAGAGAAAACTAAGTGAGTGTTGCTTCAAAGCAATTCTCCCTCACCTGTGATGAGAATCACAACATTTTCTGTAGCCCTGATATCCTTGATACTGCTTTTGATTCTGGCTGCCTTTTTACTTTTAGAGACACTGTAAACTGAAAAGATTTGGCTCTACCAACCATAAAGACTTGATCATTTAAATGGAAGAATCAGTCCTTCCTAGGACTCTTCCTAAGACAAATCCTTTGGGCAACTACTAAATTATTTGCTTTACTTTGGATTTTTTTAATACTCTGCCCTGCCTTTCCTTCCTGTAGTATTGCTCCTTAGATTGCTTGAATATCTGAAATCAGAGAGGACAAATAAAACTTTAAGGTCACTTTCCTCCTGAATACCTTAAGCACCTTACCACCAAGGGGTGGACTATGGTAGAAGCAATATCCTAATCTGTGCTTTCATGCAAGTTAAAATATTCTTCCTTCTTTCTCCTCCTCCTTCTCCTTCTTTTTTTTCTTCTTCTCCTTCTCCTTCTTCTTCCTCTTCATCTTCACTGATCAAGCATTTTAAGGCCTTTGGATTATAGGAAACAAAGTGAAGTGGGAGAGAATACTAACATTATTATAACTTTGATACAGAAGCTTTATTATGGAAGAGATAATCTTGAGAGGCAGTGTGGCATAATGAATGGAAAGCTGACCCGCAAGTCAGCAAACCATGAGTTCAGTCCCCACTTAAATCACATACTGACTGTATGAATCTACACAAGTTACTTAGCCTATCAGTCTCCTCCGGTCTCCAACTCTGTAAGATTATAAGCAGTAGAACACTTCTTTACTAGGAGTTCTCTATGCCAGAAATCAGAAATCTAGTCAGTAATAAAACTTTACATTGTTGTCATCATCACTATAGTTTTAGCTTCTCTCTCTCTGTCTCTCTGTCTCTCTGTCTCTGTCTCTGTCTCTGTCTGTCTCTGTCTCTCTCTCTCTGTCTCTCTCTCTCTGTCTCTCTCTCTGTCTCTCTCTCTCTCTCTCTCTCTGTCTCTCTCTCTCTCTCTCTGTATCTCTCTCCCTATCTCCCTCCCTCTCTCTCATTGGTTGTGATCATACTCTAGTCTTTTTCACACAAATTATTCTCAAGTTGTCCCTCTTGTATCTTATATTAAGATAGCTTTAACTGAAATTTAGAATTTTTGACTCATCCCCACTCAATGTCTCAGTGATAGTTTCAATCAGTAGTCAAGCCCCCTTAGATAATTTTAAATCATGGATTGGACAGTTGTCATTTCTATTCTATCAGCTTTGTGTCACCTGAAAATTAGATTGGAATATCCTTTATAGTTTGACGTATATTTTTGTAGAAAGATAGAAAAGAACTATCCCAAGGACAGACCTTTATGCTGTATGCAAAGAAATCTTTGGCCAGAGCAATGAAATTCATGGGAATCATCTCAAACTCTATTAACTTGAAAAAAGCTTTCACACATGCCCAAATGCCTAGAATGTAGTCCCTCCTTTCTCCACCATTTAGAATTTGTAACTTCCTTCAAAAAAGCATAAGTGACTGTACCCTACCCTGCAGCTGTCAATGTTCTCACTCCTTAAGGGCAGGGGCATTAGTGGAATCAGGTTGCTTTGAGTTAACCCCTACATTTCCACTCCTCAAACCAGAGTTATAAATTGTTCTATGGAGCAAAACAGAGGATTTAATTCCTTTTGCACCCAGGGGGATCCATCTGGGGATACAGCTCTGGGCCTCTTGGACAAGGAGGGTATGAAAATGGTTTTAGAACATTGCAAGAGAGTTTTCAAGATAATAATTACTGACTTGTTTTATCTACTTACAGATGGTTTTTATCTGTGTTTACCTTCCTATGGACAGTCTTGAATTTCTAACGGATTGCTTTAACCTGGGAGTATATGTATATGTTTTTAATCAAAATGTTTGTGTGAATGCTCAGACTCTGAGGGATCCATGGTATGAATGCTGGAACCATGACCAAGACATCTTACTTTTAAAATAAATTTTCACACATGTGGTACATACTTGTCTTTGTACATGTATCCTCCTGGTGGACTGTGTGCTCTTTGCATCAGGACTGTTTTGGTTTTGTCCTTGAGTCTCTGGTTCAGTGTCTTGCAAAGAGATGACAATAAATGTTGTCTTTAAAAAATTAATGGAATAAGACTATTGATGTATCTTCAATAGGAAATACACTTTGATTTTTTAAAAATAATATTATTGAGGTTACTTGGGAGAAGTCCAAATCCATGATTTAACTGGTATAAGGAACTCTTGTTTAAGACACCTCTTCACCTATACATATCAGTATGTGTATATATAGATATAGATATAGATACAGATATAGATATATAGATATATATATTACAGTTTTGTAATCCTTAGTCATAGACAGTTACCTGAAGCATTGACAATTTGATAAGTCTCCCAGAGGCACAAAGGCAATGTGTTGTATGGGTAAGATTTGAACCCATGTATTCTTACTCTGAGGCCAGTTTCTATCCACAAAACCATTCTCTTTCTTTTCCAATACAAGTGATGATTGAATATGGGTTACAGATGGGCAATGACCTGGGCTAAAGTATACAAAAACATTTTAAGTTGCAATTGGAGAAAATGTACAGTATTTCCAATGATTTTCCAAATGATTGCTGCTACCAAAACCAATGTCTTTAACAACAGTGTTCTCCTGATGACTCTATGTGCTAGCACTCAATAATTACATGATTTCAAAAGCCATAATTTTTAAAAAGCAATTAATGATAGATACATGGATGTATACTACCACAAAGAATGAATTTCACATAAAGAACAA
>CM053583.1:236743308-236754236 GCA_028627135.1 Pseudochirops cupreus
ACACATTTATGCATATCTGCACATCTACATCTACACACATACGTGCACATATACACACCTATATGCAATAATCCACATATATATATATATGCATGATTTGATATAGAAATATACATGTATACATATATATACACATATGATTCAAAATATATTGGATGTGCCCTCCAATAATGGAGATCATAACACATTAATTTGGACATCTTGTTTTTGAAGTTGCTATAGATCTAAAACTGATAGTGATCTTAGAAGCCATTTGATTCAACTACTTTCATTTTAGAGATGTGGAAACTGAGTCCCAGGAAGGTTAAGTTATTTGTTCATGCCCAAACTGCTAGTAAGCATCAGAGGTTGGTTTTGAACTCAGGTCCACTGATTACAGAACTAATGCCCATTTCATTGCACTATATTGCTTTGTTTTCACAGCTTTACAACTAAAGGTCTATCCACTACGCTAGAATTCTTCTTCCTCTTCTCTTAACATCATGAGGGTACCAGTGGAGCACTCTGGCTACCCATCTATCAAACTTAATCACATGATTCATCAGTCCTTTTTGTCCTATCACACCTCTAATCTTCTTTAATTGATTCTTTAGCTTTCCTCCCCTCAGAAACTATTCAAATCTTCCATTTTTTCATCAAATTTCCACAACATTCCTGTAGGCCCTTTCTTCTCAACTAAGGACTTTCATCTTACTTAACTGAGAATAGAGGCGAAAGAAGTGAGGTCATACAACTCTTATCATCTCCCCCATTTTCTATTCCTTTATCTCAATATGACAATGAAGTGGTCCTTCTTGCTATGGCTAACCTCTCTAAATCCCTTCCTGTCATCTCCATCAGAATACAAACTTTATTCCCCCTCTCACATCTCCAGCCTCTCTATATTTATTATTCCCTTCTGCGATAGGACAATGATTTTCTAATGCAGCTTCCCTTATCCTGACACAGCTTTCTTCCAACAAACTCAGTTCCCCTACAACTTCCTTAGGTATTAGTTTCTCTAGTAGCTTCCCAGAAAAGCTTCCTTCCCTCATTAAATCTGATTTGTCCTCAACTTCTTTGATATACTTTCCTGGACTAGGGTTAATTAAAATCACACCTATGTGAATTCTGTACTTCTCAGAATTGGTGAGAACCTGAAACCACCTGAGTTGCTATACCCTAAGGATTGACCAGATGTTTTCCTTACAGAGAAGAAAGAGATTTCATCCAAAGAAGCTTAGTGCACTGTGTCCTTGCTATAGGTCATTGTCATGTGTGGGCAAAGCAAATATTTATTAACTGGCTAATTTTGTCCCAACATCAAACCTGAATGATAAGAGCTCTAGCTTTAGAGCTCCATTTATGACACCTTTTTGTTGCTTTTATACGTACCCATGGTCCTCAGTCTAAAACAAAGCAAACCAAACAATAAAAAAACTTTTTCTAGACTCTCCCATTCCTTCAAGTTTAAGTAAGTAGAATTTTATTTCTCAAGTGGCAGTGGGGGCATAGAAGCAGGAGAACTCTCCAGCTCCCACCTTAACTACCTTAAATACAAATAAAATATGACTCTAAAAATATTTTAGAGCTAAGAACCCATAAAATTACAGAAAAACACATCTCACACAGGAGGCAACCCAGCAGGCTGGACGAAAGGCAAGCCCAGCCTGGCCTGAAACCTCGGCTTGGCCATGGGGCAGACAGGACAAGCCAAGGCTGGAGCATTCCAGAGAGTGTACCACCAGCAGCTATGGCAGTTTCCAGAACTATCAATGCATAATAAAAAGGACAAAGTGAAAGGTGAGTGGAATTCAGCTAAATTGGGGGGAGAAAAGTGGGTTCTGTCATTCACCCACAGGGCAAGAAAGTAGCAGAAGCTGCAGCCTTACAACTGCCTCCACATGGCTGCTTCAGAGCTCCTGGCCTGCAGATTGCAGGGGGACCAAGTGATCATTCAGAGGCTAAGTGCTCTTGCCTTAACTGGCATGGATCAGGATCAAGGTCTTTGGTGGTTGTCCAGAGGTACATGACCAGTGAGCCAAAGCTGGTGAGGGCTGCAGCAGCCTCCTAATAGCTCCAGCAGCTGTGAATACCTCGGCAATTTGGGACAGAGCTTTCCCCTCTGGAAGCAGTGTTCTACAGAGCTAAAAAGTCAAGTAATTGACTGGCAACAACATGAGCAGTAAAGGAAGCAAAGTAAGAACAACAATCGAATTCTAGATTCCTTCTTTGGAGACAAAAAGGATCAAAGCATGGACTGGGAGGAAGACAACACAATCAGAACTCCCACAACAAAACCTTCCAAGATGCACGTAGATTGCCTACAAGCAATTGATCAGCTTAAGAAGGATTTTGGAAACCAATTTAGAGAAGTGGAGGAAAAATTGGGAAGAGAAATGAGAACAATGCAAGAAAATCATGAAAAGAGAGTCAACAACTTGACTGAAGAAAATAACACCTTATAAAATAGATTAACTCAAATGGCAAAAGAGGCTCAAAAAGCCTTAAAAAGTCAAATTTGTCAGATGGAAAAAGAATCTCAAAAGCTCAGTGAGGAGAATAATTCCTTCGGATTTAGAGTGGAGCAAATGGAAGCAAATGACTTTATGAGAAATTAAGATACTATTAAACAGATCCAAAGAAATGAAAAATAGAAGGCAATGTGAAACATCTCATAGAAAAAGACCACTGACCCAGAAAATAGATCAAGGAGAGATAATTAAAAAATTATTGGACTACCAGAAAGCCATGATCAGAAAAAAAGACCTAGAAATCATCCTTCAAAAAATTCTCAAGGAAAATTGCCCTGATATTTTAGAACCAGAGGGCAAAATAGAACTTGAAAGAATTCACCCATCACCTCTTGAAAAAGATGCCAAAAAGAAAACTCCTAGGAATGTTATACTCAGGTTCCAGAGTTCCCAGATCAAGGAGAAAATATTATAAGCTACCAAGAAGAAACAATTTCAATACTGTGGAAACACAATCAAGATAACCCAGGATCTAGCACCTTCTACATTAAGGAATCAAAGGGCCTGGAATATGATATTGTAGAGAACAAGGGAGGTAGGATTAAAACCAAGAATCACCTACCCAGCAAAATTGAGTATAACGTTTCAGGGGAAAATGTGGTCATTCAATGAGGTGGAGGACTTTCAAGCATTCTTGCTGGAAAAAAAAAAAAGAACTGAATAGAAAATTTGACATTCAAATACAAGAAGTATGAGAAGGTAAACATAGAAAATAAATCATAAGGAACTTATCAAAGTTGAACTATTTATACTCCAACATGGATAAATGATAATTGTAACTTATTAATATTTTCTCACTATGAGAATAGGTGAAGGGAATCTAAATGTCTTTATATATATATACATATATATGTGTGTGTGTGAGTGTGTGTGTGTATACATATATGTATACATAGGAAGGTATATATATATATTCATTTGAATACATATATGAGTATGTGTATATATGTGTACATAGACAGAGGGCACAGAATCAATTGAATAGGAAGGGATGATATTTTAAATGGTGAAATGGAGAGGTAGGAGAGAAATAGAATGAGAGGAGACAGAGAGAGACAGAATGGGATTAATCATCTCATATAGAAGAGACAAGGGATAATTATTATAATGGAGAGGAAGAACAGGAAGGCAAAAGGCAATGAGTTAACCTTACTCTCATTAAATTTGGGTTAGGGAAGGAATGACATACATTTTCAATTCGGTATTCTACAGGAGAATAGGGGGGATGAGGATGAGAGCGGGGATGAAGGAGGGGATGGCAGGGTCAGGGAAGTCTTGTTAGAAGCACACACTTCTGAAAAGGGACATGGACAAAGTAGAGATAAGAACTAGAGGGTGGGTGGGATAGGAAGGAGGGAAATGTAGTCAGTCTTTCATAATATGTCCATTTTGGAGACATATGTGTGTGTGTGTGTGTGTGTATGTGTGCGTATATATATGTGTGTGTATATATATATACTCACATACATATTTATATATATACACATATATATTTATATATATATTCATGTTTTACATATATATATACCCCCACATATATATATATACACCCCCATATATATATATATATATATACCCCCATATATCTATATCTATATCTATATCTATACCCCCATATATATATATATTTATATATTTATATATACATACATATTTTTGACTTACTAGCTGGAGAAGGAAGGGGGGATTCAAAATACTACCTCTCTCATTTAATTTAAGGGTTGGTGGAGGTACTATTCCACCTGGTAAATAAACAACCATTATCTTGAAGATAATAAAAAAAATGCATTAAAATTCTAAATTATCTCCCCAGGAGCAAACGCTGAGTCACCAAAATGTCCAGATGCAAGAAAACAAATTTCTCAACTTTAACTTTCTTTATTATTCCTTTGAATAAAAAAAGGGGAAATAACTGCCAATATTAATTAACATTTCTTCTATGGCTCTATGGAAAAAGATGAGAATTATGTGTTAGGGAAAGAGGAATAGTACAAGCAAAGATTTTGAGATATTCATTCTAGGGACTATTAATAATTGTCTACAGCTTACAAGATTATTTTATTTGTTTAATTTATTGCCTAATGTATTGTGGGCACATTTCATGATTTAAAAAAATATGAATGTATTGAATGTGGATGAATCCTTTCTCACAAAGAAAATAAACACACATATACATCATGCACACACATAGAAGACAAAATACACTTGTATACACATATGCATATACATACACATGCACATACACATACATATAAACATACATGTGAATGTGCCTCCAGGAAATAGCAACTTTCTTTGTGGCATGAAGAAGATTTGACTGTTTATTTACTGAATCACAAAATTTTGCTGAATCTCATAAAGGAACAAAATGGCAAAGTTTAATGTGAATATTTTTTTACAATAAATAACCCTGCAACCTGGTTGGGAGTCCTGCCCCCATAGCCTAAGAACTGTGATTTAAAGTCCTTTCAGCAACTAAATTATATCATTTTGTACTTATATCTGAGCAAAATAAAAACATTAGTTGTATGTAGGTAGTTTGATTAATAATCTGATCGGGGTTTAAATTACTGAAGACACAGTGTGACTGGCAAGTTAGAGTGTGTTTGTATTTACTGTGCCCATGCTGCTTAATCATTGTTGATTTGATTACCCCTTACATGTGTTATCACACATTTACCCTGCTGATGTAATCAATCTGTTCAAGTGTAATCTGGGAAGCTAGGAAAAGTACTTGGCCACACATGAAAAGTTGATAAATGAGAGCAAAGATCATTGAGAAGAAATTATTTTCAAAGGGCAAATAGGACAAAAATAAACCCTGCACTTGTAAACAACTCAAATTTAGTTTAAAGCAGAAACATGGGTAGTTTTCTTCTATTAGTTCTCATACAAAATATTTCATTTTTTTACAAAGGAGTCTTTCAAATTGACTTTTTAAAAATATATGTATTTCAAAATTACCAAAATGATCCTGAAAGTCATTGTTAACTTCAAATTGATATGACCATAAAAATAATATTTGGAGCAAGAGCCAAGATGGTGTAGTAAAAGCAGGAACTTGCTTGAGCTCCTGCTCCAACCACCTCCAATACTTGTAAAATATGACTCTAAACAAATTTTAGAGCTATAGAACCCACAAAATGACAGAGAGAAATAAATGTCCTGCTGAAGGCAGTGTGGAAAGGCCAACAAGAAGGGTCTATTGAACCAAGCTGGGAGCAGAGCCCAGTCCTACGTGAGCCACACAATCTCAGACGAGCAGCACAGACCTGCTGGGGCAGACTTCAGGACAGTGAATCACTGGCAGCTATGACAATTTCCAGACTTCTTAACCCATAAATGCCAAAGTAAAAGGTCAGTGGGGAACATTGTTGATCTGGCTCTCTAGCTTGGGCTTTTCCTTATATGTGGTATTAGCTTCTCCCAGTTTTTCCCTTTACTGTTAACACCAGCATTTTCATCCCACTGTGGGATTCACAAGTTCTAGATCTTAATACTTGACACAATCCTGAACTTGAAACAAGGTGCTAAGTACTAATTTGCTTGCTAATACAAGGGACATGGGAGATCTTCAAATTGTATTACCATCACAGTTAGAAATAATGAAAAAATGGACATTGTAGTTGTTCTAAAGCAGCTTAGAGTTTGAAGACCATAAAATATGGTAGAGTAGGCAGAAGCAGGACAAATAAGCTCTTCAAAAACTATTCAGAAGAAGGGTGAACTAAGTACCAGTAAATCTAAGAAGAAACAAAACAGATCATTTTTCCAGTGCAAGATGATGAGTTTGCCTCACAGACAAATGATTGGTACAAGAAATGTAGAACAGAGGCTCTTGTAGTTCTTTTTCTCAGATTTATAAAGTAGGTTCTGGGATTCAACCACAGGCTCAGACCAGGAAGAGACCTCAGATCTGTTGTCCTGACCCTAGAGTTTAATTTTGTAGCCAACATTAAATGCTGAACAGGGATGGACTGTCCATTCTGTTGCTTTGACCCTGAAATACATATAGAACTTGATCCAGAAAAGTTGTTAAGAGTAACCAGCAAAGTGGCTGTTGGATTAGAAGCCATCTAGCAACTCTATGACTCTAAAATTATCTAAACCTTGTCACTAGCTGACAGAGGGTAAGTCCAAAAATTATCTATGTAAGATCTGCAAGGGATAAGTCAATAGGAATAATGTCTAGATGTAAGTCCCAGTCTGGAGGCTAGAAGGACCAGAGAGGAAACACTTAGATTATGTTCCAGATAGTTTTACTTAGAGGGCACTGAAAGTTTGTAGCTCCTTGTCCTGATGTATATTTGTTATCCTTGACAAAAAAAAAAAAGTCACTCAATACTTAGAGAATATAACATCAAGAGTCTTGATAATACAGACCAGGGCAATATGAGGTCCCAGGATTTCTTCTAGAGGTGCAAAAGACCTCTCCCTAATATACCATGCTTTAGGAAGTAAGGATGAAATAATGAGAAAAAGAATAAAGTTTCCAACAATACAACCTCTTATCATGCCAGACTTAAAAGGGGAAAAAAAGAAAAAGAAGAAGAAAATAATTCCAAAGAAAAGCCTCAAAGAAAGCCACATCTTGGCTGCAAGGTCAAGTAAATTTTCTAAAAGAAAAGAAGCAACATTTTTGATATTATTAAAGGAAAGAATTGGAGCTATGGAAGAAAGACTTGGAAAGAGAAATGATAACTTAATACAAATAGATATAAAATCTTTTATTACTCAAGTAATAGACTTAACAAAAATTATAATGGACCAAAAAGAAGTTACTGACTCTATGAGAAAGCATAACAATAACAAAAGTACAGTCAAAAGATTGAACAAAAAATGAAAGTAAAGGTAACATATTTCAGCTGATAACAGGTGATACGAAAGCAGATAACTTAAGAATTAATAGAAGACAATCATCTAAGAAGGTGTAATCAAAAGACATACTATAGCTGGGTTATCTCCAATAACCCCTCCGCAAGCACCTAGAAAATACACTAGACCAAGTTCTGATCAAGATATCTGATTAAAAAAAAAAATTCAGTGAGCCATTTTTTCAGCCTAGTTTCAGCCCAAGGAAATATGCAGGTAGGCTTCTGGATAAGGATGACAACATCTAGTGAGGAAAGTCTCTAAAGGGCATTTCAATTCAGGTACTGAAGAATATCTGCAAATAGGTGTTCACCAGAGCAAGATATAGCCTTTAATCTGGCACAGAGGTGCCTGATCTTGTGTAGGGACCAGGAACAAGTCTTAAATGGCTGCTATTCACTGTTGGGTCACAGATTCCAGAATCCCATACAGACTGAGAATTGATAGCTTAGGACAAGATGTAGTCATGGACCCTAAGCTGTGTACTAAATAGAGAGTATAGAAGTAATAAGCAACTATATGATTCTGAAGAACTGGATTCTCAGACCCAGGCCTCAGAACAGTCAGAAGCTTGTAGCAGAATAGCCAGTGCATGAAACTCTGATCAAAAGGGAGTCGGCAGTTCTGTCACTCTGAACTGGCAGAGTATTCTAACTGGCAAAAATTGCTGAGTCAAACAGTTGACGGTTACTCTACTCAAAGGAAAGCCCACCATTAAGTTACTCAGACTCAAACTCAGGTAAGGACTTTGCAGAACTCAGCTCTGAAGGATGGTACTTAGACTTCATCCTGGATCAGAGCACTTGGGTAACGCAGAATCCTTACAGGTTTCTAACTTGTTTCTCAAATGCTGGAATAAGAGAACAATCCGTATCTCCCTCTCCTCCAAAAGCAGCACAAGGACCAAAAAAGAAAAACAATGAACAAAACCAACAACAAAGAAAAAAAAAAAAAGAAGACCAGCACAGCATATCCTGTCTATTTAAAAGTGTGTGGAACCTGGATCTAACGAAAACCCGAAGTTAAGAAAGATGCAATGCTGGAAGAATGAGAAAATCAAACAAGGTTCAATTCGATTTCCTGGAATAAATGAAATGTTTTAAAAATAACCTAAAATATTTTTTAATAAATGAAATAGAAAACTAAAAGAAACAGGAAAAGTTAGTTAGAAACTGTAGAAGAAAGAATTGGGAGGAGAATTAATAGCTACAAACAAAAGGCACAGACCTTACCCAAAGCACAGATTCCTTGAAAATAGAAAGGAATGAGTATAAGTTAATATTTCCATCAAAAAAAAGAAATATAAAAATGAAGTAAAAATTCTAGAAAAATAGAATAAAATATAAGGTAACATAATGAGTGAAAAATCTGATGAAGAAGAAGGAGGAGGAGGAGGAGGAGGAGGAGGAGGGAGAGAGAGGGAGAGAAAGAGGGGGGGAGAGAAGGGGAGAAAGAGAAACAGAAAGACAGAGAGAGTTGTGTGAAGAACTACATTTTACTTAACAGGAAAACAGGAGGAAAAGAGGATAAGGAAGAATGGAAGGGAGAGTAGATTAATAGAAGTATTAGTGCTAAGCAAAACATATTCTAACTGTGATGGTGGATAATAAAAAGAGGTTTTAGAAGAAAGAAAGAGTAAGAATGCATAACTGGGCTCTAAGCAAGGAAAAGAGAATGGGGGCAGGGAAATAAAATTAATTTTGTCAAACCTAGAGAATTGATGGTGAGAACTCCTCTCTCACCACTTTCATTTCATTTATAAAAATAGGGGACAGAAAATGATTATGCAATAATAAAACATAATTCAAGAAGAGTATGATAAAACCCCTTCCTCGATAATTACATTTTGAGATATGACCAATGAGGGATTTTTTTTCTTGGCTATATATATTGGCAGAATTTTCATTAATAGAAAAATAAATAAATAAAAAGGATGAATGCTGCTAAGATTATAATGGAAACAGTATAATGGAAGAAGGATGGAGAAATCTTCACGAAAAGTTTTTCTTATGAAGGTCTCATTTTCAAATTGTATACAAAACTCATTCAAATTTATGAGAAGATTCATTCTCACTTGATAAGTGTTCAAGGAAATGAGTGGGCAGTTTTGAAAGGAAGAAATCCAAGTAATCAACAGACAAATTGACAAAAAAAATACTCAAAATAACTAAAAATTTGAGAAATTCTATAAAAGTAACTCTGAAATTCAACCTCCACTCCACATTGGCAAAGCTAATTTAAAAAGGAAGAAAGAAAATTACAAAAAACAGAGGAGCTTTGGGAAAACAAGCATGTTAAGGCACAGTTGGTAGAATTCCAAATTTGTCCAGCCATTCTGGAAAGCAATTTGGAACTATTTCCCAGACGTAACTAAACTATGCACATCCTTTGACAGAGTGATGCCTCTACTAGGTAATAGTGCAAGAGGAAAGAAAGAGGACAAAAAACGATACGTAGGACCATAGAAAAAGTTTTTTTTTAATTGTTAAAAAAAATAGGACTCCACATTCTGTAAATATTTTGAGTGGATTTTCTCCCAACTTTTCATTCTGGGCTTTGTTGGTAATATGTGGTAATACTGATGAGTTAGTTGAATTTATTTCATATCCTACACCTCTGCTTAATTTATTGGTTTTTTTGTTGTTGTTGTTGTTGTTGATAATTTAAAGTTCTTCAGATAGACCATATATCTACAAAAAAGTGCATTTCCTCTTTGCCTATGTTTCCTCTTTTGATTGGTTTGTCTTAAGTAATAACTCATATTCACATAGTATTTTAAAGTTTACAAAATGCTCCACAAATATCAACTCATTTTATCCTTAGATGATTGATAGACAGATGCTCTTACTATTCTTATTTTATAGAGGATTTAACAGGCTCACAGCGATTAGGTGACTTGTCAACAGTCACACTGCTAGTGGCAGTCTGAGGCAGGATTTGAACTTAGATCTTATGACTCCAACTCCAGCATTCTATCCACTGTGCCACTAAATTGTCTTGTTGCTATGCCTAGTATTTTACTAACTATGCTAAATAGTAGTAGAGAATAGATATCTTTGCTTTACTCAACTCTAATTTTATTTGAAAGGCTTTTACTTTTTCCCATTACAATTAAAGTTTGTCCTTGGTTTTAGACAATTTATTCCTATGTTTCTAGTGTTTCAAAGAAATACCTGTCATACATTGTCAAAAACCTTTATATCTATTCATATAATCATATAGTATTTATTAATGTTATATATTTAGCTTATAGCGTTTGTAATCTGCCTTATATTGAAGCAACCCTGTCTTCTAAATATGAATCCAACCTCTTCTTATTGTTTCATCATTAAACATACATATATTTTTAATAATGTGATATCCGTGCTCATTAAGAATAATAGTCTATTGTATTCTCTCACAGCTTTGTCTCCCTCTGGTTTACATATAGTCTACTTTAAAGCAGAGAAAATAATTGGAAGAATTCCTTCTTTTCCACTTTTGCCTATAGTTTACATAATATTGGGATTAAATTTTCTTTGAATGTTTGGTATAATTCACTTG
>CM053583.1:236754336-236772003 GCA_028627135.1 Pseudochirops cupreus
GTTTGCATAATTGATCTTATTGTTTCTGATAGTTTTCTTTCTTTTATTTTCAATTTCTTTTTTTTCAAATTTCATTTAATTCAATTTTTCTTACTCTTATAAAATTATACTTGCTATATGTCTGTTTTATTAGATGAAGAATAAAATAGCTGCTAGTTCAAAAGAGAATTTAAATAATTTGGTTTTCTTTTCAGTTAATAATAAACTATATTTTCAAAACAATAATCTTGTCCCTTTCTGGAACATACTCATCTTCATTGAGCTATAACTTGTAGAAAGAGACCCTGATTGAGAATAATAAAGAAAGTCAGGCAGACACATGCCTTCCTCACTAATACACATTATCCAGCTTTGTCTCTCCATAAAGCTAAAATCAATCAGCTTTGCAGCTCCCTTAAATAGGAGAAAATTTGAATTTGAATCTCATGTGAAATTTTATCAGATACCTCTTTCTTATATGGCTGTAGCTCTGTGACTTTGGATTCTTTGAAGTAGTCAATCTAAAGAATAATTCTTTAAAAGAAATGCAAGGGAAATTATATTGCTAGCTAAAGAAAATGACCCCAGAGAGACCCGGGCTATACTGAATACCCTAGTGCTCTCAAGTCATTTCTGTAAATAAGATTTTGGAAAAAAAAACGTTCTTTCATCAGCAAATATAATGAACTTCATCTTTTCCAAACAACCCTCAAAAATAAGAAGACACATTGACACATCTAAAATTGTCTTATGGATAGTTAAGTTAAGAGACTACAAAATTGGAAAGAAAAATCATTTTACTTATGTAGAATTATGTCATAGCAAATGTCTCTAAACTAATTATATTTTGCCAATAGGACCTTAATTTTTCAATGATTTCTAGGATTTTGCTTTATTTTCTCATTATACATTTTGTAATCAGTTGCTTATTCATTTGTCTAATTTATGATATTGATCAATTTTGGAAGACAACTTAACACATGACGTGTTATTTTGCCAAATCCTTATAGGAAAAAGGATAATTAAAAAAAACAGTATTGCATAACTCTTTTGAATGCCCTCTGAAATATAGTAATATATTACATGACAACTTACTTAGGAACACCTAAAATGAATATGCATATCTAACTTAGAATTAAATAATTCATAATTTTATGTTTACAAGAAGAAAAAACATCACTTTACATAAACATCAGTCAACAAAATATAATATACTATATCCTGAGTTCATGAGGCCAGAAAAATATTTCCCCTTCCCCAAATTTACTATTTTAGGAAAAATACAAAGTGAAAAATCTTTTGACAGAATTGGAGAACTACAGAATTAAAAAAAAAAGATCATAATAACCATATAATTTCATATACATACTTGACAGGAATCTCATCAATAATATACCCAATAAATAGTTTTATGGACTCTGTTTAAACACCTCCAATAAAAAGGGAACCCATCATTTCCTTGAAGCAACCCATTCCAGTTTTGATTAGCTCTTAATAATTAAGCAATTTTCCTCACAATGTCTTTATTAGATTTTCTTTTTTTGGCAATGTCTACCTATTATTTGCTCCTGATTTTGCCCTCTAGTATAAAATAGAACAAATCTCATTCCTACCCTAAATAAAGGCCCTTCAAATACTTGAAGACAGCTATCATGTATTCTTTAAGTTTTCTCTAGGATAATAAACTTAACAAAATCTTTCAAGTGATCCTCATATGACGTGGTCATAAGACCCACCACTATCATGGCTCCCTTTCCCAGAAGACTCTCTGTATTACCAATGGTGTGTTAAATTCTGTAGTGTCCAATTCTGAATAGTATATTCCACTTTGGTTTTTCTGAAGTCAAAGTAGAATGGGACTATCAATTTCCTGTTTCTGTAAACTATATAGTTCTTTAATTCAGTCCCAAGATTGCATTAGTTTTTCAGTTGTAACAACATGCTTCTTATTCATATTGGGGTAGGTGTTCACTAAATACTCCACATATTTTTCAAAACAAGTTTAACCATGACTCAGAATTCCCCTCCAACTCTGTATCATATACTCAATTGTGAAATTGTTTTTTTTTTTTAGTTCCCAAATGAAAGACATTACCTTTATGCCTATTGAATTTCTTTTTATTTCATTCATCCTAAAGCTCAAGACTTTTAAGAACCTTTATTATACTAACTCTGTTGTTTAACATGTGAGTTGCCTCTCAATTTCATGTAATTTGCAAATTTTTGAGCATGACATCTAGATCTTTAAACAGATAACTTTAAAAATGTTACCCACAGGAGTAAGCTTAGATACCTGGGGAACTCTACTAGAAACCTTTTAAGACATCAACATTGAAGTATTAAAAATGATTCCTTGAATCTGACCTTCTGACCAGTTCTGAATCCAGAAGAGTTTGCATTATAATCTAATCTAATGATCTTTCTTTTTCTCCACAAGAACAATGACTTTATTTTTATTTTTTTGGAAGAAAAGATTTGCTAAAATCTGAGTAGAACAGAACAAGAACAAATTATTGGGAGAAAGGGTTGCTATTTTTCCCCAAGATTCTCATTTGTTTTCATCAACTGAAATCAGTTCCTTCATGGTGATGAAAATAAAACCTAAAATAGGGTAATAAGAGATTTATGATTTCCAGGTAAATAAAATAGTCCAATAATCTCCATATCTTTAGAACATGCACCATGTAACCTATTGTGCTCCAATCAACAGGAATACTTGGGGAATCTATTTCCAGTCATTCATCAAGAAACTATTCTTTTCAGAATAGTTTTTCATTCAATTCAGAACCCCCAAAGATCTCAGAGACAACCAGAAGTAATGAGGCAGTAGTATCCAAGCCTAGTAAAATGATAATTGCATAGCATGCAGAAGTGAAGTGTTGGAGATTCCACTGATCAAGGGGCTAGCCCAGTTGAGCTAGGAGCAATTCACCCAGAGACTATGTCACAATGTGAGGACTGACCTATTGTTAATCCTGGCTGACAGATCTGACTCCATGTTTGACCACTGATATACTTACATAAAAGAAGTTCCTAATTAATAACCTAATGTAGTCAGCTACATTAAGGGTAGTGAATGCACGGTTAGCAAACTGTCACAGTATAGCAAACTTCAACTAATCCTTATATGAATTGTTACCAAACTTTCAAAATCATAATGTTCCTGTGGTTCAGTAGGGGAATAGGGGATGTCACAATTCAGACTACCCATGGGTCTTCCACTCACCAATTCCCTGGTATATAACCCAACAACAATCACCAGGGTAAAGACCCAGGATATTTGGGTTCTCAGTCAAGGTATACATACATCCCACTCTATATCTTAACCAGCACTACGTGATTGCATGCCTGTGAGTAATAAACTGACTGATTCATGATAATTTAAGTGCTTATATTCCTTCTTGGTACTTTCTCACTTGTGATCTTTTTATACACACACACACACGCACACATGCACACACACACACACACACTCACACACACACACATACACCCTGAAGTAAACATGGTGGAGACTCTGCAAAGAAAGAAATAGATTCTCAGTATCAGGAAATACCACCCCAAGGTTGGGCCAGTAGATTAAAAAACAAAACAAAATTGTAAATGTGACTCTGATCATCCTAGGAACATTTTGTGTATGTTCTCAAGGATGGCTATCTGTTCAGGTTTTGGAGAACATGATTGTACCTAAGTTCTAATCACTCTTTGTAATGTCCTTTTGTAAAAGTTAATTTACATTATTGGTTAATGGATATTGAGACTTCTTGTCAACTGATTAAATTATATTGGAAATCATGGTAGAAATGGGTCATGAGTGGTAGTATTAGAAATCCTTACCCCTCACAATTAGACCTAGAACTGTGAAAGGGAGAGTTAGATTCTTTTAAATAATATTTTATTTTTCCAAGTAAACACAATTTTTAATAATCATTTAAAAATTGATTTCCAAATTCTTTCTCTCCTTTTCAACACTTCTCCCTGAGATGTTAAGCAATCTAACACAGGTTAGACATGGGAAATCATGCAAAACATATTTCTACATTTTCCATGTTTTTTTTAAAAGCACACCAAAACACATGTACACACATAGAGAAATAAAAAATGGAAAATATTAGACTTCCATATGCATTCATACTCCATCATTTTTTTCCTCTGGAGACGGATAGCATTTTTCAACATGAATGTTTCAGAATTGTGTTGAGGTCATTATATTGCTTAAACTAGCTAAACCATCATACAATATTGATGTTACTGTGTGTGGTGTTCCTCTGGTTCTGTTCTCTTCACTTTACATCAGTTCATTTAAGTCTTTCCAGGTTTTTTCTTTTTTCTGAAATGATCCTACTCACCATTTCTTATACCACAATAGTATTTCATCAAAATCGTACTTCACAACTTGTTCAATTATTCCCAAATTTATGAATATTCTCTCAATTTCCAATTCTTTGCCACTAAAAATGATACATAAATATTTTGCACAATTAAGTTCCTTCCCATTTTCTCAAATCTCTTTGGGATATAGACTTAGTGTGGTACTGCTAGGTATGCACAGTTTTATAACCCTTTGGGCATGATTCCAAATTGCTCTCCAAAGTGTTTGGATCATTGATTAAATAACCAACTTTCCCACATTACCAACATTTTTGTCATATTTTCTGTTATATATCTGATAGGTATGAGGTAGTACCTCAGAGTTGTTTTAATTTACATTTCTCCAGTCAGTAGTGATTTAGAACATTTTTATATGGCTGTAGATAACTTTCATTTCTTTATTTGAGAAAAGACTGTTCACATTCTTTCAATTATCAATTGGGGAATGACTTGTATTCTTGTAAATTCAACTCAGTTCTCCATATATGTGAGAAATGATGTCTTTATTATACACACTTGCAAAAAGGTGAAGAAATAACTTCTTCTGTGGTCCTAAGCCACCAAATGATTAATTCTGGAAAGTGAATTTAAAGAGAATCAACCCTGAAATTTCCTATTGTAGATTCCTTCATCTTTTGAAAGATTGAACTATCACTAAGTTTAAGTCTAGAACTTACCATTTGCTTTGTTAAAAAGAGAGAGAGAGCTCTGAAAAATTTCCATAAAGATAGAAATCTTGTATCACTACTATATTACTATGGCTACTACTACTACTACTACTGTGACTACTACTAATACTACTATTACTACTACTACCACTACTACTACTACTACTACTCCTCCTCCTACTGCTACTACTACTACTACTACTACTACCATCACCACTACCATCGCCATATTATATGTTTTGTTTCCCAAACCCTTCTGTTTGTATTATTTCTCTGTCTAAGTGGTATAAAATTTATTACAGTGACAAAATAATATTTATTCTCTCTTCTCTGCCATCCACTCGGATAGAGTAACGTGTGAATTGTATTTTAGGAAAATGAACATTTTGATATAGTTTGATTTGATCACAGCATTGATCACTTTTGGGTGTATATGTGTTTACATCTACTTAGATTAAATATGCTCAAAATATTTGATCTTGACTAGATGAAACCAGATTGAGCTGGTTTTCCCATCTTTGTTTGTGGTTTTTTTAGTTCTCTACTTGTTGAGATCTAAATTTAATGTCATCTTTAAGTGTTTCATTGATTTTTATCTGTATTTTTAATTATGTCATTCTTAGAAAACTACTATTTTCCAAGGAAATGTTATATATAGAAATAGTTATACTTTTAAGGAGCACATGTAAATAACTTTTAGAAATAATGAAGTTTATGGGTATAAGGCAGTCAAGTGTTTCAATTATCATAGAAGCCCATGATGAAACGAAATATTTTGTAACAAAGTATACATGAATTTATGCAAAAAAAAAATGAATAAAGAGCAACAAGAATGGGCAAAGATTTTGCTGCAAAATCATTTAACAGGAAAAGACTTTTCAGAGGCCCTGAGAGTTGAAGAGGTTGTTATTAATTCTTTAAACTGTGGCACAGTATTCTTGAATTTGAAATTTGAAGAATAGTTGAATTCTCCTTAAAAACACGCTGATTACTCTTCGTTTGAAGTACAAACTTCTCATAAGGGGCAAGACAATACCAACTCTGAAGTACTAGGGGCTGGATTTTTTTTTTTGTTCAAAATCCCCTTTTTAAAAAAAAAATTCCAGGGTTTACTAAAACTGTTATCAAAAAGAAGCATAGATAAGCAAATAAGATCTGGGGAAAATGTAAACTTTGTACTTCCACTTCAAATCTTTATACTTCCAGCATACCTTGAAGTATTGTCCCCACTGAGGGTAAGATGAACTCTGATAAATATACTGATATTCTAAGGAGCAAAATTATTCAAGAATTATAGGAAATTTCAAATTGAGATAGGATGTTATAATATGTATGCCTATACACACATGTATGCACATATAATATAACATGTGATAATAATTGGATTTCATGATAATGATTTAAAGATTGTGTTACAACAATTAGACCTCGATGTCAAATCCTGAAAAAAAACATATTGCAATAAAAGAAGGACCTATTTTATGCTTAAAAGTTTTTTTTTAATGTAAGAACTTGATAAGGTTTATTATGGTGCAATTAATTTAATTATGCCTCTTTTTCCCCCAGTTAATTTGCACATTCTTATATTTTCTGTCATACTGCATTCTGGTAAAGTGTAAAAAAAACTATCATATAGAGTAATAATGAAAATTGATATCTCACCTCTACCTCCAAATATTAAAAATATTATCCTTTGAATTTTTATTATGGCCTGAGACTATTTCATTATCATGCATTAAATAATTTTTACACAATGTGATTTCTTGAGGAAACTTAGGAAAGCATAATAGAAAAGAATCCCAAAGTGGATTGTTCTAGTTATTAAATATATTTTATTCTAATAGATGTAGAGGTCCACAGGCAAATGGGACTCTAACCCTGATGGCTGAACAAGCCCTCTCAGGTAAAGAATCTGCATCTCCCAGGAAAGAGCTCAAACAAACAAGTGTGAGGATTAGATCCTCAAGGTAAACAAGCTGTTTATACCCAGGGCCTAGGAACAGAGAAGTGTGCAATGTCCTCAGAGGAAATCAATTAGGGAGGAGGATTATGGCTCTACAAAGCTTGTGCCTGGAAGATTAAACATTGGCTCTCTACTTTCACTATCCTAGGAGTCCTGTATCTATTTTATGCACCCACTTGTAACCTCTGTGTCAGTGATTCTTTCTCAGCCCTGCTTTGGGACAACAGGAATCCTACAATTTCTCAATACAGCTGCAGGACAGCAGGGCTCCCCATAAACGGCTCCCCACAAATAGAGATGCCTCTTTGGTATGGAAATATTTTAGAATAAAATAATACCATGGAAAAAGATATGGATACCTGCTAACATGTAAAAAAAAATTGCTTCTTTCTTTTATTTTTCTTCCATTATTCTGGTTCTTGTTTTATCTGTTGTAATATATTGTATTCTAGTCTTCATCTTTAGCAAGATTTAATTTAATTTAATTCAACATATGTTTATTAAATGTTACATTCAAGGCATTGTCATTGTGTTTGGGTTATCTGTGACTTGCTTAAATTCTAAGTTATTTAGTAATATACAATGTATAGGTTCTTCTTCTCCATTAATATCCTACACTGAATCTTCATCATGGCCTTTCATTTTCTAATGTTTTGCAAACAGAGTGTTAGCTCTGGCAAATCTTACCATGAAAGAGACCCTATGGAAAGTTATGACTTTCAATTTCTGAACTTGGGGCAAGTGGCCAGATATGAGGTTCAGGGTTTGAATGTTATATTGGAATGTATGAAGTTGGGAAAGGAGGTGAATTCGGGGGATGGGGGGGAAGAATTTGTTTCCAAAATACTAAAGAAGTCAGAAATATGCCCTGAAATGATACCACCACCCCCTTCCACCCCCCCCACCACCACCACCCCAGGGACTGGATGAGCAGGAGAGTAAGTAAGTATGTCTCAAAATGTGGCTATCTGGAATGAATTTTCTATAAATGTTCTGCCTTAAGGGAAAATCTCAGTTTCTTTACATAGTTATGATGCTCACTCTGTTGCCAAAATCTAGCTCTTAATTGGAGAGGCTTAATGACAAGGGAAAGAAGGAAGAAAGGAAAAAAAAATTTATTAATCATCAGACATTGTACTTTTAAAAAGATACTATTTCATTTGTTCCTCACAACAGCCTTGCAAAGCATGTGCTATCATTATACCCATTATACAACTGAGAAGACTTAGGGAGACAGAAGTTTAAATGACTTACTTTAGGTAACACAGCAAAGAAGTGTCTGATGCTGATTTTGTGATCAATTCTTCCTGATCCCCTCTGAGTCCTTCCCATGAAGCACTTACATGCCTCTAGGGGCTTAATCTTCAGGCAGATGATAATTTATTTGGTCACAACTCATGCAACGCTATAATAAGGTTTGGCGATTCTGTGATCTACAGTATTGGGGAGAGGAGGAGGGGGGCAAAAGTAGGGAAACAACAAGTTTGAAATCACAAAGCTCTGAAATATTGAAGTAAGTGTCACATAGTCTATTACTCATGCATTCAATTAATTTCTTATCTATGTAGGGACTTTGGTTGATTTCATTGAGTTTGTCTATGTTGTCCTTAAATTATTTTTTTCCCCACTCAGTTCAATTTTGTATTTCTAGCATGTTTCTTTTCATGGCATCTTATAACTTGAAGTACTTGCTTTTGATTTATTATTGCACAGTAGCATTAGAGCAGCTGCTTTCTCTGCAGTGCTTATAGCCTTCAAGAGGATAAAGAAAACACCACATCTATAATCAGCCTGGTAATGAGCAAAACACCATGAGATAAGTGGAGGATTGTATCCTGGGTTCTCAGAGATTGCAAATTCTTCAGCAGGTAGAAAGAAGGGAAAGGGAGAGAAAGGAGAAGAGTTGCATTTTGAGGTTTAATTAAAGAATTATGTAATCTACTAGGTTTGTGAATTAGATATAACTACAGCAGTCACCAGAGCACACATATTTTTGATGGATTAAGAAATTAGCATGTTTGTCATGCAAACTGAAACCAACTCCTGGAGTTTTACATTTATTTAATCTGTAATTTTGGTCTATTTACTGAATTAAAATGTAGTGTAGCATTTAGCTAGGACATAGAAAGTTACTAAACAGTAGGAGACAGCAACTGCTTTGAAATGATCAAGAATGCAATTTTCTATGCCTATGCTCACTTTATTAAAAAAATACTTCAAAAGTAACCTCTGAAAGCATTAAGGTGTCAGCGACCTGATTACTTCTGTGAAATTTAACCAGAGATCCAGCAAACAGCTTTCGATTAAAAACAAATAAACAAAAACCAACATTCCTTAACTAAAGGAATATAAAAGCAGTATGATATGGTGACTAAAGGGTTAACCTTGATTTTAAGGAAATGTGGGCTTAAGCCCCTCCTCTGACACCTACTAGCTATATGTTCCTGGGAAAGTCTCTTAACCTCTCAGTGACTAAAGCTATTGTCTAAGTAAGACCATAAATTGCAGAAGAGCTATCAATTAGTATTATTAGAATGAACTCCATATAGGTATTTGTTTATATACTTGCAGGTAGGGGTGAGGGCGTTGGGAGAGGCATGGAAACAGCAAAGATAAACTAATCTATGGTTATACCCAGGAGGGACTTGACAAAAAGTATTAACTACCTCATTTAAAAAAAGAGAGAATAAAAATTTTATCAAGTGTTATGATGAAATTTTTCACTTCCTTTCACCAGAACTTGTGTAAGGTGCTAATATGCAGTAATACATAGAAAAATATGGATATAAATACAGTAAGTAGTAGAAAAATAGAAATATACAGAAATTATTTATCTGTCTCCTAGGTCACCAGAATTTGACTTCAGCAGTTTCAATAGCTATTGTAGAACCAATAGAGAAGAACGTCCAAAATTTTAGGGATGGAAGAATTTGAAATGTTTAGTGTGGAATGGAAAATACCTTTGATGATGGCTGTCATCATGTATTTCAAGAGTAGTCATATAAAGTCATTAGCTTCCATTTGCTCCAATCTAATTTTGAAGGAATAATTCTCTTTAGTGAGCTTTTGAAATTCCTTTTCTATCTGAACAATTCAGCTTTTTAAGGCATCCTTCTCCTCATAGGCTTTTTAGGCCTCTTTTGTTGTTTGATTTAGTCTAATTTTTAAGGTGTTATTTTCTTCAGTATTTTTTTGCAGTCTCCTTTAACAGGCTGTCGATTCACTTTTCATGATTTTCTTGCATCATTCTCATTTCTCTTTCCAATTTTTCCTTCACTTCTCTTACTTGATTTTCAAAATTCTTCTTGAGCTCCTCCATGTCCTGTGACCAATTCATATTTTTCGTGGAAGGTTTTGATGCAGTAGTTTTGACTTTATTTTGTTCTTCTGGTTCCATGTCTTCATCCTTTTTGTCCCCCCAAAAGGATTCTATGGTCTGATGGTGTTTGTTCTGCTTGCTTACCTTTCCAGCCAATTACTTGACTTTTGAGCTCTTTGTGACAATAAAACTCTGCTTCCAGAGTGGAGAGAGATGTGTCCCAAATTGCCAGGGTTTTCACAGTTGTTGTCAAAGCTGTTGTATGAGCTATGAGTAAGGCACCCTTTCTACAGCCACCACAAGCTCTGGTACACTGGCCACACACCCCAGGACAACCACCCAAGACTGCAACCCACATTGAAGCAGGTCAAAGCAAGAGCAATTACCCTCTGAATTGTTGCTTGGTCCTCCTACAATCTGTAGGACAGGAGATCTGGAGTCAGTCATGTGGAAACAGCTACACTTCAGGGACCTCTCACCCCAGGGGTCAGGGGCCAGACCATGGTCTTCCATTACCCAGTTCCAACAGAGTTCTCCACTGACCTTTTACTTTCTCTTTGGCTTTTATGGGTTGAGAAGCCTGGAAATGACCATAGCTGCCAGTGATTCATGCTCCTGAAGTCTGCTCTGGCTGGTCTGGGCCATGGGTCAGGTCTGACCTGGATCTGGGTCAGTGCAGCTCATGCAGGACTGAGCTTGGCTCCCAGTATGGTGTGATAGATATTTCCTATTGTCCTGCCAGGATGCCTTCAGTGGAAGATTTATTTCTCTCTGTCACTTTTTAAGTTCTGTAGCTCTAAAATTTGTTTAGAGTCATTTTTTTACAGGTATTAGAGGTGGTTGCAGAGGGAGCCTAAGCAAACTGGTGCTTTTACTCCACTGTATTGGTTCCACCTCCACCATCTTGGCCCAGATGCTATAAAACAAATCCAAACTAATGAAAAAATAGAAGGCAATGTTTAATATCTCATTGGAAAAACCACTGACCTGGAAAGTAGATCCAGGAAGGACAATTTAAAAATTATTGGTCTACCTGAAAGGCATAAAAAAAAGAGCCTAGACATCATCTTTCAAGAATTTATCAAGCAAAATTGCTTTGATATTCTAGAACCAAAGGGAAAAATAAAAATTCAAAGAATTCACCAATTGCCCCTTGAAAAAGATTACAAAAATAAAACTCCTAGGAGTATTACAGCCAAATTTCAGAGTTCCCAGGTCAAGAAGAAAATACTTTAAGCAGTCAGGAAGCAATAATTTGAGTATTGTGAAAACACAATCGGGATAACACAAGATCTAGCAACTTCTACCTTAAGGGATAAAAGGGCTTGGAATATGATATTCCAGAAGCCAAAGGAACTAGGATTAAACCCAAGAATCACCTACCCAGCAAAACTGAGTATAATGCTTCAGGGGAAAATATGGTCATTCAATGAAATACTGGGTTTTCAATCTTTCTTGATGAAAAAACCAGAGCTGAACAGAAAAGTGTAACTCATGAGACTTTTCTCACTATGAGAATAGTTGAAGGGAATATATATGTATCTATAGGAGGGTGTGTATGTATAAATATATATGTGAATCTGTGTATATGTGTTTACATGTATACATAGAAAGAGGGCAAATGATAAGTTGAATATGAAGGGATGGTATCCAAAAAATAAAATCAAGAGATGAGAGAGGAATATATTGGGTGTAGGAGAAGGGGAGAGATAGAATAGGGTAAATTGTCTCATATAAAAGAGGCAAGAGAAAACTGTTACAATGGAGAGGAAAAGCAGGAAGGTAGAAGGGAATGGGTGAATGTTTCACTTATTGAATTTTGCCTAAGGAAGAAATAGCATACACACTCAATTGGGTATTTTACCCTACAGGAAAGCAGAGAGAGAGGAGATAAGAGAGGGGATGATAAAGGAAGGCCAGATTGGGGGAGAGGACAGTCAGAAGCAAACACTTTTGAAAAGTGATGGGGTCAAAGGAGAAAATAGAATAAGTGGAGGGGTGGGATAGGATGGAGGAAAATATGGTTAGCCTTTCACAATATAACAACTATGGAAATATTTTGGGTAACTACACATGTACAACCTATATTGGATGGCTTATCTTCCCAGTGGGGGTGTATGAGGTGGGAAGAAAGGGAAAGAATCTGGAAATCAAAAATTTTAAAACAAATGTTAAAAATTGTTTTTGTACAGACACTGGGGTATAGGAATACATATTTCCCTACTAAAAATTTAGGAGGGGCATGGGGGAGTATATAAGAGAGAACAGATTGGGGGAAGGGGTATTCAGTATGTTTTCTATTTTGAAGTGGGTGGTAGGGGAAAGATGTGGAGAAAAATTTGTAACTCAAAACCTTGTGGAAATGGATATAGAAAACAAAAACTAAATAAATAAATTGAAATATTTTTTAAAAGAGTAGTTATATAAAACAGTGATTCGACGGGACGTCTTTGTTCCCAGAGCAATGAGTGAAATTTGAAAAGTGAAATTTTAGGCTGGATGTGAAATGGTAAAACAAACAAACTTAATAACAACTTCCTAACAGTTAGAGTTATCCAATACAGGAATGAGTTGTTTTGAAAGATAGTGCATTCCTTCTCATTGAAGGTCTTGAAACAAAGGTTAGGTGACCACCTATTACTTATGTTGTAGCAAAGATTATTTTCTACTCATGGCTACAGCTAGATATCACACACACACACACACACACACACACACACACACACATACATGTAAAGTGTGTCTCAGTATATGAACATGTATATGTTTGTGTCAATGTTTACACATTCATGTATGTCTAGATAATTATATGCAGTTTTTGTTCAGTCATTCAGCCCCTTCTACGCTCCACTATCTCCTTAAGTCTTTCCAAGCCATGAGGCTTCCATGACACTCTCTATCCATCTTATTCTACTCTTCTACTTTGCCTTCAATTTTTCCCAACATAAGCTCTGTCTTCTCATTGGATGGGGAAAGTATTTAAGTGTTAGCTTTGGTATTTGACACTCCAACGAATAGTATCAATTTAATATTGACTATTTGATCTCCTTGCTGTCAAAGTGACTCTCAAAAGTCTCCAACACCACAACTGAAAGGTATAGATTCTGCAGTACACGACTTTCCTTCTAGTCTAACTCTCACAATTCTACATTGTTAATGGGGGAAAAAAACCAAATAAACAAACATGGCTTTGACTACACAAAGCTTTGTGTACAAGGTGATGGGGTTTTTTTTAGTATGCTATCCATATTTGCAATAGCTTTTCTAAGGAATGAGTGTGTTTTACTTGCATGACTTCAGTCACCATCTGTGGTGATCTTGAGCCCAAGAGCAAAGAATTTGATACTACTTATATTTAAATTTATATATAAAAACAGTTAGTATGTATATGTGTGTATGTGTTTATATATACACATATACATACATACATTGATATCTCTGTATATATTGTGAGTGAGTAATCCAAGGATGAGAGTTTACAAACAATTTTGTAAATCACTTCTTTTTTAGGTAGATTGCAATTTACCCTTAATAAGTAGGAAAAAAAATAGTAGTGATTAAATTCAATAAGAACTTTTAACAGTGTGGAGAAGTTTTGGTTTGGGGTTTTCCCATTTCATTTTCTTTCTTTCTAAGACTGTTATTATTTGGTGATCTGGCTGGTATTTTTCTTTTTGACAAGGCTTCAGTAAGGTATAGTGGAAAGAGTGCTAAATTTGTAGATTTAATTGGGCCCAAATTTAAATTATGTTTCTGATACACTGCCTATTTGACCTTGCTCAAGTCACTTCACTTTTGTGGAATTCAGTTTTCTCATCTGTAAATTAAAGAATTTCAAAAAAGTTCCTTCTGGCTCTAAATCTGTTAACCAGTGATACTAATTTTAACTATTGTCAGAGTCATTGATAATATAATGAAATTTAATCATTTTTGCAAAATAGAAGTGGATTTAATCACATATGCTTAAGTCCCATGATCAGTCAGTAAATCAGATGATTAAAAAGAAGAATCAAAAGAGTTTATTTCAGGAATACAAATATACACAATACACACAAATTTTCAGTTTGATCCCCTTCTATCTCAACGTATTTATTCCACTGACTGATATTTCTATTCTATCTGAGGGGAAACAATCATTTTGGGTGAAGTACATAAAGAAACATGACTTTTATTTTATGTATTCTTTGAATCCATGACCCTGTGAGTGCATCTTTAGATTGCCCGAATATGTGAAAACCAGTATCTAGCCCCTCCAATTTCAACTCTTAGATTGCTCTTCAGGCTTACTTAGCACCATAGGGCACATTTTTCTCCTGCAAAATAATACCTATTGTGAGAATATCTTTTTGAATGAATTGCTGACTTCAAAAAACTTGAAGCTGACAGAATGAGAAATTTCCCACTATCCCTTTGTCTTCACATAAATCTGTCATTGAGGAACCAAATCATACTTTATTCTGGCTAACATTCTCATTTTCTTCTCCCCCATGTCATGTTTGTTGGATTCTACCTCTGGAAGGATCCTGGTCACTAAGAGACCTTTCCCTTTCTCTTTCCCAGGAGCAGACCTCCGTTTCATTTTTTGACAAACAACTCCACTAAATACCATCTTCAGTCTAGCCATTATCCCTACAATTTCCCAAAAACTTTGGAGCCAGCTTCTGGAATCACCCTGGATTCTAATAGGCCTCAATCACATTTCTCTACCACTAGCTCCAAACAAGAATGCTTCCATTATGGACATCATCCCATCTCCTCCCTAAATGAATCTTTGGCTCTACCTATGAAATTTCCCTAAATTTGACAGGTGGGCTTTTATCTCATTTCACTAAAATCAGGGGTCTGCCTCATTTTCAGGTCACTTGCTCCAACCATGTTTGGATTTCATAGAACTGAGAACCAGCACTCAAAGGAGGGGAATTTGAGACAAAATTATACAATTGTGTTGCCCTAATAAAATAATGGTGCTTAGGCAACTATATGCATGGGAACCAAGTAGTGACAGTCATGTCTGAAATATAGGGCTTAAACTTTTTAAAGACAACATTTAAAACATGACAAAGGAGGCACAGTTGCCTTGAAAATCTGAAAGAAAATAGGAAGTTTTGCCAATTTTGCAAATTTGAAGGTAAAACTAGATTTTTATTTAACAAAAAATATATTTTAAAAACTTCTCATGTCATATAGAGAGAAAAAATTGTGACATAAGTTAGATTATGGTCAACATTCATAATAGGGAACTGGAAATATAATGGGAAGGCAGATAAGGCAGATTTTATGTATAAGTTTGAACTTTTTCCGGTGTACTACAAATTAAACTCATCAAATTTTATTAAGCAGCTAATATATACAAGGCACTAAAAATAGTCCATTCCCTTCAAGGGCTTATTTTCTACTAATGGAATAAATACAGTCTACATTTTAGTTTGTAAAATAAGGCTTACTATATTCTGACCTCAAGCTATATATTCAAACTGAGATTTCATTACTACACTATGTGAAACCTAAACTCTATCCCAGACTAAGAGTTCACCACATGTAGTCCAGCTTTCTCATCCCCAAACTTTTGCTTTTTCTCTAATTTTATCTAGAAACAACATACTTTCTCATATCCCATCAATTCTACCGAAATTATCATTTTTTCCAGATGCATTTCAAAAACAAATGTCTTCTCTTTCTCATTCTGAAATATGTTCTCATTCCTTTATTTTAGCTCAGATAACACTCAATATTGCCCTTATAGTACAAGCAGCAATTTATTTTGTATTCCCAATATGCTCATATGTAAAAATATAACATCCTCCCATTCAAGTTTGGATATTCCATGAAAGAAGAGAATCTCTGATATTTTCTATTGAATTCAAATTTTCTTATATCTTAGTATCGCTTTGAATAAGGAAGACAAATAAATGTTATATGAAGTGTGGGAAAGTTACTTAATCTTCCAGTGTGACTCAAAATCCTTACAGACAGTAAATTGCAATGTATGTGTTCATTTGCACAAGATTCAATTTGCCAAAAAGACCACACATCTGGCCTAAACCAATGTACACCAATAACAAAAACAGCACTTGCCACAAAGCATTGCATATAGTAGGTAGCAAATAAATATTTGGTGAATTAAATTAAAAATTTAAAAATAAAGATTGATTTCTTTCCTGCTGGCCATTTTATTAATAATGACTTGAAAGACCTGGGATGCCTACTTTTTCCTGACCATTTCTCCACCAGATACTTCCTAAAATCACTTTTTTTAAAATCAGAATTCATTCATTCATTCACTCCTTCATTAATTTGTTTCTTTGTTTATTTATTTATTTATTAATTATTTGTTTTCAACTTTTACTTCTACAGTATCTTGAGTTGCAAATTTTCTCCTATCTCTCCTTTATCCTGCACCCCAAATTGTCATGCATTCTGATTACCTCTTTCCCCAGTCTGTCCTCCCTTCTAACACCCCCATCTCTCTTATCCCCTTTCCTCTTATTTTCTTGTAGAGAAAGATAGATTTTGATACCCCATTGCCTCTATATCTTATTATCCAGTTATGTGTAAAAACAATTTCTTTTGGCATTTCTTTTTAAAAACTTTGAGTTATGTATTCTCTCCCTTCTTCCATCATCCACACCCACTTCCATTGAGAATACAAGAGATTCTATATAGATTATGCATGTGTAATTATGCAAAACACTTCCATAATAGTCACGTTGTGAAAGACTATATTTCCCTCTATCCTATACCACCCCCTCACATATTCTTATTTTCTTCTTCAACACTATTACTTTTGGAAACTGTTTGCTTTTGACTACCCCTTCCCCAGTCTGCCCTCAGTTCTTTCATCAAACTCTCTTATCCCCTTCCCTCCTAATTTCCTGTGTGGTAAGATACCCAATTGAGTGTGTAAGTTAATCCCTCCTAAAGTCAAATCCAATGAGAATAAGATTGACTCCTTCTCTTTCACCTCCCCCCTCTGCCCCTCCATTGTAACAGTTTTTATTTTTCACTTTTAGTGAGATTATTTACCCTATTCTATCTCTCCCTTTCTCATTCTCCCAACATAATCCTCCTCACTAATTAATTTTTACCTTTTAGATATCATCCCTTGCATTTCAACTCACCCTGTGCCCTCTCTTCATATATACATACATATGTGTGTGAACTTGTGTTTGTGTGTGTGAATATTCACTTCAACAATCCTAATACTGAGAAAAGTTAGTTAAAAATATCATCTTTCTTTTTTCTTTTATTTTTTAAATTTATTTTATTAAATTTTTTTTGAGTTACATATTTTCTCCCTGTCTTTCCCCCGCCCACCACCCCAAAACAGCCATCCCAGTGTTTCCCCCCTCCCCCAGTCTATTCTCTCC
>CM053583.1:236772503-236798368 GCA_028627135.1 Pseudochirops cupreus
GCGATCCGTCCAGGCCACTCAACGCAAGAGCTCTGGCCGAGAACAATTGCTCAGTCCCCCTGCTGCCTGCAGGCCGCGGGCGGGAAGCTGCAAAGCCGAGGCGGGTGCAAAACCTCTGCCTTTTGCTTTTCCACTCTGGAGGCCTTCTGACCGGATTGCTTATCTCCCCCTTTCATAATTCCCATTCACAGCTGCTGCTAATCCGCTCACCTGAATCTCCTCAGCTCCTCCCGTCCAGCCACCCCTGGGGCACAGCCGCGGCTTCAGGCCAGACTGGTTGCGGTTCTCAGTGCTGATATGGTTCCTCGTAGCCGAGCAGACTTTAGTGGGAAGTATCTTTGTGTGAGTTTTGGAGTTCCAGGATTGGTTTAGAGTCCTATTTTATGGTTATTTTGGGGTGGCTATGTGAGAGCTGCGATATGTTCCTGCTGCTACACAGCCATCTTGGCTCCGCCCCCCCCAAAATATCATCTTTCCATGTAGGAATGTAAATAGTTCAGTTTTAATATGTCCCTTATGATTTCTCTTTCCTGTCTACCTTTTCATGCTTCTCTTGCTTCTTGAATTTGAAAGTCAAATTTTCTCTTCAACTCTGATCTTTTCATCAAGAATGCTTGCAAATCCTCTATTTCATTGAATGTTCATTTCCCCCCCTTAAGTATTATACTCACTTTTGCTGGGTAGGATATTCTTGGTTTTAATCCTAGCTCCTTTAACCTCCAGAATATCATATACCAAGCACTCTGGTCCCTTAATATAGAAACTGGTAGATAATTTCTTATTCTGATTGTGTTTCCACAATACTCAAGTTGTTTATTTCTGGCTACTTGTAATATTTTCTCATTGACCTATGAACACTGGAATTTGACTACAATATCACTAGGAGTTTTTTTGGGGGGGATCTTTTTCAAGAAATGATTGGTGGATTCTTTCAATTCTTTTTTATCCTCTGGTTCTATAATACCAGGGCCATTTTCCTAGATAACATCTTGAAAGATGAGGCCTAAACTCTTTTTGATCATGGCTCTCAGGTAGTCCAAAAATATTTAAATCATCTCTCCTGGATCTATTTTCAATGTTAATGTTTCTTTTTTTTCAACAAGATATTTCACATTGCCTTCTATTTTTTTCATTTGTTTGCATCTGTTTAATAGTATCTCAATTTCTCATAAAGTCATTAGCTTCTATTTGCTTCAGTTTTATTTTGAAGGAATTATTCTCTTCATTGAGCTTTTGAAATTCTTTTCCCATCTGGCAAATTTCACTTTTTAAGACATTCTTCTCCTCATTGACTCTTTGGACCTCTCCTGCCATTTGGATTAGTCTATTTTTAAGGTGTTATTTACCTCAGAATTTTTTTAGATCTCCTTTTAGGAAGCTGTTGACTCATTTTTCATTATTTTCTTGCATAACTCTCATTTCTCTTGTGGAATTTTCCTCTACTTTTCTTACTTAATTTTCAAAATTCTTTCTCAGCTTCTCCATGACCTGTGACCAACTCCTATTTCTCTTGGAGTCTTTGGATGTAAGAGTTTTGCCTTCATTATCTTCTTCTGGTTGTATGCTTCAATTTTCTTTGTCATCTAAATAAGATTCTACAGTCTGATTTTCTTACGTTGTTTTTTTTTCTGGTCTGTGAGTGACTACAAGAACTCTTTTCTGCCTTGAATATGTGAGTGGGGCTCTCTATCCTCACCTCAGGACCACCACCCAAGACTCCATCCCAGATATAAGCAGGGCAAAGCAAGAGAATCCCAATTCAGCACCAGCAAACAGATCCCTGAAATCGTACTGCTTCTCCTACCACTTTTTGTGGGGCTGGAACTCCAGAAGCAGCCACTGCTGCCACTGCTGTTGCATCTGCCACCACCTCCACTACTCCTGAAGGGAGAGGGTGAATTGTGCTCTTCTCTCACCCAGGTCAGAAAGAGTTTTCGCACTGACCTACTTGGTCTTTGACATTTTTGGATTAAGAAGTCTTGAAACTGCCACAGCTGCAAGTAATTCAGTCCCCTGAGGCATGCTTTGACCCAGTCCATGCCGATACAGATCACACTAGACTGTCCTCTGCTCCCAGCCTGGTGTGATAGACCCTTCCTCAACCTTCTGGGTTGTCTTTGGCTGGAGATGGATTTCACTCTGTCATTGTGTGGATCAAATAGCTCCAGAATTTGTTTAGAGTCTTTTTTTTTTTTTACAGAAATTGGAGGGGTTTCGGGGAGAGCTCAAGCAAGTCCCTCCTTCTGCCATCTTGACTCTGCCTGCCCCCCATAATCACTTTAACAGTACATTTATGTAAGGACAAGGAAGAGTTCCTATTTTCCAAATGTTTGTTTATTATTGCAGATTGTGAACTTTTTATTAAAAAGAGACTGTGGATCATTACACCATATGACTATTGTGAAAGCTGTTGCAATCATGTTTCTTCCATAAGCATTCATTTGGAAACTTTCCTGTTTGTGGATGACCAATATTCAAATAGTTTTTTATCAATTTTGTTAGAATGTTTCCACTCAGACAGTTGTTAATCTTTCCAGGTTCATTTGGAGGCAAATATTCACCTTATTGGTCGGTTTTCAACATCATGCATCAGATGACAATATGACAGTTACAACAACAATCATGAAAAAAAAAAGCTTTATCAGAAAAGAAAAAATGTTACATTTAGTAAACTATAATATGTTATGTACACATACATGATGTGTTTGTGGGTGAAATAAAATATTAGTAGAACAGCTCAGTTGCTGATGGTATCATTTAAACAGCAATATTCTATAATGAGCATGAAATGCTACAAGGTGGTATTGAAGTTCTCAGAACAATAAGTCATTAATTATTAATAAAGAAATCTACCTTATCAAGTGTTCCAATGAACGTTATACAACAGGTTTTCAAGTACTGTCAAAATTTTTAAGAAATGACATTTGTTACATAAAAAATATTATGGAGCAATTTATTTGAATGAAAGAATTGATATGAAGTTGAAGATTAATATAAGATTTGAGATCCCATCTCGGTGTTTGAACTGCTTAATTTACTTAATATAACTCATTGCTTCATTCTTTGCCCTTCCTTAAATGACTTTCCATTTTACATTTACCACTAAGACTTAAAACTGAGTTGGAACATTTTGCCCTTTCTTAGTTATCACTCTTGTCATTAGTATGCATTGCATGATTATGACAGGGATGACACTGTAACAAAGTTTAGGACATTTTGGAGAGAATATTGTTTGAAAACCAGAGCCTTAATCATCAGTGAGATTATATTTGAGAAAAGATAACATGGACAACAGAAAGTCAATAATCAAAAAAAAACAAAACAAAAACAAAACATATAATACTGAAAGGGATCCTAGTATTATCTAGTCAAAACATCTAATTTATTGGTGAGTAAACAGATACCCACAAAAGTGAAATCATTCACACTAAATTTCACAGCTAGTAAGTGGCAACACTGAGACCTTATTAAGAATATATTAAACCCTTACAATAGGTCAGACGCTGTTCTAAGGATATAAAGCAAAAAATAAATAAATAAGTAAAACAAAAAAAAATATTTCTTTCCTGGCAAAGAGTTCAATATTCTAATGCGGAAAAATATACTTGTACATGCATACTTATACATGCATACATACACACACACACACACACATATATATATATATATATTTACACACACACACAGAGACACACATATGTATACGTGTATGTACATACACACATAAATATATACACATAAATACATACATATACATATGTGTGTAGACAAATTAGTAGCCAAATACATACCCCATATATCTCCCCATAATTCTTTGCCCCAGACTTGTTTGCCATGAATTTCTCAACTTTGATTTTTTTACATGGGCATCCATGTAGCTAACCCATTAGCTACCACCCATGAATCAGTGAATGTATGACACTGTCCTCCTTGTTCTATTTTGATGACTTGATGTACTGCCATAAGTTCAGCATATTGATATCTTCCACCTATCCCAGTACTTTTCAAAGTCTGCCTAGTACATGGCTTATAGGCTAGTGCTTTCCAATGTCTTTTGTGGCCCAAATGTTTTGCTGTCTCATCAGAAATTATGCATGTCTCTCTTGTTCTTCAGTTGATCCATCATATCTCATATTCCACTTTACAGAGGACTCAAGTAACTGTTGGTTTACCTCAGGGGGTATATCATTACTCTCAGTGTCTATGTTTGCTATAGATTCATGTAGAGCAGAGACTCCCTTTTTGCCTGTTTCATCTCTGTTTTGAAATATGCTACTTCCATTTGATTATACTAGCCTCTTGGGCATGTCCAATTATGTGACGAGCTAGGATACTCATTAACCAAGTCTGAATCAGGATTTCAGGCCTTAATATCACTTCATGGCCTAGAGTCAGTTGTTTAGTCTCTACCAAAGCCCAGTATGCAACTAACAACTGCTTTTCAAATGTGTATATTGAACTCCAGATGAAGGGAGTTTCCTATACCAAAATCCCAAGGCTACATTTTGGCTTTGTTGTTTTTGCCATAAACTCTAGTTTGCATAATCATCCTGTACAGTCACTTGTAATGCCACTGGACTATTTTTCATGGGCCATATATCTAGGAACAATTTCTTGGTAGCTTTGGCTTCTTCAAAACTTTGTTGTGCTCAAGTCTCCAATCAAAATCCTATTTCTTCTGAGAAACTTTATAAAAAGGTTTCAACATCTGTCCCAAATGTGGAATGTGGTGCCTCCATTATCCAAATAATATTACAAACTTTTGGGCTTCCTTCTTATTGGTAGGGGTAGGGAAATCCTTAATCTTTTGTTGATCTTGTGGAAGAATCTCTCACAGCTCCTTATTCCATTGTATACCTGCAAATTTTACATTTTGAGCTGGTCCTTGAATCTTTACAATGTTAATTTCCCACCATTTGCTTTTCCTATCCTCAATTTATGTGGTCAAACTCTTCTCCACTTCTTTTGCATCTTTTCCCTATATCATAATATCATCAGTGTAGTGGGTTAGCCATATAGCAGGCATCTCTAATTCATCCAAATGTTGAGCCACAAACCTATGACAAATCATGGGGCTATGGAGATATCCTTGTGAAAAGTGGGTGAAAGTATATTGTCTGCCCTGCCAAGTGAAACAAACTGGTTCCATTGTTTAGAGTCTATCGGGATGGTGAAGAAAGCATTAACAAAATCAATAAGTGAATATCAAGTCTCATCATATTTCTGGATCCTTTCTATTAAGGTAATAGTATCTGGAATAGCAGTATACAAGGGAGGAGTCACCTTATTCAATTATCTATAATCCACTGTCACTCTCCATATCCCATCTGATTTGTGTACTGTCCAGACAGGATTATTCAATCATCATGTAGTTGTAGAGACTAAAATTCTTGCTTTAACAAATTCCTTTATAGTGGTGGTCATTTCATATTGCCCACCTGGCACACGATACTGCTTTAAAGTAACTACTTCAGAAGGTTCAGGTAAAGTGATTGGGTCCATTTTTATTTTTTTCCCCACTAAAACTGTATTGATTCCTATCTTCCTTGCTAGCAATTGGTATTTTCCTTCAGGTAAATTCAGAGTCATACCTCTCAATATATCTATTACAATGATATATTCAGGAATGTGTTCAATAACCACAGTATATTGTTTCTTAGGTAATTGTCCAATTTTTATTGTTAGTTTAACTTGTCTGGCTGATATTTCAGCCCCTCTGGGTCCTGTAATGGTAATAGCAGTTCCATGTTTAAACTTATCAGGGTTTCCATAGATAAGGGAGGCCTCTGCCCCAGTATATATAAATGCTCTAGTTACACTAGTTGATTCATTTTTCTAATACATGGTTAAACCAATATGGGATCTGTAATCTTGTGTATTTCTTTAAATCGGGCTGGTGCTTGGCCTATTTCCTATTTTCCCTTAAGGTGTGATATAGTTGGATACAGTGATTCAGGAGCAGCTGTTGGGATGGTTCCTTCTTCTCTATTGAGTCTAACATTAAGTACCTTTTCTTGGTACATGTATATAACTCTTTAGTTGGAATACCATCTATTGTTCTAAAATCTATTCCTGTTCTCAATTGAGTAGTAAACATTTTTTTTTCTTGTCAATCTGTTCTGGCTTTGAATCTACTGGCTATTCACTCTTCTCCCAAAGAAATTTATCTTTTCTCTCTTCTCTTAGGTCACTTAAGTATGAAATTTTATCCAGCACCTCCAAAAGAGGGTGTCCTATTTCCCCAATTAATAGAGTTAGAATTAGGTGCTTATAAGCAGGAGGAACTGTCTTCACTATGATATTTCTATGAGGAACTGCCTAGGGTATATTGTGATATGCATTTGCATCTTTAACCATGATAGCAGTTTTAATTACTTCATCCTTTAGTTTTCCCATACAGTCTCTAAGTGAGTACCAGGGTCTATCTCCACCAGGTCACATACAGTCATTAGGATATTGCATATTGCATCCTCTGCAGCTAAATCTAACAGATTAGTTGTGTTGTTACCTTCTTGCATATGGTAATCCCTAAAAGCTTGGTGTACAAAAGGGTTCTGCCTAATGCCTATGAATTTCAAGCAATCCACACTATCTAGTGATGCTCCTCTGGCTCTTTCATCAATTCTTACCATGCATGACACTAAAGATTCTCCCATTCTTTGGGTGAATTGGCTTAATATATCAGTAACCTCTTCTTGATGGAAATCCTCAGTTATCTCACTGAACTCTGTTTGGTCCTGGCTGTTCTGCTTTATTTATAGTATGGGGTAAACGTCTGCACTAGAAGACTCCTCATCTAACTTTGTTCCATTCTCCTCTCACACGTTCTCTTGACAGCCATTGGGACAACTATGCCCAGCCTGTACAAAAGCTGCATTCACATTCCTTCTGTTAGTTTTTTGCTTCTTTTTAGCTGTGTGAGCAGTGGCTTTTTCTACCACTTGAGACCCCCCACCTTCCTCTTCTAAAGGAAAGACCAAATACTGTAGCACAGAAAAATTCTCATCCAAGTGAGCCAACTCCTTTTCTATCTCACATTTCTCTTCCAACAACTTATCTCTACTTTTACACATAAGATGATAACTTGTTAGCAAGACCCAAACTCTCCTACACACCCCTGCCGGATCTTTCCCTGGTTCTATTAGTATTCCTTGCAAACATCTTTTAAAATCTCTGGGCTCCCCCTTCTGTAACCTCGGTTCCCAGTTTTCACAAAAACCTGGGATTTTATTCCATTCTCTTACTGGGGAGGAATGAGGTAAATCCTCCCATTCTGGAATATACATTTCTCTCTCTAAATCCCTCCTGCCTCCAAAAAGAAGTCTGATATTTTGTGATCCCATCCTTGTTGCCAAATATAAGGCCAATACAATGTTCACAGCACTCACACTGGCTATGATTATGCAGATATAGTTGTGAATCACAAAATGTGACAGACTCTCCACATGGAGGACAGAACAAAAGCATTTATTCAAATACCAGAAAGCTGAATCTCCAAACCAGAAAGTCAAATTCATCATAGCAACTAAGAAGTTGGTACACATCATCAATGCAATGAACATCAACATTCCAAAGCCTTTCCTACATCAGGCCTTCAAAACAAAACAGGCTTCCTTAAGCAAGAATTCCCCTCTCTCCCTCACTCTAGCTGCTCAGCCTCCTTGCTGCTTGCTCCCAGCTCTTCTGGCTCTCTCTCTTGCCCCTTCCTGCTCTACCCTTCCTATTCCACCCTATTAGCAAGTTCCTCCCTCCTTGGGCTCCATGTGGTTACATTTGTTCTATTAAGGGCCAGAGAAGTTTTTAAAATTCCCATTACCATTACATCAAATCCTGTGTGATCCCGATTGTCACTCCCTAACATTTGAATTTTTTCTTTCTGGCCACTTGACCTAATAGTTCTAAAATCTGACTATAGTGTTCTTTACAGTTTTTATTTGGGAATCTCTTTCCTGAGGTGATGGGTGGATTCTTTCAATGGCTATTTTGCCTTCTGGTTCCACAATATCAAAGAAATTTCCCTTGATAATTTTGTGAAAGCTGCTGTCTACGTCCTCTTTTTGATTATGGCTTTAAGGTATTCTGATTCTGACCTTGTCTCTCCTGGATCAATTTTCCAGGTCAGTTGGTCAATTGTACTCTTTGAAGAATTGTTTTCTTCAATGGTATTTTTAAAAATCTCCTTTTCTATTGCCCAATTCTATTTTTTAAGTAATTTTCTAGTCTCTATCATTTTTTTCACAATTTTCTTGGGTCACTCTCTTTTATTTTCCTAATTTTTCTCCTACTTCTCTAATATGGCTTTTATCTTCCTTTTTGAGCTCTTTCATGAGTTCTTTCTGGGCTTGAGATTACTTCCAATTTCTCTCTGGGGTAGGTGTTCTGACATTGTTATCCTCATCTGAGTTTGCAACTTGGTCTTCCCTGTCACTATCATAACTTTCTGAAATCAGATTCTTTTGTGTTTTTTTTCTCATCTTTTTTTGGGAAGGTGTACTTTATCTTTTCTTTTAGATTTGAGCTTTGTTCCTAGGATGGAAGGGACACTGTCTCAGGCTTCTTGTGCTCATGATTGCAGGCCCTGGCTGTTTACCTGGTGTAGCACTGACATTTTCCTGAAGCCCATTTGGGACCCTCATGTCTGGTGTTGTACTGAAGGGGTGGGGGTGGAGGTGGGGGTGGGCATGGGGGTGGGGAGTAGCTGACACTACTGGAGGCTGTATGTATCTGGCAGCTTACTTGGTGCTGAGCTGCTGTCCTAGTGGTGTTGTCAAGCATGTGCTGAGGTCTAGTGAGGTGCTTCTTCATTTTCCCATGGCTACACTGAAGCAAGTGGTGGTCTGGCTTCTGGAAGACATGTTTTCCCAGAGATATCCTGAAGCAAGGTTGGGGGGAGGGCTATGGTGCTGAAGCATTTGTAGGGTTGGCATCTACCTGTTTACCCATGATTGTGCTAAAGCATATGGAGTTCTGGCATCTGGAGGATGACTGTTTATCCAGGGGTTACTCTGAAGCACTTGGTGGTTCTCAGAGCTGGAGTTTGTCAACTTCCCTAGCTACTCTAAGGCAGTTGCAGGCTTCTGTTCTTGGCATATGCCTACTCTACCACACTGAGGCTCGGGATCTTCCACTGTTTTGTTGAGATTGGGCTTACTGCTGGCTTGCTGATATACTTCCCCTCCTGGATTGTGCTCCCCTTTCACCCAACTGAGATGCACCTTTATGGTGAATTCCCCAAGTTTCTTGGGCTAAAAAAGTTTCACCACATCTTTTTTGCTGATTCTGCTGTTAACAGGATTTGTTTGGGGACTCTGTTTTCTGGTTGTTCGGAGGTGAGTATGAGTGAGTTACAGTGGTCCACTGCTTACTCTACCATCTTGACTCTTGGAAACACACTGAGTTTTTGGTGGGTGGGCTAAAATAACCTTTATGAGGAAGTAATGATGAAGGAGTGCATTCCAGCCTTTTGAGTGCAAAGGCATGGAGGCAGAAGATAGTTTTGCATTCAATGAAAAGTCAATTTAAAAAGGTTGTAGAATATAGAAAGGGGAGAAACATTCATTGAAGCTAGAAAGATAGTTTGGACCATATCATATGTGACTTTAAAAGCTAAACAGAATAATTTGTATCTTATTGTCAAGGCAAGAGGAAGTCATTAGATTTGGTGAAGTAGAGGAGTTACACCTTCAGATCTGTTTAAGGAAAATTACTTTGGCAGCAAAGAATAGAATACACTGGAGTGGAGAGAGTTTTGAGTCCAGGAGACCAAATAGAAGAGTGTGACAATAAACTAGGTAAGAGGTCAATGAGAACATGAGCTAAAGAAGTAGTAGTGTCAGTAGATAGAATGAATCAGAAGAGAAAGATGTTTAGAAGGTAGAAACATCGAGATTTTTCAACTGATTGGATTTGCGGAATACTAAGGAATTATTATGTGTCCTTTCTAGAAGAGGACCAATGACATCAGTAAGGTGATATCTTGACTTGCAGGTGAATTTGGATTTAAGTTAGACAGGGCTGTGCAGAGTCATCAACCTCACTCTATTCTCCAGAGCCACCTTTGTGTAGTAGCAAAATATAGATCAAGATGACTGGAGATGACCACAGATGCCTTTTAAGCTAAGGTCTTTCCCAAGTCTCAGTTTGTCTGAAGCACACCCAGTCAGTAATTAGGCTAGGGAAGAAATGAGGCAAAGGACAGCCTCCTTTACCTATTTAAAAAAAATCAATCTGGGAGGAGAATGACCTCAGTGCTTCTGGCTAGAATAGGAACAATTACTATTTATAATCACTCTGAATACTGGAGTATGAGGAATCACCAGTATAATGTTTAGGTTATGTATTGGGAGATTGTAAATATATTTCTGCCTTTGAAAGAAATAAGGAAATTTGGAAAAGGGGAAGAATTAGGGGAGAGATAATGAATTTAGATTAAATGTGTTAATTTTAATATGTGTCTGTAAAATTTGATTTAAATAGTTCACACTGGTGATACGGGATAGAAGTTCTGGTGAGAGACTGAGGCTGGAGATTCAGTAGACAGATAGATACTTAGATAGATAGATAGATAGATAGATAGATAGACATTTGTGAGTCATATTCATAGAGATGACAGTGAAATCCATAGGAGCTGATGAATTTACAAAGAAAAAGAGTGTAGAAAAGAAGAGGTCCTAGAACAGAACACTTAGGGGAAATGATGTGAATGATGAGACAGCAAAGGTGAGTGAGGAGTGTTCACATAAATGGGCTGAGGATTAGGAGAGGGGGAATTCCACAAAACCCTACAGAGCACAGTACAAAGGAGGAAATGGTGGTTAACAGGAGGATAGAGAGATGGATAGATAGATAGATACATAGATCGATAGATAAATAGATAGATATCATTGTTAACTTTTGTCACAGAAATTTTAGTTGATTGATGAGTATAGAAGCAAAGGTAGAAAGAGTTTGGAAGTGAATAATAATAACTGGCATTCATAAAGAATTTTAAGTTTTCAAAGAGCTTTACAAATATCATCTTATTTTTATTCTGATAACAGCCCTAAAAAGAATGTATCACTATTATCCCCATTTTAGTTATGTGGAAACAGAGAATTAAAAGTCTTACCCCAGGTCACATAACTTGCAAGTATCAGAGGCTTGTTCAAATCTTCCTAACTTTCAGGTCCAAAACTCTATTCACAGTGCCACCTAGTCACAAGTAAGGCATTAAGTGCTTTGTCATTGATTTTTTTTTCTGAAAAACAGAGTATGAAACTTGAGGTGATGGTAGGATCTAATGAAAGCCTTTTTGTTTCTTTTCAGATAGGAGTGATTTTGGAATGTTTAATAGCTATAGGGAAGAAATCAATAGTTAGGAATACATTAAAAATTCAAGACAGACATAGCACAATTGAAATGCAATCTATCAGAGAAGATATGGTTGGGGGAATCAAATTCATATGTAGAACAGTTCCCTTCACAAAAGAGAAGGGCCTCTTGTATTTCAGAGATTGGGGAGAAAACAAGAGAGAGTCAGAGATGATGTCAAGGGGTTTTGAAATAAAGATAATGGGAGAAGAGGGACCTCAGGTCAAGTATACTCAGTTTTCACAGTAAAGTAAGAAAACATGGCCTCAGCTGACAGAGACAGTAGAGAGGGAGTTACTGGATGCTTGAGGAAAGATGACTTGAAAATAATTCTTTGGGTATTAAGAAAATCAAGCAGGAAGAAGATTACTTCCTTGTTGCAGCAAGGGACCACTTGAAGTTGCGTAACAGGAATTTGTAATGTACCAGGTCAACAAAGTTGTGAGATTTCCTCCAACCTTTTTTTTTTTATAGCTTGGTAATAGGAATTGAGGAAGCAGATACTGGTAATAATTCTGGACTGTGGTTCAATAATAGATGAGTAGTGCATGTATATATGTATGTACATATATATGTATATGTACATATGTATGTATGTGTGTATTTGCGTGTTTGTTTATATTTAAACATATGTGAATTTATCCAATCTCACTTTCTTGTTTTCCAGTCCTATATAACCAACTACCAGTATTATAAAATGGAAGTCTCATAGACATACCCAACTTAAGATGTGCAAAAACAAACTTATTGTCTTCCTCTCCAAGGTATACAAAGGATTCAAGAGCAAAAGACAGTGTAGAGTTGAAATGGCAAACACTGAATGATATTTGATATATAAGAAAATGAAATTAGAGCAAGGATGATGGCAAAAGTGTAGAATATCTTAATGAACTCAGAAATAGGTTTAGGAAGAATGAGACATAAAAAGCTGTGGAATGATAGGTTGTGATAAGAAAAAGGAGTGTTAATTTCCAATTAGGGAAGTAGAAAACTGAGTAACAGCAACATCTAACATGTGGTTTAGACTCCAAATCCTGGACACTTTCCATTAAACCATGTTTCTGCATATATTCAGAATATAAAGTGACAAAGAAGACAAACCATTTAGGGTTTGGTGTAATCTACCAAGCATCTGAAACAGGGGTGGGGAATCTGTGGCCTCAAAGCCCCATGTAGCATTGAGTCCACAGTTTTCCCACCGCTAAGTGTAACTGCTAGGTGGTAAATACATTTGACAAGACAGTGAAACTTGCAGGGAGAGGTATATGGGGACTATGCAGAAATGTCTAGAGTACACTTGAGGTTGTATAGATAGATGAGGTATTTTTTTTAAAAGACTAATTGTAGGCCAAGATGGCAGTGTAGAAATAGGAAAACTCTGTGGCTCCCCCCCCCCTCCATAACCACCTCAAATACATGTAAAATATGACTCTATACAAAATTTAGAGCTAATTAATTCACAAAGTGACAGAGAGAAATAAATGTCCCACTCAAGGTAACCCAGCAGGCTCGCAGTAATGATCCATCACAGCCTGCTGGAAATATGGCACAGCCCTGCTTGAGTCTCAGGTTTTAGCCCCAGGGTGGCCTCAACCAGAAGCAGCTGAAGGGATTTTGGTAAGTGGATCACCAGCAGCTGTGGCTGTTTCCAGAATTATCAACCCAAAAACGTGAAAGGCAAAGTAAAAGGTCCGTGGAACTCTACTGGAACTGGGGGGACAGAGTGCAATCTGGTCTATATCCCCTGAGCAAGAAGCAGCAGAAGCAGCGACCCTGATGCCACCTCTACATGGCTGCTTCAGAGTGCCCAGGCTGCAGATCGTAAGGGGACCAAGCAACCATTCTGAGGGGTACTCATTCTTGCTTTAATGTGCTTAGATGTGGATCACTATCTTGGGTGGTGGTCCTGAGATGTGTGACCAGTGAGCCAAAGGTGGTTGGGGCTGCAGAGATGGCAGCCTCCTAATAGCTCTGGTAGCTGTGAAAACACCAGCAATTTGGGACAAAGCTCTCCCCACTGGAAGCAGAGTTCTACTGTGGCAAGGAGTTCAAAAGTCAAATAATGGACTGACAACATGAGTAAGCAAAGGAAGCAAAGCAAGCACAGTAATACAACTTTAGATTCCTTTTTTGGGGACAAACGAGATCAAAGCATGGAACAGAAGGAAGACAACACATTCAGAACTCCGGCTTCCAGAAAAGCTTCCCAGAAAAATATAAACTGGTTATATGCCATGGAGGAGTTCAAGAAGGATTTTGGGTGGTGGAGCCAAGATGTTGGTGTAGAAGCCCAAAAGTTCCCCAGGTCCCACATAGCCACCTCAAACACCCATAAAATATGACTCTAAAAAAATTTTAGGGCTCCAGAACTCACAAAATTACAGAAAAGAAAAACCACATCTCCCACTGAAGGCAGCTCGGCAGAAAGGGTGCATTGCATTGCAGCATGTTGGGAGCCAAGCATAGCCCAGACTGAAACTGCGGCTTGGACCTCGTGCAGCCAGACCAAATCACAACTGGATCACTCAGGAGAGTGGATCATCAGCAGCTGTGGCAGTTTCCAGAATTATCAACCCATAAGAAATGAGGACAAAGCGAAAGGTGAGTGGAACTCACCTAAATTTTGGGGAGAAAAGCAGTCCAGTCAAACTGCCTCCAGGGCAAGGAAGCAGTAGAAGCAGCACAGTTGCCTCCATGTGGATGCTTCAGAAGGTCGCAGCCTGAAGATTGCAGCAGGGCCAAGCAATCATTCAGAGGCTCAGTGCTCTTGTGTTGAGCAGCCTGGATCCAGATTGTGGCCCTGGGTGGTGGTCCCAGGGTGCGTTTTAAGTGAGCCAAAGCTGGTGGGAGATACAGCGGCTTCCTAATACCTCCAGCAGCTGCAAAAATGCCAGCAATTTGGGACAGACCTGTTCCCTCTGGAAGCAGAGTTCCACAGAGGTAAAAAATCAAGTAATTAACTGCCAACATGAGCAGACAAAGGAAACAAAGTAAAAACAGCAATCAAACTTTAGATTGCTTCTTTGGAGACAAAAAGGATCAAAGCATGGAATGGGAGGAAGACAACACAGTCAGAACTCCCACATCAAAAGGTTGCAAGCAATATGTAGACTTTTTATAAGCCACAGATCAGCTTAAGAAGGATTTTGAAAACCAAATGAGAGAAGTGGAGGAAAAACTTGGGAAGAGAAGTAAGAATGATGCAAGAAAATCATGAAAAAAGAGTCAACAACCTGACTGAAGAAAATAACACCTTAAAAATAGATTAGCTCAAATGGCAAAAGAGGTGCAAAAAGCCAATGAGGAGAAGAATGCTTTAAAAAGTCAAATTTGCCAGATGGATAAAGAATTTCAAAAGCTTTCTGAAGAGAATACTTCCTTCAGAATTAGAGTGGAGAAAATGGAAGCAAACGACTTTATGAGAAATCAAGATACTATTAAACAAATCCAAACAAATGAAAAAATGGAAGGCAATGTGAAATATTTCCTTGAAAAAACCACTAACCTGGAATATAGATCCAGGAGAAACAATTTTAAAATTGTTGGACTACCTGAAAGCCATAATCAAAAAAAGAAACTAGAAAGCATCCTTCAAGAAATTCTCAAGGAAAATTGCCCTGATATTTTAGAAGCAGAGGGCAAAATAGAACTTGAAAGAATTCATTGATCAGCTCTTGAAAAAGATCTTCAAACAAGTTACATTACAAGTTGCCAAGAAGAAACAATATGAATACTATGGAAACACAATTAACATGACCCAAGATCTAGCAGCTTCTACACAAAGGGATTGAAGGGCCTGGGATATGATATTCTGGAGATCAAGGGAGCTAGGATTAAAACCAAAAATCACCTACCCAGCAAAATTGATAATGTTCCAGGGGAAAATATGGTCATTCAATGAGGTGGAGGACTTTCAAACATTCTTGCTGAAAAAACCAGAACTGAAAAGAAAATTTGACACTCAAATACAAGGAGCATGAGTAGGTAAACATGGAAAAGAAATCATAAAGAACTTATCAAAGTTGAACTATTTACATGTCAATGTGGAAAAATGATAATTGTAACTTATGAAACTTTATCCTCACTATTAGGATAGTTGAAGGGAATACAAATGTATGTATGCATATGCATACACATATGTCTATATAGGAGGGTTTATATATACATGCCAACAAATATGTGAGTATGTGTGTGTGTGTGTGTGTGTGTGTGTGTGTGTGTACATAGAGGGCACAGGATCAATTGAATAGGAAGGGATGATACTTTAAAAGGTGAAATTCTGAGGTGGGAGAGGATTAGAATGAGAGGAGACAGGGAGAGACAGAATGGGATTAATCATCTCATCCAGAAGAGGTAAGAGTTAATTGTTACAATGAAAGGGAAGAACAGGAAGGCAAAAGGGAAAGGGTCAACCTTACTCTCATTGAATTTGGCTTAGGGAATGAATGACATAAACTCTAAACTGGGTGTCTTGCCACACAGGAGAATAGGGGGGATGGAGATGAGAGGTGAGATGATGGAGGGGAGGGCAGTGTGAGCGGGAACAGTTGCTGGAAGCACACACTTCTGTAAAGGGACAGGAACAGGGTAGAGTATAGAACAAGGAGGGGGGCGGGATAGGAAGGAGGAACATAAAATCAATCTCTCACAATATGTCCACTGTGGAGATGTTCTGCGTAATTACACATGTACAGTCTGTATTGTATTGCTCGTTCTTCCAGTGGGGGTAGGTGATGAGGGAGGAAGTGAAAGAATCTAGAATTTAAAGTGCCATAATCAAATGTTAAAACTATATGTGTATATATTTATATATTATTATTATTATTATTTTTAACTACATGTAACTGGAAATTAAGATATACAGGCATGGGGTAGGGAGACCCATCCTGCCTTACCAGAAAGTCACAGGGGTGATGAGGGAGGATATAGTAGAGAGCTAATTGGGGGAGGAGCTCTACAGTGGGGTGGCTGTTTTGAGGTGGTTGGTAGGGGAAAGATGGGGAGAAAATATGTAACTCAAATTCTCACAGAAATAAGTAATGTAAACTAGAAAATAGATAAATTCCTTTATTTCAAAAATAAAAAATAAAATCAACCCCAATTTACCTTTAAAAATAATCTCTAGTGATCAAGTCCTTCTTAAGTATAGTCAGTCTAAATCTTTAACTGTGAAGGAGCATACATCCTGAGTCATTTACAAATGTTATATTAAACAGTTTTGTATAACCAGCGTGTAGTGATATTTGAGAAGCAATCCATTTATCCATTGTAAGTAACAAAATAATAAAAACAATAATAATACATAACGTACATAGTGCTTAGCTTGTGCCAGATTCTATGTTAAGCGCTTTGCAACTATTATCTCAGTTAATCCTCATAACAACTCTATAAAGGTGTTATTATTATCCCCATTTTAAAGATAAGGAAACTGAGGCAAGTAAAACTAATAGTGTTTGTCTAGTAATGTAAGAAATAACAGTAAATGCATGGAGTATTTTTGTACCTTGTATTATCTGCAAACATCTTTGGCCATGTGATTCTACTATTAGATGAAAACTATTACAGTTGTCTAGATGAGACTTGAGGACCCAAATGGAGGAGTTAGCTCTATAATTAGTGAGAAATAGAGGGGAGGGTACAAATACTATGCAGCAGTAATGCCAAGAGTTGGCAACTGATTGCACATGTAGGGTGAGAGTAAGGAGATGCAGATAATGCCAAGTTTGCACACTTGGGAAAGTAGAAGGATGGTGCTGCCCTATATAGAAATAGAGAAGTTCAGAGGAGGGATGAAATTGGAAAGGAAGACAATGTGTTCATTTTTGAACATCTTAATTTGGATATGTCTATGAGACATCCATTTTATAATATCTTATAGGCAATCTGTTATATAGGACTGGAAAATAAGAGCAAAAGTGAGTTTAGATAAACACAGACATACACACACATATAAATATAAACAAATATGCACACATGTATATATTTACATATAATATTCATATACATATATGTGCATATTGATACAAACATATATACCACAGTGTGTGTGTGTGTGTGTGTGTGTGTGTGTGTGTGTGTAATAAAGACATACACATATATTTGCAACTCAGATCTATTTGAAGATTTATCTATCAATCATCATTTCTTAAGCAGCTATGTCCAAAGCACTGCTAGATGGTGGGGTACAAAGACAAATATACACATATATGCACATGAACAAATCTATATACACACATATAAAATTTAAAAAATAATTACATGGAACCTAGGAATGTTGAAAGGAGCAGTTTGTTGTAGAACTGGATAGAACACTGGGTCTGGAATCAGGAAGACCTGAGTTAAAATGCAGTCTCAGACACTATCTGTGTGACTTGGGTAAGTCACTTATTCCTCAGTTTCCTCATCTAAAAAAATAAACTGGAGAAGCATGTGGCAAACTATCCCTGTAACTCTGTCAAGAAAACTCCAAGTGGTGCCATGAAAATCAGACACAGCTGAAATAATTGAATAACAACAAAAAGTTATTTTGAGCACTAGCAATTGGGAGCAGATCTACAAAGAATTGAAGCCCAGGCATCACCTTCCACTCTTCACTCTCTCTCTTTCCCTGCATTTCACATCTTGTGCCAAGTACTGTGAAACTCTAGCATCATAATATTGCTTATAAACATCCCCTTTTCTCCTCTGACCCTATCATAATCCTGATGCAGTCTCTTATCATTTCCCATCTAGATGATTGCAGAAGCCTGCTAGCTTACCTCCCTGAATTTGTGCGGTGGATAGTATCAGGACTGGAGTCAAGAAAACTCATTTTCTTGAGTTCAAATCTGGCACCAGACTCTTACTAGATCTGTGTGTTTTGGAAAGTCACTTAACCCTGTTTGCCTTTGTTCTTCATCTGTAAAATGAGCTGGAGAATCAAATGACAAACCACTCTAGTATCTTTGCTAAGAAAACTTCAAATAGTCCACAAAGAATTGAATGTGACAGAACAATAGCAATAAATTATCTCCCTGCTTTACTTCTCTCCCTATTCCAGTCCACCTTCTACTCAGTAGTAGAACTGATCATCCTAAATCATATTTCAAGCCACATTTTCCTCCCATTCACTAAACTAAATGGGTCCTTTTAATCTCCAGGATAAAAAATGAAATCATCAGTTATTAAAAACCCTTTGGAACCTGACCCCTTCCTACCTTTCCACTTTTCTTATTCTTTCCTCCCCTGCCTTTGCTGAATAGTTAAAAAGGGTGGTAAGAAAAGGCTTTCTAATTTGGTAATTACATGCCTTTGGTAACTTTGGAGAGGGCAACTTCAGTTTAGAAATGGGATGGGAAGTCAATTGTCAAAGTGTGGAGAAGTGAATGAGAAGTGAGGAAGTAGAGGCAAGTAGTCTAGATAGTTTTTTCTCAGAAGTTTAGTTGTGAATGGGGGTAAATCAAGGATGATAGCTTGAGGGGATGGTAGTTTCTCATCAAAGATTTTAAGAATGAGGAGATTTAGGCATGTTTTAAAGCACAGATATGGAGAAGGAGAGGGAGAGGAAAAGACAGAGAGGAAAATCTGCTGAGAAAATGGGAAAATGAATCCATACCATAGTCTGGTGAAAACTTGCCAGCAGTAGGTCAGAATTCATCTAGTGACTCTTTTTATTTATCAGCAATTTGCCCCTTGTAGTTAGATAATTTGTCCTTACTATTCTTAATTTAGATTTTATTTACCTACTGAAAGGCACAGGGCACACATAACATCAATTTGCCATCACACACACACACACACACACACACACACACACACACACACACACGAAGGGTGACAATACATAACTAAGACATTCATTGATAGATGCAATCAAACTTTTTTGAGTATCTGACAATACAAACCTTAATTCCCTTAGGAAGAAATCTATAACCTGATTCATACACACATGCACATACATAAACACACACACATTGCTGACATTCAATGCATGCAATTAAACTGCATTAGGTATTCAACAATACAAACATTTAACCTCTAGGAACAAAACTCCAAACTGAATCTTAATGAATTCCTCTAAATATATCTCCAAACAGGGCTCATATAAACGCCCATGTGAAGGCCATGAGTATCTGTCCAGGGTGACTCTCTAGAACAGTGGTTCTCAACCTTCCTAATGCTGCAACCCTTTAATACTTGTATGTGGGCATATCTGCAAGTGGGCAGACCTGCCTGGAGACAGATAGAGGAGCAGTGTCTTGGTTCCTAAGACCATTGGAAATACGTGTTTTCTGATGGTCTTAGGCGACTCCTGTGAAAGGGTCATTTGACCCCCAAAGGGGTTGCAACCCACAGGTTGAGAACAGCTGCTCTAGAAAGTCTCCAGATTTAGTAGTACTTCTGAGTGAAAATGATCTGCTTTAATTTCAGAGGGTGGGGAACACAAGAAATGGTTTTGGTTGCCTCTCCTCAAAGTAAATTGATAACTGGTTCCTCTGGTGGGTTTTTATGATTCTGTCTAAGGTATATTAAAGTTACATCTAAGTTCTGATCTGTGATAAATTAATTATTCTTAGGGTGAAAGGAAACTACCAATGAAAGCTTAGTTTTTTAAGATTATTATCAAGTGTTTAACAGTTAACCGCATATAAGACATATATATTCCATAGTATGTTTTATGAGTTTTGGAAGATATACATCAATATCTTTTTAAAATCAAATTTAAGTAATTTACACCCATACATTACCAAGCTATGTATAATTACCAAACTATGCAAAAGTGCTTATCTTATTGCTGAAAAAGAAAACTCTCAAAAGTTTCTTCATAAAGAAATAGAGGGGAGGCAGAGCCAAGAGAGTGGAAAAGAAGGAGTAACTTTTCTTAGCTCCTCCAAGGATTCTGTAGCTAAAGTTTAAAAAGTGAATTTGAATGGATTTTAGAGTGACAGAACCCACTGGGAGACAGAGTGTGACAGATTCCCAGCCTGGAAAAGTGCCTATGTAGGTCTGAGCAGGGGGAACACAGAGCATGCAGGGGCTGTACCAGAGGGATCTGAGAGCAGACTACAGGAGAGTGAGAAGAAGCCCCATTCAGCAGACTCACTTACCCAAAGGGCAATTTGCAGCTGTCTCACCACAGGGCAGAGGATCTTTAGAGCTGGGTAAGAAAAAATGCAGGGCCCCAGCAAAGAAAGTAGCATCTCCTAGGGCTACCAGGCCACAGTCTGGATTTAAAAATCACAAACCTGAATTTCCAGGATTCAAAATGGTGGAATAAAACTTAGTTGCTCTGATTCCTCCTCCCTGACCCAGAAAATCCAGAGATAAATGTCCCATCCAGAGTAAAATCCTGAATTAGTGGAAACAGCCTGAGGTTTGAAAGTCACTGAAGAAGGGGTAAGTGAGGCAGTAAGGAATCTAAGCCCAGGGGAGTAGAGCCAGCAAACACTAACAACACAAGCTCAGGTGTGCCTTAGAACCACAAGGGGAATCTACAGACTCCAGCCCTGCCAGTCTCCAGCTGCTGAGCCTACCTGAGCCCAGAGACACAGAGGTAGACATAGGAAATCACAATGGGGAAGAAAGAATCTGTGAGATCTAGAACCATACAATACTTTTATACTGAGCAACAACAATCAATTTCAGAGGACAACATGCACTCTATACTCACACTGTAGATCACAGAAGGAAATATGAACTGCGCTCAAGCCCAAAAAGCATTCTTTGAGGAGTTCAAGAAAGATTTTAAAAACCAAATTAGAGAGGTAGGAGATAAATTGAAATCTACACTGACCAAATTGGAAAAAAAAATCTCTCTGAAGAAAACAAATCCTTAAAAAGTAAAATTGGAGAACTAGGATAAGAGGTTGAAAATCTAACTGGAGAAAATACCTCCCTAAAAATGAAAACTGAACCTATGAAAAAGGAGCTTCAAAAACTAATAGAGGAAAATAATTCAATGAAAATTAGTATTAAGGACTCTAAGCTAAGGACTCTAAAATGCATCAAGAGTCAGTCAAACAAAACACAAAGATAGAAAAATTAGAAGAAATTGTAAAATATCCCAGTATAGCAATTGACCTAAACAAATCCAAAAGAGATAACCTAAGAATTATCAGTCTACCAGATAGCCACGATGAAAAAAAGCAGCCTGGATAACATCCTCCAAGAGATTTTCAAAGACAACTGTCCTGATATCCTAGAATGAGAGGGTAAAATAGTTATTGAAAGAATTCAGAGGACTCCTCCTGAAAGATATCCCAAACTGAAAACTTCAAGAAATAGAGTAGACAAATTCCAGAGCTACAAGGTCAAGGAGAAAATACTGTGAACAGCTAAAAATATCATGGAACTACAGTCAGGATTACACAGGGCTTAGAAGCTCCTACATTAAAAGATCAGAGGGACTAGAATTTGATATTTCATAAGGCAAAAGAGCTAGGACTGCAACCAAGAATCAACTACCTGGCAAAACTGACTATAACCTTTCAGGCAAGGAGATGGCTATTTAATGAAATAAAGGATTTCCAGACTTTTCTGATGAAAGAGTTAGAGCTCAATAGAAAATTCAATCTCCATTTATAAAGACCCAAGAAAGACATAAAGAGGTAAGCAAGGAAAACACATATTCAGTCACACACACATATACACAAACATGTTCAAATACACACATTCACATAACATGGAACTCAATAAGAGCAAACTGTTTAAATCCCTATATGAGAAGCTGATACCTGTCAATATTGAAATTTGTATAATTATTGGGACACTTAAAAGGCATCTACATAGATACAGGGTGTGGGTATAAATGAACTAATCTGAAGATTTTTTTAAAAACCCTATTAAGGGGAACGAAGGGATTGTAATGGGAGAAAAGGAAAGGATAAAGGAGACAATGGTAAATTATGTCACAGAGAGAGGCATAAAAATATACTAAAATAGAGGGGAAAGAAGGAGGCAGATGAGCATCATATGACCATTATTCTCATTGATTCTGATTCAAAGAGGCATCAATATAATCAGTTAAGTTTAGGATCCTAAAGGGAAAAGACACAAAAACTCATTATAATAGAGAGAAAGGAGGGTGGGAGAGGAGCACTGTATGAAATTTACTCTCATTAGTTTGAGTTCAAGGAGGGAATAACATATTCCGATAAGTATAAAAATCCACTGTGCCATACAGGCAGTGGGGGAGGGGGAGTAAGGAGGAAAAAAGGTGGGGGGGTGGTAGAAGGGAGGGAAAGAGTAGTAAGGGGAAAGCATAGGGAAAGGGACCCAGGGAGGGAATAGTGAGGAAGGAGGTGGTGAAAAAGAAAACTCAAGGAGGGGAAGGGAAAAGGAAGGTACAAAAATATAAACAGGGGAGGATATAGGATGGAGGGAAAGTCACAGATAGTAATCATAACTGTGAATATGAATGGGATGAACTTCCCCATAAAATGGAGGCAGATGCTGGAATGGATTAAAAACCACAATCCTACAATATGCTGTCTACAAGAAACACATCTGAAACAAGGGGATACCCAAAGGGTAAAGGTAAAAGGATGGAGTAGGACATATTATGCTTCAGCTAAAGTAAAAAAAAAAAAAAGCAGGGGGTAGCAATCCTTACCTCAGATAAAGCAAAAGCAAAAATTGATCTAATTAAAAGAGATAAAGAAGGAAACTACATCCTGCTAAAAGGCACCATTGAAAATGAGGTAATAGCTTCCCACAATCCTCTCTTCCTCTTGGCCCTCTTCCGCCCACTTGCAGCCAGGAAGGTCGAGGTGTGCAGCTTCAGCAGGTACAAAATCTACCCGGGTCACGGGAGGCGCTACGCCTGCACCGACAGGAAGGTTTTCCAATTTTTGAATGCAAAATGCAAGTCTGCATTCCTTTCAAAGAGGAACCCCTGGCAGATCAATTGGACTGTCCTGTATAGAAGAAAGCACAAAAAGGGCCAGTCGGAAGAGATTCAAAAGAAAACAACTCGCCGGGCTGTTAAATTCCAGAGGGCCATCACTGGGGCTTCTCTTGCTGATATAATGGCCAAGAGGAACCAGAAACCTGAAGTTCGAAAGGCCCAATGAGAACAAGCCATCAGGGCTGCCCAGGAAGCAGAAAAGGCTAAACAAGCAACCAAGAAGACAGCTGCATCTGCTGCTAAGGCTCCTACAAAGGCAGCACCTAAACAAAAAATTGTGAAGCCTGTGAAAGTTTCTGCACCCCGAGTTGGTGGAAAACATTAATTGTCTACAATTTAGGAATAAATAAAAGGAAATTTAAAGAAAAAAAAAAGAAAATGAGGTAATATCATTGCTAAACATTTATGCACCAAATAGTTTGTAGAGTATTAGAATCAATTGTTCTTTAAATGTTTGAGAGAATTCACTAGTGAATCCATCTGGCCCTGGAGATTTTTTCCTAGGGAGTTTACTGATGGCTTGTTTGATTTCTTTTTTTCAGATGGGGTTATTTAAGTAATTTACTTCAGATAATCTGGGGTAATTTATTGTTTTGTAAATATTCATCCATTTCACTAAGACTATCAAATCTATACATACAATTTGGCAAAATAACTCCTAATTATTCTTTTAATTTCTTCTTCATTGGAGGTATATTCAACCTTTTCATTTTTGATACTCATAATTTGGTTTTCTTCTTTCTTTTTATCATATTGACTAAAGGTCTATCAATTTTATTGTTTTTTTCAGAAAATTAGGTCTTAGTTTTATTTATTAATTCAATAATTTTCTTAATTTTAATTGTATTCAAAATGGATAATCTTGAATATATTAAACTGAAAAATTTCTCTACAAACAAAGCCAATGTAACCAAGATTAAGAGGGAAGTGGGATATTGAGAAATAATTTTTACAATCAGCGTCTCTGATAAAGGCTTCATTTCTAAAATATACAGGGAATTGAGTCAAGTCTATAAGAATACAAGTCATTCCCCAAATTGATAAATGGTCAAAGGATATGAATAGGAAATTTTCAGAGGTAGAAATTAAAGATATCTAAAAGCATATGAAAAAAATGCTCTAAATCACTACTGATTAGAGAAATGCAAATCAAAAGAGCTCTGACATACCAAATCTCAACAGTCAGTTTGGCTAAGACGACAAAACAGGAAGATGACAAATGCTGGAGAGGATGTGGAAAAATTGGAACACTAATGCATTGTTGATGATGTTGTGAACTGATTCAACCATTCAGGAGAGCAATCTGGAACTATGACCAAGGGGCTAAAAATAATTTCATACCCTTTGACCCAGTAATATCACTTCTAGGGCTGTATCCCAAAGAGATCATAGAAGTGGGAGGAAGACCCATATGTACAAAAATATTTATAGCAGCTCGTTTTGTGGTGGCAAAAACCTGGAATTTAAAGGGATGCCCATTAATTGGGGAATGGCTAAACAAGTTTTGGTATATGAATGTAATGGGATACTACTGTGCTATAAGAAATGAGGAACAGATGGACTTCATATTTACCTGGAGAGGCTTATATGAACTGACGCTAAGTGAGAAAAGCAGAACCAGGAGAAATTTGGACTCAATTGCAGACACAATGTATGTGTGATGACCAGCTTTCATAGACTGGATTCTTCTTAGCAATGCAAGGCTATAAGGCAACTCCAAAAGACTCATGATCGAAAGAGATGTCTAAATTCAGAGAAGGATCTAATAAGAACAGAGTTTAGATGCAGACTGAAGCAACCTACCTGCTCTTTTTCTTTTTCATGTTTGGTTTTGTTTCCTCTTTCCCATTGTTCATTCCATAGGTTACAACACTTCTTTACAACCAGACTAATGTCTAAAGTGAAAGTATTTGCAGATGCTATACTTTCTTGCATGCCACCATGGCGGGGGTGGGGGGAGGTGAGAGGGAGGCAAGAAAATTTGAAAATCGGAAAATTGTGTATCTGAATCTTGTAAATTAAAAGTAAAAAAGAAATCAATAAAAAAATTTAAAAAGAAGAAGTGTATTGGACTCAGCTGAAATCTTAAAGAGGCGATTGGTAAATGTTCAGCAGGAGGATTCATATCTTGAAAATCCACAAATGCTACAAATCAGGACTTGATTGTCTTATTGATGTCCTAGAAGATTTAAGAAAAGGTTAATAAAATACATTAAAATTTTTTTTCTTTTTTTCTTTAATTAATTAATTAATTTATTTAAAAATTTTTTTTTGAGTTACATATTTTCTCCCCATCTTTCCCCCGCCCACCGCCCCAGAACAGCCATCCCAGTGTTTCCCCCCTCCCCCAGTCTATTCTCTCCTATGTCACTTTTTGGTAGGGCAGGATGGATCTCCCAACTGCAGTGCCTGTGTATCTCAAGTTCCAGTTGGATGTAGTCAATAACAATAATAATAATTGCATATAGATAGATAGATAGATAGATCCACATTCATAACATTTGATTATGGAACTCCAGATTCCAGATTCTTTCTCCTCCTCCCTCACCACCATCCCCACTGGAAGGACAAGCAATCAAATACAGGCTGAACATGTGAAATTACATAGAACCTCTCCATAGCGAGCACACTG
>CM053583.1:236798868-236823821 GCA_028627135.1 Pseudochirops cupreus
TATATATATATATATATACACACACACACATATGTATGTGTATATATAATTATAATTATTATAATTATTATTATTATTATTATTCACATGCAACTGGGAATTAAGATATACAGGCACTGGGGTAAGGAGATCCATCTTGCCCTACCACAAAGTCAGAGAGTTGATGGGGGAGGATATAGGTGAGAGCAGATTGGGGGAGGGGGTATACAGCAGGATCACTGTTTTGGGGTGGTGGGTAGGGGAAAGATGGGGAGAAAATTTGTAACTCAAATCTTGTGGAAATGAATGAAGTAAACTAAAAATAAACAAAAGTTAATTTTTAAAAAAGAAAAAAAGAAAGAAAATCCCATTGAAAAATATGTTTGCATTATGCAGTATTAATTTAACTCCTAATTTTATATAATTAAATATATTATCAATAAAAATGAAGACTATATCTAATAATATAACATTCATTTTAAAATTCTTAGAATCTTCCTGGAAACTTAAAATGTTACGTATGTTTTCTCTGAGGTGAAAAAGTTAAAAACAATTATTTAACTTCTGAATTTGTGTTAATTTAGAATAGAGGCATGTCAATCTCCAGCAAATAAAGAAAATCTTATATTACCTGGTATTCTAAAAGAGCTCACAACAGTGTGGTCTTTCAGAAAAGAAAAGAAAAAGATTCTGGATTACCTATGTATAATATGAGGTCCAAGTCCCACACTGAAATTTCTAAACTCTCTTGGACTAGTTATGATATTGTAGTCATGAGACCAATAGATCACTTCCTTTTTGTTGTCTCATTCCTTACATTTGGAATTATGAAAAAAAATTTCTAAATTTACCCATAATAAAACTTGACTTTAAATTCCCTTATATGTGAGTAATAGGTGCCTAACTTTTATTTAGGCACTCACACTAAATTCATCTCAGACTGCTTTTGGTGGGACAGCTTTTAATTCACAGCAACAGAAAAGGCACAAGATGTAAAAGTCTCACAGGAGCCTATGAACAGGTACAGAAACACATACAAAACTCAAACGCAGACTCCCCTTTGAGAAGTAAACACACTTTGGGGAATGCTGAACAAACATTTCTTTTTATCTCATTAGTGTACTGTAAAAAATACTTATAGGCAATGTGAACTAGTAAGGTTGAGATTCTCTTCTCCCACATAGACTTCAATCCTTCAGCTTCTGGTAAGTGCTCTGTTGGTTTTTCACTCTTGTTTTCAAAAAGTGGACTGCAGAAGAAGCATTCTCATACTTGAATGCCTTTGGCTAAAGACTCAAATTTGAAATTACTCAGGGCTTAAACTCATGAAAAGACCATTCTCAGAATTTTTTCTCTCAAACCACTTATTAATGAATGTCTCTTTTCTGTTATGTGATCACTGGACTAACTGCTTTGAAGCCCATTGACTGGTGTTTGACCTGTGCTCTGAAAAGGAAAGATAAATACCATGAACTGGTGATCCAGGAATCAGAGCATCCCTAGGCAAACATACATAGTTATCTGTGAACTTCTATTTAGAGTAGTCATAAAGTTACTGGTTAATGATGGCTGACTTCTTAGAGCATTTATTTGGTTACAGTCTTAGTGTACACAGGGAAAAATTGAGTGGAGGTTTTTTCCCCCTAGGCATGTGGGTTTTCCATATGAAATCTTGTCCCTCTTCAATAAAATCCAGTGGAACTCATTTACCTCCAAGATCAAATATAAAATACTTGGTTTAACTTTTAAAGCTCTTTATAACCTGCTCCCTTCACTCCTCTCCAGTGCCCAGTGTCTCCCACTTCCCTGTTTTACTTCCTACATCCATTTTCCAAATCTATAAGTTTTCATTGACAGTCCCTCATTCCTGAAATCTTTCCTTCCTCTTCTATGTCTCCTGGATTCCTTGACTTACATCAAATCTCATCTAAACTGCCACCTTTTTCAAAAACTGTCCTTAGTCCTCCCCTCCCCTTATTAATAGTGCCCTCCCTCTGATAGTATTTCCAGTTTGTCTTGTATGTATTTTGTTTGTACATATTTATTTTTATATTTCCCCTCCCCATAAGATTATGAGTTCCTTGAAGCCATGCATTGCTCCCACCTTTTTTTTTCATCTATAATACTTAGTGCTTTGTGTCTGCTGCTTAGTAAGCTCATTAAATGCCCTTCAGTTTTTGTTCTCATCCAAACAGAAGTAGTTTTTTTGGCAGGGGAAGAGACAGGCATGATTGTAGTTGAGGCCAAAATATTTTCCTTATAAAGAAACTTCTAATATATTAATGTATTTGAACAAATACTCATTTAAAACCCCAGAATTCTACACTGCTTAACACAGAAGAGATATTTTGCCTTAATAATTTTAACAGTAGGTGTTATCAATCAACCACTTTGAATGTAAATAACCTTGAAATATCTTCTAACCACCAGTTCTGGTCAACTTCTGGTTGAATTGAACTGTATCCTGATTTCTTCATTAGGGGGTCTGCTAAAAATTTGAGCTTAATGTAACTCAACAGGTTGGATGTAGGATCTTCTTGGTCTTCTGACCTCTACTAGTATTTGTTGTCTCTCTTAGATTCTTATTATGTTACATACTGTATTATGATTGCTATTTAATTCTTGGTGGAAGAAAGATTTTTGTGTTGCCTTTTGCTTTTTGAAATCAAAAAAGAAAAAAAACTAACAATTAAAGGAGGATCTTGTATTATTTGTGGTTTTTATCACTCATGTAGGCTTAAAAATGATTTCTTCAATGGGAAATTATTTGCAAAAGCCTGACTATTTGTTTCTCTCTTTTTTTTCATTCAGAATGCCCTTGATATGCATATAAATCATTCTCAAAAAGATTTTATGAAAACGAACAAGTTGACATATGGTTCAGTAGTTACTGATATTCTCTTGAACATCCTCTCCTCCTAAAATATCTTCTATAATGATTCTTAAATGCTTTTAAGATTGTGTTGCCTCAAGCATAGATTTCTTGGAGTATATTTGGTCTGGTCCAGTGGTTCTTTCTGACTTCCTCTTCTTAAGTATCATTTCTTCTTTATGTAGTGCTTTGTGCCCTTAGGTGGTAGTGTTTAAATGTGTCAATTTCATTGTTACTGATAATGAGAAAAGATCACTTTAGATATGTTGACAGTTTTCTTCTATATGGTATCAGTTTATTGTCCTCTTTCTGTTTTACCTATAAATGTTCTTGGGATACTATAGTTCATGCAGGTTTCACTCCAACTCTCTTTAGACCTGCTCTTACATTGTTTTCTTTATTTTCAAAAAGTTATGTGACTCATAATCTTCCACAATTATTCATGATATTTTATAAATGTGTTTATATTCTAAATCAGTATTGCTCTTGGCTTCCATATTTTAATGCCATGCATGAGCACCTTTCCAGAAGAATGTTACTGTGAACAGCTTTTAAGGTTCTGATTACACAACATAGTGAAAACTCCATTTATTCCATAACAAATCAAAGCAAAACATTCACAGAAAATCAAGGTACAACATTTATAATATTACAACTTATCACAGAAAATCGCAATATAGTATTCACAACAGCTTATCATTAAAAATGGCCACATAGTTTTCACCAAAGTGGTCACAACAGTTTTCAAAAAAATATAGTCATTTGGTATATTCAATCATATCTAAGGAGATTTGCCTCATTACTCAGTCATTCAGTTACCTCAGAATACAATAGTGAAAGTCTTCCACAAATGGGGCACACTAAGTTAACTCAATTGGTCACTTTTTCAACAATCGATTACTAAGTATCATTAATCACTAATTACAATCATTAGAAAGTACACAGACCTTCCACCCCTAGGTCACTAGTAAACTACAATTTCATCACTACTCAGTACCCATGCAGAGGTCTTTTCATCTTGACCAGAAGCAGGCAACTCCTACCTGAATACACCAAACAATCCCCAGGATTCAAAGGCAGACAGCTCCCAATTCCTTGTCCAGCTCTCTGTATGGGTCCTGTTCCACACTGAAATTCACCAGGTCCAGTTCATCTCAAATCCTTCATAATTTATGTTCCTAGGAATTCAGGGCTCAACCAAGCCACAAACAGACAGTCTTGGCATCCTGGTCATGCTTTCTCAGTCTTCTGCACACATTCAAAAAATCAAAATCACCTTATCCAGTGGGGAGGTTGGGGGAGGTCCTGGACTTCTGGGTATCTCTTCAGATGAAGCACTGCCACCACAAGTTCTCAGGAAATTCTGACTCAGTTCTCAATTCTCATTTCTCTTCTGTAGCTGCTCTGCCTTCAGATGCTGGTCCCAAGAAATTCTGACTGTCCCTTACTGGGGCTTTTCCTTATATACACACAGCATTAGCTTCCTGTTTCAGCCCATTCCTTCCTGTTACATCAGTAACAGGAGACAGGAATTCATACCTTCTGTTTGTGTTTGATTAATTTCTAAGTGCTAAGTACGTACTACCTTCGCTTAACTTGAAATAAGGGCTAAGTACCTGCTTACTTGTCAATACAAAAAGAGGTCTTCAAATTCAAATTCCATTACCATTACACATATCCCTTCTTTTGGTCAGCAGGTTTACCATTTGCTGGCCAATATAGTTTCTGATAACTTTTGGTCTCCTTGTAGAAACTTGTTTATAACAATTTTCCAATTAACAGTAATAATCAAGGTCACTTTCTTTTTTTTTTTTCATTTTCCTTTCCCAATTTTAAATATTGATTATTCATTGAACAAGTCAAGTTGAACCTGAAACTTTCATTTTGATCCATTCTTCCAAATTATTGTTCATTTCAGGTTTCTATGCATTCTATACTTTTCTGTTCATATGTTGATTCCTTAAGAAATAAAACCACAGAGAATAAAAGTATTCGATAATCAACTGATTATTAACATTGAACAAGTACAAAACTAGAAGGATATCTGGAAAGGTTGGCCAGTGTTAAAATAGAAAAGGTACACCAAGCCTTGGATGGGGATAACCTGACATGATGTTGTTCTCCACATATTTCTGTTTCTGGATTATTTTGTGGTATTTACAGCCAGTCCCAGAATAATACAATACATACTCAATGAAATTCATAATTATTCAAAAGGGTTAAAATTAACAATCCATATAGGAAAATGAAGATATAACACCTAATTTCCAAATTAGTGGTTGGAAAACCAGTTAATAAATCATTTTATGTATTTTGTATAGACATTGGAAATGAATATTGAATTAAATTCAGAACTGAAAGGAAGGAAAAGAGTGATATGGATTGTATTTAAGGAACTGTATAGTTATCAAATCATATTTATCTGCTTCCTATACAATACACGTTCTCATAGTAATGCTCTATGTTTACAAATCTTGATACATCATAATTTCCTAGGAATAAAAATTTGTGGTTACTTACAGGACAATGAAGAGATATATGGTGGATCCAAAAAAGCTACAACATACTTTAAACAATTATCTTTGCTAATGAAACTACATGCAGAGGGATATCATTGGGGAAACATATGGAAAAATGAAGTGGCCTGTTCATGTGGTAGAAACATGGGATAACAGAGAGAAAGCTATGTGCTTCATTTGTACCTTTAAAAAACAGAAATACTCAATGGAAGATCTCCAGGACATTGAGTAGATACTCTGTCAAGTATCTATGGATGGATTTGGACAAGAACCATGTAGGATAATAAGGTATGGATGAGTTGACCTCTTTACGGATAAAGTAAATATCTTTATCAAGGAAATCACAAATCCATTTAAGTACATGTAATGCCTCCTCTCAGCTGTCTCATTCCCTAACTCATTCCAATAGTTTAAATCCTGAAGGGGACAACTAGTTTAACTTCGAAGTACTCTGTGGTTATACACTTCTGAAGTTATACATCACAAATGATGAATTTTTTTATTCTAATTATTCAGAGAAAAATTATCTTAAAGCAAATTAATTTGTCAAAATATAAGAACTGTACAAATAAAATATCTCCCCCTTGAACTCTTTCACAGATACATAACATGTTATTGAGAACAGTGGATATACATGGAGAAAATATAGAAGTCACATGTGCTAAGGCATTTAGAAAAGAGGCAATTCATATTTTGGTGGTACAGGCATGCAGACACTTTGATTTTTTCTTCCAGTTTCCACAAATCTTAAATCTTGTAGGCACTGACAGACTCAGGTTCACTGGACTGTGCTAGATGCTGCGTCAGTAGATGTTACTAGATGCAACCCCTACTTCCAGATTTAAAGCTCCAATGACTTCTTAGGCTAGGGTTTCACTGTGCCCTTTTAGAAAGAACTAAAGACAATGCCACTGAATCAGCAAGAGAATGATGTATAAGTTATCCTATTTCCTAGGTCATTTGTTATTCTCCACTATTCTTGCTGGTAACTCAAATCTCCAGAAGGATACTCCGTTGCATACTTGTAGGCCTTTCTTTCCCCCTGATCTTTCAAGAAATCATTATCAAAGGGCCAGAGAAGAAAAATTCCCTTCCCTTAAACTTTGGTATACTATTCAAAAGGTACGAGGGAAATGATGACAAACTTTCAAAAGCTGAGTTCTTCTAAATATGATTCTGCTATCAAATACTTCAAAATGAAGGCCTCTTTCTGTCTATTTTGTCCATAAGGCATATAGGTGGATCTTTTAATGAATCATAAACTGCTTTCCTTTGATGTTTAACACCTTATTTCCAGAAATATATGTGTAAGGCAGTGTCTGAAAGGAATGCACACAAATCACATTGCTGTTAGCTGTAATTTCATCAAGTGAACCAAGAAACTCAATTGATCACGGATTCCTTCATCTACACCAATATTATAAATTAAGTTAGAAGATGAAACAAAATTGAAGAATGTTTGCAGACTCACATGAATGAAGCATATATAGGAGTTGGTGGAAGGGATGTTATCATATATCAAAAAGTAGTAAATCAAATTTATCATATTATATAATTGATCATTTCATATTTTAACTCTCACAGTAAGTGAAGAGAAAACCACAATAACAATAATTGTAGCTTATGCACCATTATCATTTGTTTCAAAGGGTAAGTGAATTACTTCCAAGGACTCATAAAACTATGCCCTGCAAATAAAATCATTGTATACTTTAATCCTTGTTGATTTGAAAGCAAAGTGAGCTCAGAGGAAAAAACAAAACAAAAAAAATAAACAAAAATGTGTTTGAAAACATGCACCAAAAGGGGCCAAAATAGAAGCTTTGTTCCTATACATTATGAAGGATTTCATCAAGAAGCAAGTTGGGATAAACCAGATATTATAAATATATAATTCTCCAAAGTGACATTTATCACATTCTAATGGAGAGAAAATATTTGGCTACTGATAATGGAAATCACTTTTTTTTATTCACCACAATGATACAACTAAAAAACTCTAGAAACTACCTCTAGATGAGCACTGTGTTGGCAAGGATTACACAAGTTTAGAATGTATTTTTTTGTAAAAAATATTCTAAAGTATGGTGAAATACTACATGTAGATTTCTCTTCTAAGGCACTGAGAAGCAGATAAATGCATATAGGTGTTTAGGAACTCCAGCTGCTCTTGTCTATAATTGACAATGTGTACATTTCTTTATTTAATAAGCATTTAATAAGCATTACTTCTGTTCACTGTTCTCACTACTGGAATACAGCAAGAGTTGATGCTCTGAAAGTGCTCTCATTATAATGAGGATGTGAGAAAGATATAGCAAATGCAGATGGGAAAATATATAAAATGCAACTAAAGAAAAGTAAAGTGATTTCCAAGAATTAGGTTGCCACTTTATTTTTATTTCTTGCAGTACAATAAATATTTATTAAGCACCTACAGTGTAGCTACCTGGTAGGGTTACAAATAAGAAGAGAAAGTCCACAAAATAGAAGTGATGATAATGGTGGAGTCAATGGCAAATGGAAACATAAAATATACATATAAATACATACCACTCTCTGTTGCCACCCAGAAGCAGACATCGGTCAACAGAATGAGGAATTTGCACACCTAACCTAAGTAGGCACATTCTACCCTCCAGAGTACATTAGGTGACTAATTCCCATTCTTTGGGAGGTGTCATCTTTAAATATAACAGGTGGTAAAGTAAGTGGCCTTAAGCCCAAACCAGTCCATGAGACACTAACCTTTCTTCCTTTGGGTACCACAGTGGGTAACTGCAGCTGCCTCCAGAACAGTTGTAGGGGGACTCAAGAGAGTTAAGAATATTCACAATTGCTAGGAAAACTACAAAGGAGATGGGAAGAAACTAGTCACAGACATATATTTCATACCATATACCACAATAAGGTAAAAATGGACAAAGGATTTAGTCATAAATTAGGGGAACACTGAAAAATTTATCTGTCAAATCTTTGGATAAAGGAAGAATTTATGACCCAACAAGAGATAGAGAGGATCACAGGAAGTAAAAAAGATTATGCTGTTATATAAAACCTAAAAGCTTTTGAATAAAGAAAACTAATGCAAGCAAAATTAGTAGGAAGGAAAACAAAAAAACTGCAGAACATTTGTAGCAAATTTTTCTGAAAACCTCTCATTTTTCCTATGGAACTATGGTAAATTTATATTATATTATATATGTATAAATAAAATTAATGTGTATTCAATTTATATTAAAATTGAGAGCTGTTCTCCTGTTTCCAAAGGTCAAATAATATGAACAAACAGTTTTCAGAAGAAGAAGACTATGGTCACATAAAAAAATGCTTTAAATCACTATTAATTAGAGAAATGAAAATTAAAACCACTCTGAGATATCACCTCACACCAATCACATTAACTAACATGATAAAGAAGGAAAATGATAAATGTTGGTGGGGAATAGGAAAAGTGGGACACTAATGCACTGTTGGTAGACTTGTGAACTAGTTTAAGTACTCTAGAGAACAATTTGGAACTATATACAAAGATCTATAAAACTCTGCATACCCTTTGACCTACCAATACCATCTGTAGGTCTGTATCCCAAAGAGATAAAAAGGTAGGAGGGAAGGATGTATTTGTTCAAATGTATTTATAGCAAAAAAAATATGCATGTGTGTATATAGGTGTGTGTGTGCATAACAACTCATTTTGTGACATCAAAGAATTAGACATATTGGAGATGCCCATCAATAGAGAAATGGCTGAATAAATTGTGATATATGATTTTGAAAGGATTCCATTGTGCTATAAGAAATAATGAGGAGGAAGATTTCAGAAAAACCTGGAAAGACTTACACAAACTGATGCAAAGTGAAGTGAGCAGAACCAAAGGACCATTATACATAACAACAGCAATATTGTAAAGTTGAATAACTATGAAAGTGATACAATGATCCAAGATGATTTCAAAGGACCCAGGATGAAAAATGCTTTCCACCTCTAGAAAAGAACTTATAAACACCAAATACAGCCTGAAGAATACTTATTTTTGTTTTTATTTTGATTCCTTCTGTGTTTTCTTTTGCTACCTGACTAATATGGAAACATGTTTTGCATGACTTCACATGTGCAATCAATATCAAATTGTTTGCTATCTCAAGGAGTGGGGAAGGGTGGGAGGAAAGGAGATAATTTTGAACTCAAATTTTCTTTAAAATTATTGTTTTTACATATAGTTGGGAAAAATTTCGTGAAATAAATAAATATATATTATATATGTGTGTGTGTGTGTGTGTGTGTGTATGTATATTTTTTTTAAAGGATGTTCACCTTTGCCCCTTTTCATGATTGGGCATTCAAGTCAATGATCACAGCACTGACTATAAGTCACACTAGGCCCTGCACTGAGACTTAAATGGTCTCTACCATCCAGGATCTCAGACTCTCCAATTGACACCTCAGTACTGTTCTCTCCTCCCTACTTCATTCTGACTCATTCATTTATGATCTCACTGGATCCAGTTTATTTCTTTCCATGAAAACTCCTGCTTGCATCAAAGCTTTCATTTTCATTAAAAGTAGGACCATCTCTTGTACTTTGAACACTGTGGTAATTTTCGGCCATCCCTGGCCCTGGGTAGGGGAGAGCTCAACAGCAGGACTGTGATTCAGTGGCTTTTCCATTGCCAGTTCAAGTAATGCATCTTCTAAGATAAGGCTATCTAAGGGAAGAATATTAACCAAGAGCTTTATAGATGACCATAACTAGTCTTTCCCAGAACCAGGAATGAGACACTACTTCATCCCCCACAACCCTTTTTGGATAGAGGGGTTAACTGGGATTGGGGAAATAAGATAATTGTCATATAGATTAGTAGTGTCAAACTCAAGTTTGATAAAATTCCTTTATCTCCACTTGGACTTAGAAAACCACAGATTGACATCATGTATTACATTTTAATTTATTTTGTTAAAAATTTACTGATTGCCTTTTGATCTTGTTGAAGGGCAATATTTCTAGTCACAATGCAGCAGCCCAGTGTATTCTTCTGATGTGTATAAGTCTTAACCCAAATCTTGAAAAATGGTAGAAACTGTACAAAGTGAAGGTGAGAAGAGATTGTATTTCAAACATAAAAAGTCAGTTCACCTGCTTTATAAAGGCCTGGAGACAGGAGATGTCTGTCATGACTGGGTAATAAGAAGTAAGCCAATTTGACTATAACAAAAAAAGTGTGAAGAGGAGTGACATGCCATACAATAAGTTTGGGAAGGTAAACTGGTGTCAGATTGTGAAGGTGTTTAAATGCCAGCAGAGAAGTTGATAATCTGTCAAAGAGATACCACCAAAGCAGGATCCTGAGCATGGAAATGAAATATTAAGTCCTAGCTTTTGGAATACCAATCTGACAGCTGTGAAGATGAATTGGAGAAGTGCAAAGTTAGATGAATGGAGACCAGTCAGGAGTCTATTGCCATACTTCAGATGAGAAGTGGTAAGGGTCTAAAGTAGAGTCTGACCTCATGAGAGTGAAGGGAAGAGACAAATGTTATAAATGCAGTGGAGGGAGGATTAAAAAGATGTGGCAATTGATTAGATGAAATATGACAAGGGAGATGGGAAAATCAAGAATCACTTTAGGGATATGAATCTGTGAAACTGGAGTGGTTGCGTACCCTTTACAGAAACAGGTAAGGAAGTAAGGGAAGGCTATGGGAAAAAGCATAATGAGTTCTATTTTGTGCGTGTTTATTTTAAAATTCTTGTCAATTTGGAAATATTCAAGAATCAGTCAGTGATTCATGGCTCAAACTTAGGAGAAAGAACAGGACTGAGTAAATAGATCTGAAAGGCATCTGCAAAGTGGCAATAGTTTAACCCATGGGAACCAATACTATTGTAAATAAGAGAAATGAGAGAAGGTCCAAAGCAGAACCTTTGGTGGGCGGATGGGTATACCTAACACAAAAATTAAGAGGCGCAGATGATACACAACAGATGAGTGGTCAGACAAGAGAAAGAAGAACCATGTGGCTAGTATCACCAAAATTCAGCGAGGTGAGAATGGTAAAATGTATCAAATACTGCAGAGAAATCAAGAAATATAAAGACTGAGCAAAGAACATTGGGATCGCTATTGAAGAAATCAGTGGCAACCTTGAGAAAAAAGTTTCAGATGAGTGATGAGATGGAAAAATTGTTTCTGGGGAGTTGAGTGAGAGGAGAGGAAAAAAAGTTTAAAAGTTGAAAGCATTTTCTGGAATTTGGGGTATAATACGGAGGAGACATTGCACCCTGCTCATAATATTATAGAGATTCCAAATGACATTTATCACCACCCAAAAAAGTTTGGTGTACATAAAAAGAAACAAGAACAAGAAGAGAATAAAGAAGGCCTGTTATTCTGGACTATCATTTGAAATAAGTTGAAAATCAAACAACTAGCGAAGGCTAAATGTCACAGTAAATAGAGCCCTGGCCCTGAAGTCAGGAGGACCTGAATTCAAGTCCAGTTTCAGACACTTAGCACTTACTAGCCATGTGACCTTGGGAAAGTCACTTAACCCCAATGGCCCTGCCCTCCCCCTTCCACAAAGCAAAAAAAAAAAAAAAAAATCAAACAACTTGTCCATCAACATACATGTATATGTGTACATACATGTATATATACATAAATAAACACATCTGTATATGTACAAACTACACTTACAAATATGTGTATACACACTTGTATAGTATAAATATATGCATGTGCATCCTCTTACACAATTCATAAATAGATATGTCTTAAAGAAAACACTGCGATTGTGCAATGATCTGGGCCCAGACTTGAATATAAGGAGAAGAGATAAGGTTGCAGTTAAGAAATGACTTAATTCTTTTAAAAGTTCCAAGCTTCTGCCTGAAGCAAAGAATTCATCTTTTTAATACCAAAATTTTTCACACAAAGAGCACAATTGTGAGTTAAATAATGCTATAGGAAGCCTTTCCCATTCCCTCCTAATTCTAGTGCCTTCTCTCTGTTAAAAATTTCCAGTTTATCCTTTACGCAGCTTATTTGGCCATAGTTGTATTTTTTTTTAATGTTTTCTCCCTGATTAGACTGTAAGTTCCTTGAAATCAAGGATTTTCTTTTCCCTTGCTCTGTATTGTCAGACATTAGCATAGTCCTGGGCACATAATAATAATTTGACATACATTTGTTGACTGAGTGACTAAGTCTATGAAAAATTATAGTTTATAAGCTCATGGAGTTAGAGGTAAAAGACATTTAAATTCTTAAAAATTAGAAAAGTGGGGTGCTTACTAACCAACTATACTTAAAAAAATTACCTTAGGATTTGGATGCTGTAATCTTCAACATTTATACATCGACAAGGAAATGTGGGAAGGTGATTATGGACTGAAATTCACAATTAAATTTTGGACATTTATAGAGATTAATATGGAATCTACTGCCTGTGCATTACCTCATCATTTCCTCTGTCAATGTGTTGCTGATGGCATTATAATATTGAAATTTGGAGAAGCAGACTGATGCACTTATGAAAGCAGAAAATTAGAAGTATGATTTCCAAATTCTAAGTACATAGGATAGGACCTAACAGCTAGCTCTGAATATAAACTGGGCTTTGTAAATTCTAACCCCACAGATAGCATACAACATAAAGTTGGAGAGCAAAATTAACAAGAGCATGTGTATATCCCTAGGTACCTTTTGATTGGATATAAGATATAATTATATTCCATTATATTTCCCCAAAGCTATTTCATTAGGTTTTCAGTCGTTGCCTTGTACTAGGATTTCACTCTTCAACCAGACAATCAAGCTAAGTGTATTTCCATAAACATAAGCTCTGGTCCCATAAGTTCCTCATATTGATGTCAATTTTGTATTCATCCCAGACATTTCTTCATACAACCAATCCCTCATGATTCAACCCTAAAATCCCAAGCAGATGTATCTAGGAAATATTTTTTTTTTCACATGTTTTCAGGTTGATTACATAACTGGGCATTGGTTATTCCATAGCTCAGACCACCATTCCCAAACCAAGCTCTAACTGTTACTGAAAATTTTCACAGAATTAAAAAATGAGATGATTTACGGAATTAAATAAGAATGAAGAAATATTTCATTTAGATGGCCACCTAATGACTGTTTTATTTTTCTTTAAAATAACTTACAAGCTAATGATTTTATCTTAACTATTATAATAATTTAAATCAATCAAGAACTGATATGATAAACAACAATTTACTTTTATAATTTTGAGGTTACAGTGGAAAATATTACAGGTGATTAAGTTTAAATTTTTATTGGGTCTAACTACAAGACATTTTTTTTCTCAGTCAGGACAGAACTCCCGAATATATTTTGGTTTGTTTGTCTTTTTGGTGTTTAGGCAACAAGACAGTTAATAATTAATTCATTATCACCTCCTCTATATCAAAGAAGTGCTTGGTTTCCTTTCTAAAGTTCTGAAGTAAATGTCAATGAAAATGATGCAGATATCCTTTGTCATGCAAAAATAAAGACTTAAATAATAGTTTTAAAGTTTTCTTTTTTCCAAGAAGTTTATATTCAGTCTTATTTGAGATTCAGAACAATCCTTTTTTTTTCTTTTCTTTTTGGCCTTTTGCAGTGGGGAAGACAGGGCAATTGAGGTTAAGTGAGTTGCCCAAGGCCACATGGCTAGTAAAGATTAAGGGTCTGAGGTGGGATTTGAACTCAGGTCCTCCTGACTCCAGGGTCCATGCTCTATTCACTGCACCACTTAGCTGCCCCTGATTCCTGACAATTTTAAGTAAGGTTGTGTTATGAGCATTATCATAATCTTTAAGATGAAAATAAGGAATATCTTGGAGGCGTGATGACTTAATTACCTCTTCATGATCAAACAGTAAATGAAAGACAGAGGTAAGATTTAAACTGAGAAAGACCTGCTTTCAGGATGTATCCTCAATGTACCCCAACGTAGTAAATTGGCACTTCCTTACATTTAAACTACAAAAAAGTAATCTCAATAAAAAACTCCAGACATTGTTTTGAGTGCCAAGAATTTAGTCAGGAGGAGAAGTCACATGCGATTGAGGAAGAGATTCCACATTAAAATCAGGAATGGATTTCATATCCATCACATATATAATTCTAAATGCACATAATTTGTATGCAATTACACAAATTGCATCATTACATAAATTTTGGATTGGATTAAAATTTTATGCATATATGTACATAAACTTAACATGAATCAACTTTTCATTCCTTTTACTTATAATAGTAAAATATTTGTTCCTGCACTTTGAAATATCTTTTCGTTTCTTTCTTTCTTTTTTTCTTATAGGGCCAAAAAGTTAATTGTTTGCCCTCTAGTTTCTATTTGCAGGGAGGACACTATTGTAAAAAGTCATAATGCATTATTCATGATGAAATATCATCTAAATTGAACATATAAATCTTCTCTTTAGGGTGGCTTAAATTTTCTAGGATGTTATATACTAAACTTTTGAAGAAAAGAGAAAAAAAAATTAGAAATGCACCCATTGCATGTGTGGACCTTGGAAGGTGCATTAACTTTTAGCTTTTCTCATGTCTCACACCATGACAATCATTAGAACCAGGTACTAGTAGTCATTCTCCTTCTCCACACAGTCCTGTTAGCCTTTTGTAATGATGAATCTCATATACTTCTTGTGATATTAAAATATTAAGGCAATGGTAGTCTTAGTTACTATAATTAAAGGACAAAATTGTCCTACACAACAGAAAGGAAAATGTCCTTTTAGGAGAAAAATAAATAAGTCTCACTCATTATCATTTCAAAAGGGAAAATAATTCCTTCATTCTTACATGGGACATGTCTCATCTGCAGCAAACAAAGCAGTGCTTCTAATTTTCGGTGATAGTGGTTTCTTGGAGGAAATTGATTGCATGCGTTTCAAAGCATATTTTTTCTACATCTTGAATTGGCCTGTTTCAGGCAAAATAAATTACTCCTCATTTGCTATGAATATGTCAGTGGGTCATCCAATTAAAGAAAATGTACAATTTGTCCTTTAACTTCTCTGCCTCACATAAAACTACAAGAAGGAATTGAGAAAGAAAACAGAACAGAGGCAAAAAAAAACAAAACAACCTTTTTTTGGCCTATTCAAAGAGTATTATTAAGAAACTGACTCAATCAGAGATGACATGCAAAGAATCTAAGAGAAGCATCACACATATATTGAATATAATTTTCACATTCTGAAATTTATTAGGAATGAGAGAACACAGAAGTTGAATGTTGAAAAACAAAGGTAGAAACTAAGGCTTTATTTATATTTCACATGCAATCCCCTAAGCAGATATTTTATGCTAAAACAATAAAAATCACTTAAGTTAAGCCTTTTTGCACATTCTACAAAGCAGAGTTACTCAGAAGTATTAAAATTGAAGAAATGACATAGAATGGTGAAGAGGCTTTTAATGGAGAGAAAGAGAGAGAGAGAGAGAGAGAGAGAGAGAGAGAGAGAGAGAGAGAGAGAGAGAATATTCTGTGGCAGAGTGGTAAGCACATAAGAATAATCTTGCACAATAATCTTAAATCTCTCTGAGACTCAATTTTGTAATCTTTAAACTAAGAGAATTGGATTGAATTATCTTTAAGGTTATTTTCAGAATCACTGTAGGGTATTATAAAAAAAATATTTGGGATTAGAAAGGATCTGACTTTAAGTCATTTTTCCAAAAAAAAAAAAATAAAAGAAAGAAAAAGAAAAAAAGAAAAAATAAGAAAAAAGAAAAGAAAAAAGGAAAGGGAAGAAAAGAAGAGAAGAGAAGGGAAAAAAGAAAAACACAAAACGTGGGGTACATAACCACAGACAGTTAGTATTCTAAGCAGTACCTTGAAGCCATAAATTAGAGGTAAGTTTCCAATATTTTTAGGAAAAATCATTTCTCAAGATTAATACATAACATTTAATACAAGGGAGTGGAAGTTCTGAAACAACCGATTAATTAAGGAAAACAGGTTTCCAATTTTATAACTAATCAATAGCCAAACTTAGGCCTTGATTGTTTTAGAAATTGGAATGAAGGGAATAAGGCAAGCAGTCAAGTTTGACTAAGGAGTGAGTGTGGTCAGGAATAAGACCGCTGTTACACAATAGAAGGTTTTGAATATTTTACAAATATTTTCCCCTCATATTTTCACAAAGGGTGATATCTTTATTGTGTTTGACAGACAAATAATGATTAATTGCATTAATTTAGCTGTTTTTTTGTTTTCATTTGCTACATAATAATTATATATAACTCTTATTTCATTGATTATTATCATATAGGCCAAATGTTTAATTGAAAGTTTAGCATAATTGATTATTAATGGTCTAATTATGCATTTAATATTATTACTGCTTTTTAAAAAGAAATTAATATGTTGAATAAGTATTATAATAAATTGGAATGAAAATTCTTAGGAGCCTTCAAATTTTAGGAGTAGAACAAGAGATTAAAAATAAGGAAATCAGAAGAATATTGAAAATGGTCAAAGAATTGGGAAAAACTAAGTAAAAAAATGACTTAATTTTGCTCAGTTAGCACTCTGTGAATTATCTGATCTGCTAGATCTTTCCAAAATATTTTATGGACAGGGAGGGAAACCAATGGTGACTGATTCCTGAGTATCTGTATGAAGCCAATTCACATAAAAGTGAGCTTGTTTTTTACAGAGTAAGTAATGAGATGTTGTGATAAAAAATAATAAGATTTGAAATCTGATCACATGACTGGAAATTTCAGTACAATGGGTAGATTACTAACCAGAACTGTTGGAAAACCCAATCTTACATATAGTTTATTAGTTGACAGCTTCTCCTGTGTGTGTTCAGAGGAAGGGATCCGAATTGTGAAGTCTTTCAGCTAAAAGTAAATACACTAACAGCAGGGAACAATAATTGGGAAATAATTTACATGACCCTTTTCAGAAGAAGAGCTGGTTAAAGTCATAGATGCATTCATTAGAAAAGGGAATTTAATGGCAAGGAACTGGCAAGAAATATTTGCATTAGAAAGAGATAGATTACTTCTAAGAGCCAAAACTGAGTTCAATACTTCAGAAGCGGATATTTGACCAAGGGGACAGTTGACCTATTAGCAAAAGGATAACTTATTTCTGTAAAGGAACCTTTTTCTCCAAGAGATAGGACTGTTCCAACTTCACCTTCTTCTTACATAGCTCATTAACTTATTAACTCTTTGTGGTTTCACTGAATCTGTACTTATCAACTAATAAAAATTCTGGTAGGTATTATCTACTGACCTCCAGGATATATCCTTGTTTTTCTCAATAAATTCAGAAATTGACTCACAATCTTTCTCTCTTCCCAAACTTTTTTGCTAATAGTACAGAATGTCAGCATAGATATACATACAAATACCATGCACATACACACAAGTACTCCAACATTCTGGTTCCTGTATTTATTTATTTCCCATGATCTCTACTCCATTTCAGTGGCCCAGGAGGTGGCCATATCTTCCATCTTTTAATCTCCCACACACATACCACTTCCATGTTGAAGAACTCTGAAATCCCCTTATCTGATAAGAATTTTCTGTTACTACTCCTCTCCCTCCCAACTCCCATTATTTGTCTTCTACATTACCTCCAATTCTTCAATCCTATAATGGATTTTTTTCCCATGACCCCATGTATTGGCTACATTCTTCTCTCTTCACCAATTTGACCTCTTGCCTGTACAGTTCAACCCTCTGCTGTTCTCTACCTTTGAGCTTTTGGACCTCTCATCCTATTGCCAATCTTACTCTTCTAATCTTCAACCTGAAATTATACTTACCATCTGCTCCATGTCACATGCTGTTCAATGAAGCTAAATGATTATCTAATCTAGAAACTGTACTTACTGGGCTCATTACAAATTTCCATTACAAAATCTCAACTAAACCATCATAATGGCAAGAAAATTCTTTTGTGCCTCTCCTATTAATTCTCTATCACACTCATCACAACAGCTCTTCCAAACCTTTTCATCTCTCCTCACCTTTCCAAAATCTCCCTCTCTTCATTCTACCCTTAGCTGAGAAGGTTTTCTCACTGAAAAAGTTGAAGCTATCCCCTAAAAACCGAATCTTCTTCCTTTCCCCTCATAGCACATTACTTAGATAATTTCCAACACTATCTCCACCTTCAAAATTGTGTTTCAACAATAGGTACCTCCACCCATTTTTTCCCAAGGCAAATCCCTCTATATATACAAATGATCACATTCCCTCCCTTCCTTAACAGGTTGTCTTTTTCCTCATCCATGTGCTCTCAATTAGCTTTCATATGTCTCTGTCTACTGGCTGTCTCCCTAAAGAGTACAAGTATACCTATGTCTTCCCCAACTTTAAGACAAAACAATAACAAATCATAAATAAACCTCCATTCCATCTGCCCATTCATGCTAGCTATTGTCACAAATGTCTTCTTCCTTGTGTAGCTAAACTCTTGGAGATTGGCATTTATAATTTTTACTTCCCTGTTCTTTCATCTCACTTGTCTGAACTCTCTACAATCTGACTTCTGATTTAACTAAAACTGTTTCCCAAATCTAATGCCCCTTTTAAAAATCTCACCTTGTCACTCTTGTCTAATTAATGTTCCTCTTTAAAATTTCATGATTTTGCACCATCCTGATTTGAGACTCCTTTGCTAGATCTTTTTTTTTTTCCTGGTAATATCCAGTAAGCATGCACATTCCAAGGGGTTCTGTTCTGAGTCTTCTTTTCTTCCTCTTTCCTATTTCACGTGTGAATATCATCAGCTCCCATGAATTCAATTATCATCACTTTGCTGATGATTCTCAGCTCTATTTGTGCAGCTTTAACTTTTTTCCTAAACTCCAGACTTCCATCTCTAACAATTTATTGCACATCTCATATATTTTATTGTCCTAAAAACACCTTAAACTCAACATGCCTAAAACTTTCCATCAAAACCCACTCTTATCCTTAACTTGACTAAAATAAAGGGTCCCATCATTCTTCTAGTCACACAAAATGAGGATGACACTTTGATGTCATCCTTAAAGTTTCATTCTCTTTCACTATCCATAGCCAATAAACTGCTGCCAATTTCTTTTTTTTTTTTTTGGTTGTTGTTCTGTATAACATCTCTGGTATGTGTCCCTTGCCCGCCTCAGTTGCTATAACTGCACTGAAACAGACCTCTTACTTTTCCTAGAGTAAACCATAGAGAACTCATGTGCCTTGTCATGTGGTGTAAGAGATGAGACTTGATATTGAGTTCTCTTAACTTTAAGATAGACTCTCCATTGATGATAGTCAGCCTTTTTTTTCCTTTTGGCTTTTTGGAGGGGGTAAAGTAGGGCAATTGGGGTTAAGTGACTTCCCCAAGGTCACATGGATAGTTTTGTGTTGTGTCTAAGGCCAGATTTGAAGTCAGATCCTCTTGATTCCAGGGTTGGTGCTCTATTTGCTGTGCCACCTAGTCACCCCAGCCATCATTCTTTATTAATGGAAATGACATTAAAGGATATACATTCCCATGTGCTTCGCTATGTACTCTAAGGACCAATGGACCTTTCTGACTTTTGAAATAAATTTTATTTATTTGCCCCCCTTTTAAAAAATATAAACTTGAAACCAGGGACCTACTGCTTTTCTATTCCTTTCAGGACAGGTATACTAATGTATTGCTGTTAGAATTGAGAATTGGCTGAATAATTTTGCAAAACAACTTGGAATTATAAACATTTCTGATCTGTCTTTTAATACAAATATCCTTTTGCTAAGGATGCACTTCAGATAGGACAAAGTAAGAAACAAATGACCTGTGTATACCAAAATAATCATAGCAACACTTTTTTCTGTTTAAAAAGGAAATAAAATCATTATTAATTGGAAAATGACAAAACAAACATTGTACAGGAAAGTATTATAATATTCCTGTGGTATAAAAAATAGTAAATATGAAGAATTTAGAAAATTGTGAAATATTTTTATATTCAATGAAGAATTCAAGTGACTGCTGAAAATATGTGTAATCACTGCAATAATATAAATTAAAAAACAGTCAATACAAAACACACACACACACACAAACAAGAATGCTATATAATCATCACAACTAGCTTGAAGGATTAGTAAAAGTGTATTTTTTTTTCATTTCATAGTCAAGATGAAAGACCACAGACATGGAATAATGCAAACAAAGACTTTTAGACTTGAGCAATGTGTTGGTTAGGTATGCTTAAGTGCTCTCTCTCTCTCTCTCTTTCTTTCTCTCTCTCTCTCTCTCTCTGTCTCTCCCTCTCTCTCTCTCTCTCTCTCTTTCCCTTTCTTTCTCTCTTTCTCTCCCTGTTTCTCTGTCTGTCTGTCTCTCCCCACACACACACACATATATGTGCATACACGTATGCATATGTGTGTATCAACCTATATGTGTGTAGCTTCAGATACATATGCATAAATCCATGTATATGCACATACAAACACAAGTATATACACGCATGTATGCATGCATATATAAAATATATGTTATACATATATTGTATATATATATTATATATTTACACAGTGCTGAAAGGAGTTTCTTTGCCAGGAATTCCCTGTAACAAACTATAAGTGCAAGTTATTTTAAAAAATGCCAAGAACTACTGAAATGAAACATGTGCTGAACTTGTAATCAGAGGATCTTTAGTTTGAATACTGTCTCTTCTATTTCCTAGCTCTGTAACATTGGACAGTCACTTAACCTATATAAGCCTCACTTGCCTCCTTTTTATAAAATGATAACGGAATAGATGAGGGCTTTTTGAGCTCTAATTCTATGATGCTATGAATTTCTAGGTTCTAGTGTACAAATATGACATCAAAACATCTCCTTCCCTCAAGTAAGTCGCCAACTGAAGACTAAGTATTTGGCAATGCATCTTGGTATTAAAGACATTTAACCCAATAGTTTTATGTGGATTTGATACCTTTGTCTCGTATTCTTGTCAACAATGACATCAAATAATTTTTGTTCATAGATATTGACCCTTTTGAACTGAAACTTTCATTTTTAGGAAAGGGGCTGTAGAATAGAGGTCTAGGAGTAAGTCGGTTGTAAAAGGCCATTTAGCACTATAACAGAAATAGGAGTAAAATGTATATTTACTAACATTTCATTCTAATAGTCTTTCTACTACATAATATTTAATTTACTTATTACTTTTAAATATTGAATTATTAAATATATTTTTCATGTCAAGGCATTCTTTGGTCTCCTATAGTCAACTGTCTCAAAGTAGGAGAACATCTTGTGGGCAAATTTCTATTTTCTAAGTTAGGTGTTAAATGTAGAGAAATGAAACATCAACACTACTTTGCTGACAAAATGACAATGACTCTTAGGGAGGGAGATATTTGTCAACATAGGTAAAAAAACAACAGGAAAAAGAAACAATGTCTCTTTAAAGAGAAAATATTTAAAATACAACAATCTCAAGTTAAAAAATAAATTTAATTTTAAAAAAATAGCAAACGAAACAAAACAAAAAATGTCTACTATACCATATGAATGCTGTATTTTTTTTTCCAGTTTCCATATCTACCAGGGAAATTTCACACTGGGTCTGGATTATTTACAAATGTAGCTCACTATCTAAATTCCCTCTTGGAATGACTCAGTAACCCTTGAAGTTGCTACAAACTTCGATGCCTTTAAATCATAGTAATTTTTTTTAATGTTCCAAACCATAAATTATTTTATTAATTTTCCATCACTAATTCATATTTCTTTGGCTTAATCTTTTTAAAACTACTATTCATCTCTATTCCATTCTTACATGTATAGATTGGTCTTTTAGCTAACACAGTCCTTCCTCTGGCTCAGTAACATGAAGTTACCCTCTTCAAAAGTCCTTACTGTTTTCAAATGGAGTTCAGTGCCTCATAAATTCAGAAGATTTGCTTCATGGAAATGTTGTCATTGCTTCATGCTTTTGCAAAATCTCCAATAAATGATTTCATTAATAATTCACTCCTTATGAAAAACTATGGGCATGGACCTCAATTTTAGGGCTCATTTCAACTCTTCTCATCTCAGTTTCATTTATGCTAAATCGGGAATGATACTTCATTAAAGTAAGCTCCCTGGTAGGGAAGCTGTCAGAATTAATGAAGGCTATATTTCTAATGCTTTACACTTCTGGAAGTACATATCAGTATTTTGTTATATTTGACAAAACTATTTGTTACTTGATTTTTTTAATTTGGTCCCAATCTGTGATTTCACGTCAAGGAAAATTTCTAGCGTGAAAATTTTCTTCATCTGTTCATGTCACCTAACCCTCCTTAATTTATATGTTTAGAGAATTGTCTAGGATGTTGCAAGTAAAATATCTCAGAGATAAGACTTGAGGCTACTACAACATATTCCCTCTCCTCAATTTGTTGTATATGCTTTTAAAAAAGGACTGTTTTTATTGAGCTGTTAAATATTGTTATCACTAGCAGGCCTACACAATTTACTGGCCCTCTGCTGCTTGGAACACACCAAAGGATTTCTTCTACATACAAAGGATGTCTTCCTCTACATTTTTCTCAGCCGCCAGAAATCTTTTGCTGTGCTGCAAGCTGCCTGAGGCCCTTAAGTGACTGGGAGGTCACAAATTGTGCAGATCTGTTGTAGAGGAACATCTAATTGCCAGTCTTCAACAAATTACATATGTTTTTGATATATGTTGAATATATACATACATGCATATACATATATATATATATAAAACATACATTTTTAAAATATATTTATCCAATATGATTATTTTGTATATATTCACATACTTTCAGATATACTCCATTTTTTGTCTATGATCATAATTCAGCAGTTTCCATCATTTAATTATGAAGGAGCAACGTGGTTAGATATAGAAGTAGGAAAGAGATTTGTTTCTCTATTTTTTTCTTTTTAAAAATTAGCATCTAGTAGGTATGTGGTATGAACATATGTGGTGTGGAGTTTAGTAGAGAATGTGCAATTATCCACTTATTTTTTATTCTGTCCATCAGTCAAAAGAGCTAATTAAAACCAAACAAAAGTGCTTCAGGGCCTCATTTAGCCTGACCTCTCCACAGTAATCAAATAATCACAATAATTAGCAAACTTCCTTTTCACTTTGTTTTCTGAGTCATCACCTGACATAATGCCCTTTTTGTTCAATAAATGTTGAGAGGACAATGAAAATTCTGAATAATCTGTGTTCCTTGAGGACAGAGGCTATGTTTTCTTTATTATTGTCTATCTAAGGGAGAAATCCCATGTATTTGATATAGTAGGCACTTTATATACCTTTGCTGAATTTATTTTTGTGAATAAACACTGTATAAAGTGTTGAAATTACCTAGCACTTTGTGTAAGGAAAAAGGTATTTGTGACTGTTCTTTTTAAAAATGATTAGATATCATTTCTACCAAAATCACCTCCATCAACTTTTTTCTGTGACTTACTGGGTTGTTCACAAAAATTGAATAGAAGTTTTAAATGATAATTTTGCTTGTTTATTTTATCTTTTTCATAGTCTGATATTTTATATTAGATTTTCATCATGATTCTACCTTTTCTTGGGGAGCCTCTTTTTGGTTTTACAATTTGTAATCTGTTTTTATTTAATCTTTTTTTTTCCCTTGATCACTTGTCTTTTCATCCTTACTCTTGTATTCCAAGTGCCTTTTCTGTGGTTTCCCTCCTTTCCTTCTTCTCCCATGAAGTACTATGCAAATCTATGAAGCTAAGCACTCTTCACCTTCTTGGGTAGGTGAATGTGAGCTCCCAGACTAGGCTCCTCCCCTGAGTAAAATGTAGGGAAGGGGAGTATTGACACAGTTGGGTTTCTTATCTCCTTTTCCTTAAACAGAGCCTCATTTCCCTCTGTTCCTGGTTTTGTACTGTCAATGTTTTTGGTTCTTCCTCTAGTTTCCCTCTCTTTTGGGTAACTAAGCAGAGTCATGGTCTGCCACTCCTTTTGGAGTTAAGAGGAGATTAAAGCTAAATCATGCAACGGTCAAGACACCTTTTATGGTTAGCACAGTGCCTGGCTGTGCTAAATAGAAGTGCCTGAGATAAATGTTCATAAACAGCTGCTTCACTTTCATGGGGAAGCTGAGCTACAACTCCAATTTGTGGGCTTTGAAGCAAGTGATGAGATTTCTAGAGGTGACTGTTCCTTGTATATGAAGAAGATTGGAGGGTGGAGTCACTGCTTATGAGATCTAAGTACTTAAACTCTCTGATGCTACTTCATATTTTCCTCCATAGTTAGCTCCTAACAATCTTCCTTTCCCTCCTTTCCCTTTTCCCATCACCCTTATTAAATTCAATAAACATTTATTACATCCTTAGAAGCAGTGGGGATGCAAAAAGCTAGTCCCTGCACCCATGAAATTTGCAACTTGATGGGGAAAGATAATATACAAAGAAAATCTAGAAAATCATTGGAGCTGGGAGGGGGTGATGGTAGGGGGTACATAAGACACAGGGACATCTATCAAGTTGGAACCAAGAAGAACTGCAAATGGAAAGTGAAATGAGTTGCCAAGTTCAG
>CM053583.1:236824321-236851223 GCA_028627135.1 Pseudochirops cupreus
AGTTGCCCCATGAGTGGAAGTTTGAGTATTCTATTGTTTCTTGTTAATGATTGAGTTGCCCCATGAGTGGAAGTTTGAATATGCTACTGTTTCTTGTTAATGATTGAGTTGCCCCATGAGTGGAAGTTTGAGTATTCCATTGTTCCTTGTTCTGAATATTGTGGCCACTGTAGTGAAAACTGTGTGGCCATTTTCTGTGATAAGCCTTGTTCTGAATATTGTGGCCACTGTAGTGAAAACTGTGTGGCCATTTTCTGTGATGAGATGTAATGTTGTGAATATTATAATGTTTTGAATGTTTGTCTTGATTTGTAATGGAATAAACAGAGTGTTCACTATGATTTGTAATCTAAACTCTAAAGGTTGTTCACAGTAGCTTTCCTTTGGGAATCTGCTGGTGCATGGCGTTACACCTTTCTATCCCACCCTGCCTTGTTCTATTCTCTATCAGATGCCTGTCCCTTTACAGAAGTATATACTTCCAGCAACCCTTCCCCCTACCCTTCTCACCCCTCCATCATCCCCCCTCTCATCCCCATCTCCCCTATTCTCCCGTGTGGCAAGATACCCAGTTTAGAGTTTAAGTCATTCCTTCCCTGAGCCTAATTCAATGAAAGTAAGGTTGACCCTTTCCCTTTTGCCTTCCTGTTCTTCTCCTCCATTGTAACAATTATTCCTAGCCTCTTCTATGTGAGATGATTAACCCCATTCTGTCTCTCCCTGTTTCCTCTCATTCTAATCCTCACCCACCTCAGAATTTCAGCTTTTATAGTATCATCCCTTCCTATTCAATTGATCCTGTGCCCTCTATGTACACATATATACACATACTCAGATATGTATTCATACGCATATATAAACCCTCCTATATAGAAATGTGTGTATGTATACCTACATGTATATATGTGTATATATATATATATATATATTATATACATAAATACTTTTGTATTCCCTTCACCTATCCTCATACTGAGATAAGTTTCATAAGTTACAGTTACCGTTTTTCCATGTTGGCCGGTAATAGTTCAACTTTGATAAGTTCCTTATGATTTCTTTTCTGTGTTTATCTTCTCGTGCTTCTTGTATTTGAGTGTCAAATTTTCTTTTCATTTCTGGTTTTTTCATCAAGAATGTTTGAAAGTCCTCCACTTCAATGAGTGATCATCTTTTCCCCTGGAACATTATACTCAGTTTTGCTGGGTATGTAATTCTTGGTTTTAATCCTAGCACCCTTAATCTCTGGAATATCATATTCCAGGACCTTCAATCCGTCGATGTAGAAGCTGCCAGATCATGGGTTATCTTAATTGTGTTTGCACAGTATTCAAATTGCTTCCTCTTGGCAGCCTGTAATATATTCTCCTTGATTTTGGGACTCTAGAATATGGCTATGACATTCCCAGGAGTTTTCTTTTCAGGGTCTTTTTCAAGAAATGATCAATGAATTCTTTCAAGTTCTATTTTGCCCTCTGGTTCTAAAATATCAGGGCAATTTTCCTTGAGAATTTCTTTCAGGATGCTTTCTAAATTCTTTTTTTGATCATGGCTTTCAGGTAGTCCAATAATTTTTAAATTGTCTGTCCTAGATCTATTTTCAAGGTCAGTGATTTTTTCAAGGAGATATTTCACATTGCCTTCTATATTTTCATTCATTTGGATCTGTTTAATAGTGTCTTGAAATCTCATAAAGTCATTTGCTTCCATTTGCTCCACTCTAATTTTGAAGGAATGATTCTCTTCAGAAAGCTTTTGAGATTCTTTTTCTGTCTGGCAAATTTGATTTTTAAGGCATACTTCTCCTCATTGGTTTTTTGGGCCTCTTTTGCCATTTGAGTTAATCTATTTTTAAGGTGTTATTTTCTTCATTCAGGTTGTTGACTCTGTTTTCATGATTTTCTTGCATCATTTTCATTTCTTTTCTCAATTTTTCCTCCACTTCTCTTATTTGGTTTTCAAAATCCTTCTCAAGCTCATCTATGGCTTGTAGGCTGTTTACATGTTTCTTGGACACTTTTAGTGTGGGAGTTCTGACTGTGTTGTCTTTCTCCCATTCCATCCTTTGATCCTTTTTGTCCTCTAAAAAGGATTCTAGAGTTCGATTGCTTTTCTTATTTTGCTTCCTTTGCCTGTTCATGTTGCCAGTGAATTACTTGATTGTTTTTTTTAGCTCTCTATAACTCTGCTTCCAGAGGGGAAAGCTCTGTCTCAAAGCCCTGGAGTTTTTGCAGCTCCTGAAGTTTTGGGGAGGCTGTTGCAGCCCCCATCAGCTTTGGCTCACTGAAAACACACCCCAGGAACACCACTCAAGATCATGATCCAGATCCATGCTGCTCAACACAAGAGCACTTAGCCTCTGAAGGATTGCTTGGCCCCCTTCAAGTCTGCAGGCCAGGAGCTCTGAAGCAGCCATGGGGAGGTTGCTGCTGGGCTGCCACTTCTGCTGCTTCCTTGCCCTGGAATCAGTTTGGCTGGACTGCTTTTGTCCCCCAGATTTAGCTTAGTTCAACTGACCTTTCACTTAGTCCTTGTTTCTAATTGCTTGATAATTCTGGAAACTGCTACAGCTGCTGCAGATCCACTCTCCTGAAGGGTCCAGCTGTGGCTTGTCCTGGCTGCCCTGGGGCCAAGCTACAATTTCATGCTTGGTGGGTTTTGGCTCCCAGCACACTGCAATGAGCCCTTCCTGCTGATCTGCCTTCAGCAAGAGATGTGTTTTTCTGTTGTGAATTTTGGAGCCCTAAAATTTGTTGAGGACCCTGTTTTATGGGTATTTGAGGTGGACATGTGGGAGCTGTGAAACCTTGTTGCTTCTATGCTGCCATGTTGGCAAGTCTCTGAGAATCTTAATTTCAACATCTGTAAATTATGGAAAATAATAGCAACTATTTATAAGGTTGTTGTTAGACTGAAATGAGATAATGTATATAAATTGCTTTGGAAATCTTAAAGTACAAGTGTAAACAATAGTAATAATAAAAACAAATATTATTTTGTTTTCAATTTGATCTTCAAAAGAATTGCAGTTGAAACATTCTTGGAAAACAATCACTGTCCTTTTTTTTTTCTTTTGGGTTTAGTATTCTTTGGACCATGTGGATAAAATTGATTTTCCAAAAGCTTCAATTAAGTTGTACTCTCATCTTCTGATGTCAGTGCCTAGAACAAAATAGGCGCTTAGTAAATATTTATTGGATGGCTGAGTAACTGAATGGAATGACTTTTTATTACAACAAAATACAGAGATGTTTTTACAATTCTATAAGTTGTCATATCCAGGAAAATGTGGTCAAAAATTGATAATTATGCTGAATTTTCAGTAAATTTTATTTCTGCATTCTCAAGTGTATCTTGAGGCTTATAATTATAGTATGAAAATGTCACATCAGTTAGTTTATTAAAATAGAAAGTCTCTGGAGTGTAATTCTGGCCATGGGATTGTATCTTTTTAGGTATTCAGTAGTGCTAAGTTATTGCAAACAGTAGTAATACATTGCACAGATTCTACTATTTCCTCACAAAGAATGGTCAACAAATTAATATGGGAAAATTTGAAGTTTTCTCTCTGAAATCTCTCATCATAATGACCTGATCTTGCCCTGTATTGCATGTTCATGAACACCTCTACACAAATCCATCTGGCTCAGGTATTTTTGATGCATCTTTGTTGAAGGGTTGTTGGCTGAATTCATGTGGGTGGCTCTCATGTAGAGACTTTTGTTTTATTTTTTATTCTTAGTATTTTCATAGATTTCATATGGCAAAAAAACTTATATCATTGTCCATTTATCAGCTTTTGCTGTTGCCTTATGAAATAACTTTTCCCGTTGTGAGAGTACTACTTAAAATTTTACTTATTTGCCATGCAACCTAAAAAATATCTGTTGTTCATTTTTGATGTAGAAGTTTTTGCTTGAATACATCCTAAAATCATTGTCCATTTTGTTGTTGTCCAAAAACACACACACACACACACACAGACACACACACACACACAGATACAGACACAGACGCACATGTTTCAAAGTTGTTAATTGTTTTGAATGTGCTCTGCTCAATGAGCGTTGACTTCAGATTGGCAGTGATTCCCCTGATGAACTTAGCCATTATTTTCTCTTTGAAAACCTTGGGTTTATTCTGTGGGGCCTGGTGAAGTAGGAGAAATTTGCAATTCCTTCTTTCTTTGATTCTTTTGACCTATTGGTTCAAGCTGAAAATCTTCAATATTAAATGGACACACTTTTATAAATATTTGTAGATTTTTCAAGAGCTACAAGCTGTAAATGTTATGTTTGGTGTGTGTGTGTGCATGTGTGTGTGTGTGTGTGTGTGTGTAATTCCAAGCAAAGGCATATTCCAAGGTTAAGATTACCAGCAGAGTAAACCCCATTTATTTAGCAAACATTCACAGAACAATGAAAGTCAAAATACAGTGTAACTTGTTCCTTTAGCAAGCAAGTTCTCAATTCAATCCAGGTACTACTCCACCCCTAGACAGCACATTCATTTAGTCAGCCAAAGTCTCTCCTCTCAAATGGAGATTAGTCTCCAGCCATAAACAAAGTACATTCATTTGGTCAATCACAAAAAAAAACAAAAAAAAACCTCAAAGGCTTCCCACCCCTGAATCTCAAAAGGGGCAGGAGAGAACAAAAGGCCATCTACCCTTAAGTTACAACAAGTTAAGATATCATCTCAGCATTGAATACCCAAGGAAAGGGCCTTCTTTCATCTTCACTTGAGGCAAGCCCTAAGCAATCTCAGTTCCTGGGGAGACAGGGCTCAACAAAGCCATAGCCAGTGTCCTCATCAAGTCACTCTCTGCCTGTAGAACAGTCCCAGAACCCCTGAAAACATCAGCAAGGCCCTCTTCCAGGAGTTCTGTGCAGGTACCACAAGAAAATCCTCCTTCAGGGCTTCTGAACCAACAGCCAGGTTCCAGGACCTCTACAACAGCAGTACTGTCTTTCACCATCTGGTGAATCTGGGAAAACATCAAAATAGACAGAAAAAATACTGGCATCACAGCCATGCCTCCTCAGTTCTTGGCAGTTCTGGGTGGCAGTTCTCAAAAGTCCTGGGCAGTGCCAATGGGCTCCAGCAGTCTTTCTCTCAGCAACTCAGGCTCCATGATACTGGATACTGCTCTCCCAAAGAACTTCTGGCCTTCTCAAGGCTTGGGAGTCTCTCCCAATTCATGGCTCCTCCCAGTTCAGCCCTCTCTCTTCATGTCAACAAGTCCATCCCACCAGTGGGATTCACAAGCTCTGGGTTTTAACACTCAACACAAAAACCAAGCCATTACAGGGGCATCTCCAAATTCCATTACCAATACATTGTGTGTATGCATGATAGTTATATGTAGTTGGGGAGGGTATTTTGAACTTTTTTTTAAAGAGATTCATGTTTCAACATATATAGACATCTCAATCTCAATGTTCCATAATCATCTGAAACTCAAAATGTCTGAAATAGAATTCATCTTCTCCCCAAAAGACCTTCTCTTTCATTAATTTCATATTATTGTTCAGTAGAATGCTACCATCTTTCCATTCAATAAATAGTTTAAACATAGCTTCATCATTGACTCCTCACTCTTGCTCTCCTCAGCATATGCTCTCATTGGCAAATATTGTTTTTGCATTTATAATATGCTTCCTCTACATCCCCTTTTCTCAACTCAAAGAGTGACTGCTCTGGTGCAGGCCTTCATAACTTCTTGAAGGTAGCAATAGCCTTCTATTTTTTCCCCATTGTGTCATATCCTTCCCCATTTTAATTCATCCTTAACTCAGCTGAAAATATGATTTTTTCCATGGTATAAGTCTGAGAAATTAATGCTATCCACCCACAAAAAGTTCTGATGCTTCACTAACAACTTGGCATTTAAAGCTCTTCATAATCTAGGTCCTTCCTATCATTTATTTTTTCCCACGTTTTACTCTCTTCAAACAACTCAATGACAAAGCTATAAGCTATGCTTTTCTTGATTTGTTCATAGCACAGTCTATCTCTCATTTCTGTGCCTATGCACGGGCTGTCTCCCATGCCTCTACCTTCTCACTGGTGACTCAAAGTTTATTTTTAAAATTTGCCCGAAATCTTAAATTTTTAGAAGGCCTTTTCCATTCCCTCAGGTCCTAGGACCTTCTCTTCTTAGATTGTCATTCAAATCTTCTTCAGTTGTATCTGACCCTTCATGACTCCAATTGATATTTTCTTGGGAAAGATACTGGAGTGGTTTATTACATTCTTCACCAGCTCATTTTACATGTGAGGAACTGAGGCAAATGGGTTTAAATGACTTGCCCAGGGTCACATAGCTAGTAAATTTCTGAGGCCATATTTTAACTCAGGAAGATGAGTTTCCTGATTCCAAATCCAGTGCTCTGTATGTTGTGCCACCTAGCTGTCCACTTCAAAGACTGCCTTCTACTTATTCTGGCAATTTCATGTGTTTGCCGTTCTGTGTTGGCTCCCTTGTTTGAATGTGAACTATAATGGATGAAATTTTATTTTACCATGTTTGGTATCCCAAGTATTTAGAGCTGAATTTGGCACATAGGAAGCATTTCATAAATGTTTGTTGATTGTAACTAAGAGTGAAAGCCATTTTACATTTGAGAGATTGCTGGTAAAATATGTTTATAGTAATTAAAGTGCTATTGTGAAGGCTTTCATAGCTACTCTAGGAGTCTGAGAGAATATTGATCCCTTGCTGTAAAACATCTTGGCCATCATTCCCTCATTTTGTGGTAATCTACTCCCACCTCTACTTTACAATGTCAATAATAAGTTAGACTTGAGAAGGTTGTTATTGTTGCTATAATTTTAGAAAAATATCCTTATTCCCATTCTGTTTGATGGATTTAAAAAAGAAACTGTACTGGGAAAAGGTACTATCCTGTTATTATTCATTTATGTTTAATGTTCCACAAGGATTGCACAGTTGGATAAAATAATTACTTTTTGGAATTGAGAAGAGTATTAAGATATAAGGGTAGGCTTACATAAAAAGAAGGCTTCCTCTCCTCATTAAGTGAAGGCATCCTCATTACAACTCCAGAAGACTGAATGATGGAGACAATAACTGCTTCATCTCCTTCCCATTTAATTTTGATTTTAATTGAAATTACACCTTTGAATTTTACCCAACTTGGAGATTTTGTGTATTTAATGTTGCTGATATATTTTTGCATCTTGTAACTTCCTATTTTATTTAATAATTCTTCTTAAAAATTTCCTTAAAATTCTTTTATTATTGGTTTACAACATTCAGTTGTACAAGTTTTTGAGTTCCAAATTTTCTCCCCTTCACTATCCTCCCCCCTTCCCCACCATGGCAGCATACAACTGGATATCAGTTCTACATACCTTCACATTAAACATTAGTCAAGTTGTAAAGAAGAATTATAACTGATGGAATGAACAAGAAAGAAGAAACAAAACAAAACAAAATTAAAAAGAGACAGCAATTAGTTTGCTTCAATCTGCATTCAGACTCAGTAATTCTTTATCTGGATGTGGATAGCCTTTTCCATCATGAGTCTTTTGGAGTTGTTTCATAACCTTTTATTGCTGAGAAGAGCTTGGTCTATCAAAGCTAGTCATCACAGATACAATGTGTCTGCAATTGTGTACAATGTTCTCCTGGTTCTGCTTCACTCACTCAGCATCAGTTTGTATAAGTCTCTCTAGGTCATTATAAAGTCCACCTGCTTCACATTTCTTATACACAATAGTATTCCATTATATTTATATACCATGGCTTACTTAGCAATTGCCCAATTGCTGGACATCCCCTTGATTTCTAATTCTTTGCCACCACTAAAGAACTGCTATAAATATTTTTTTACATACAGGTTCTCGTCCCACTTGTGTGACTTCTTTGGGATACAGCCCTAGAAGTGGTATTGCTGGGACAAAGAGCCCTTTGGGCATACTTTCAACTTGCTCTTCAGAATGGTTGGATCAGTTTACAATTCCACCAAAAATGCATCAGTGCTCCAATTTTCCCACATCTTCTCCAGCATTTATCATTTTCCTATTTTGTCATGTTAGCCAGTCTGACCAGTGAGATGTGATACCTCAGAATTGTTTTGATTTGCATTTCTCTAATGAATAGTGATTTAGAGCATTTTTTCATAAAATTATAGAGATCCTTAATTTCTTCCTCTGAAAACTGCTTGTTCATATCATTTGACAATTTGTGAACTGGGGAATGATTTGTATTCTTAAAGATTTGACTTAATCAGGCAGAGCTAAGATGGAGGAAAAGGATGCAGTAACTTTTCTAAGCTCCTCCATGAATTTTGTTGCTAATCTCTAAAAAGTTAATTTGGAGTAGATGTTAGAGTGACAGAACATATGAGGAGATGGAGCCTGGTGGATTCCCAGCTCAGGAAAGTGACTACATAGATTTGGACAGGGGGAACATGGAGCACACAGAGGCTGTACCGGCATGAATCTCAGAATAGACTACAGCAGAGTGTGAAAGGGTCCCAGCCAGTGGACACATCCACCCCAAGGGCAATTTGCTGCTGTCTCTCCACAGGACAGAGGATCATTGGAGCTGAGTAAGAGAAAATGCAGGGCTTGCAGCAGGGACAACAGCTTCTCCTGGAGCTATCAGCCTGCAGCCTGGATGTTTAAAAATAGCATACTCAAACTTCCAGAAGTCAAGATAGCAGAATAGAACCCAGCTGCTCCAATCCCCCGTCCCTGACCCAGGAAACCCAGAGATTAAATATCTCACCCAGAGTAAAATCCTGAATTAGTGTACACAGCCTCAGGCTTGGGAGTCACTGAGGAAAGGAAAGTGAGGTAGCATGGAGTCTAAGCCCAGGAGGGTGGAGCCAGCAGGCACTAATGACACAAGCCCAGGTGTGCCTTAGCACAAATTGGAGATTCAACAGACACCAGCGCTGGCAGCCTCCAGCTACTGAGCCTACCTAAGCCATAGCCCCGAGACACAGAGGTGGTAACCTGAAGTACCAGACCACCTCTTCCCCACAGGTTACTCTGTTAGCCTCAGGGGAACTCAGGGGAATCGCTGAGGGTGCTGACATTGGTCTCAGTCTAGACACTCAGAGGCTACAGCTCACAAAGATAACAACCAAACATCTACCTCACAGCCTGAGAAGCTGAATACTTCTTCACCCCAGAAGAAGATATACACTCTAAAAATCATGGACATAGGCAATCACAATAGGAAAGAAAGTACCTTTGAAATCTAGAACCATGAAATCTTATGATAGTGAACAAGAACAACCAAATTCAGAGGAAAACATGGACTCTATTCTCACACTGGAGACCACAGAAGAAAATGTGACTTGGTCTCAAGCCCAAAAAGCATTCTTGGAGGAGCTAAGGAGGAATTTTAAAAACCAAATTAGAGAGGTAGGAGATAAATTTAAATCTACAGTGACCAAATTGGGGGAAAAAAAAACTCACTGAAGAAAACAAATCTTTAAAAAGTAAAATTGGAGAACTAGGACAGGAGGTCCAAAATCTAACTGGACATAATACCTCTCTAAAAATGAAAACTGAACATATGGAAAAGGAGCTCCAAAAACTAATTGAGGAAAATAATTCACTAAAAATTAGAATCAATCAAAGTGAAGTTAAGGACTCAATGATGCAGCAAGAGTAAGTTAAAAAAAAAAGACCAAAAAATTAGAAGAAAATGTAAAATATTAAACTGGAAAAACAACTGACCTAGAAAACAGATCCAGGAGAGATAACCTAAGAGTTATTGGTCTACCAGAAAGTCATGATGAAAAAAGCAGCCTGGATAGCATCTTCCAAGAGATTGTCAAAGAAAACTGTCCTGAGGTACTAGAATCAGAAGATAAAATAGTTATTGAAAGAATTCACCAGTCTCTGCCTGAAAGAGATACCAAGTTGAAAATTCCAGAAATATAGTAGCCAAATCTGAGAACTGCAAGGTCAATGAGAAAATACCACATGAAGCCAAAAAGAAACAATTCAATATCATGGAACTAAAGTCAGGATTACACAGGATTTAGCAGGTTCTAGATTAAAAGATTGAATGGATTGGAATTTGATATTTCATAAAGCAAAAGAACTAGGACTGCAACCAAGGATCAACTACCCAGCAAAACTGAGCATAATCTCTCAAGATGGATATTTAATGAAGTAAAGGACTTCCAGACTTTCCTGATGAAAAAGCCAGAGTTCAATGGAAAATTTGATCTCCACTTACAAGACCCAAGAAGGACATAAAAAGGTAAAGAAGGAAAACACACACTCACACATACACATACATGCACAGATGCACACACATGCACATAGGTTGGGACTCAATAAAAGAAAATTGTTTACATCCCTATATAAGAAGGGGATACCTATCAATATTGAAATTTGTATAATTATTGTGACATTTAAAAAAGATGTACATAGATAAAGGCTGTGCACATAGGTGAATTAATCTGAAGGGAAAAAAATTATTAAGGGGAATAAAGGGTTTGTAATGGGAGAAAAGGAAAGGATGAGGCAGAAAACGGTAAATTATGCCACATGAAGAGGCATAAAAACATACTAAAGTGGAGGGGAAGGAAGGACAGAGACTAGCATCATATGAATATTGTTCTCATTGGTACTGATTCAAAGAGCGATAAATATAATCAGTTAAGTTTAGGTCCTAATATGAAAAGACAGAAAAATTCATAATAATTGAGGGAAAAGAGGGAAAGAGAGGAGCACTGTACCAAATTTACTAGCTTTGGTTTAGGTTCAAAGAGGGAATAACATACTCCTTTAAAAATAAAAATTTATTGTGTCCTACAGGCAATAGGAGGGATAAGGGGGGTGTAATAAGAGGGAGGGTAGTTAGAAGGGAGGGAAAGAGTAGTAAGGGGAAAGGGTAGATAAAGAAGGGGAAACACAGGGAGGGAATACTGAGGGAGGTGGTGGTCAAAAAGAAAAATCTTAAGGAGGGGAAGTGAAAAGGAAGATACAAAAATAAAAACAGGGGAGGGAATAGGATGGAGGGAAAGTCACAGACAGTAATCATAACTGTAAATGTGAATAGAATGAACTCTCCCATAAAACAGAGGCAGATAGCAGAATGGATTAAAAACTGCAATCCTACAATATGCTGTCTACAAGAAACACATTTCAAACAAGGGTATATGCACAGGGTAAAGATAAAAGGATGGAGTAGAACATACTTTATAGAATATAAAATATTTATAGAATATACTTTAGCTTTAGCTAAAGTAAAAAAAAAAGCAGGGGTAGCAATCCTTATCCCATATAAAGCAAAATCAAAAATAGACCTAATTAAAAGAGATAAGGAAGGAAACTACATCCTGCTAAAAGGCACCATTGAAGAATGAAGCAATATCATTACTTAATATGTATGCCCCAAGCAGTATAGAATCCAAATTCTTAGAGGAAAAGTCAAGGGAATTATAGGAAGAAATAGATAGCAAAACTATACTAGTCGGGGACCTCAATCTCCCCCTCTGTGAACTTGATAAATCTAATGTCAAAATAAAGAAGAAAAAAGTTAAGGAGGTAAATAGAATTTTAGAGAGGCTAGACATGATAGATCTCTGGAGAAAACTGAATGGGGATAAAAAGGAATATACCTTCTTCCCAGCAGTACATGAGACATACACAAAAACTGACCATGTACTAGGGCATAAAAAACTCACAATTCAGTACAGAAAGGCAGAAATGTTAAATGCATCATTCTAAAATCATAATGAAATAAAAATCATATGCAATAAAGGGTCATGGAAAGATGACAAAAAAACTAATTGGAAACTAAATGAATTAATGCTAAAGAGTGAGTGAGCCAAACATGAAATTATAGAAACAATCGGTAACTTGATTCAAGAGAATGACAATAATGAGACATCATACCAAAACTTGTGGGATATAGCAAAGGCAGTTCTTAGGGGAAGTTTTATATCCCTGAATGTATATATGAAAAAATTAGAGAAAATGGAAGTCAATGAATTGGGCATGCAATTGAAAAATATAGAAAAAGAACAAATTGAAATTCCCAGTTAAATACTAAATTAGAAATAATAATAAAAAAAGGAGAGATTAATAAAATTGAAAATAAGAAAACTATTGAACTAATGAATAAAACTAAGAGCTGGTTTTATGAAAATCAAAACAAAACAATAACATTGATAGACCTTTAGTCAATATGATAAAAAAAAAAAAGAAAGAAGAAAACCAAATTTTCAGTGTCAAAAATGAAAAGGGTGAATATAACTTCAATGAAGAGTAAATTAAAACAATAATTAGGGATTATTTTGCCCAATTGTATGCACACACATTTGACAATCTTAGTGAAATGGATGAATATTTAAAAAAAAAAGTTGCTCAGATTAACTTAAGAGGGAGTAAATTACTTAAATAACTCCATCTCAGAAAAAGAAATTGAACAAGATGTCAGGGAACTCCCTAGGAATAAATCTCCAGGGCCAGATGGATTAACTAGTGAATTCTATCAAACATTTAAAGATCAGTTGATGCCAATGCTCTACAAACTATTTGGGAAAATTGGTGAGGAAGGAGTCTTACCAAATTCTTTTTGTGACACAAATATGATACTGATACCTAAATCAGGGAGAGACAAAATGGAGCAAGAAAATGATAGACCAATCTCCCTCATGAATATAGATACAAAAATTTTAAATAAAATATTATCAAAAATACTACAGAAACTAATTGCAAGAATAATACATTTTGATCAGTTAGGATTTATTCCAGGAATGCAAGAATGGTTCAATATCAGGAGAATGATCTAGTATCAATGGCATATCAAAAATAAAACTAGCAGAAACCATATGATTATCTCAATAGATTAAGAAAAAGCTTTTGACAAGATACAACATATGTTCCTATTAAAAACCCTAGAAAGTACAGGAATAATTGGAGTTTTCCTTAGAATAGTAAGTAGCATCTATTTAAAGCCATCTGTAAATATTATATGTAATGTGGATAAACTAAAAGCATGTCCAATAAGATCAGGTGTGAAATAAGGGTATCAACTATCACCCCTCTAATTCAATCTCATACTGGAAATGTTAGCAATAGCAATTAGAGAAGAAAAGGAAATCAAAGGAATTCAATTAGGCAAAGAAGGGACTAAGCTATCAGTCTTTGCAGATGATATGATGATATACTTGGAGAATCCTAGAGAATCAAGTGAAAAACTTCTTGAGACAATAAATAAATTTAGCAAAGTTGCAAGACATAAAATGAACCCGCAAAAATCTTTAGCATTCCTATATATTTCCAATGAAGTCCAACAGCAAGAGATAGTAAGAGAAACCCCATTTAAAGTTACTGTAGATGTTATAAAATATTTGGGAATCTATCTGCTAAAACAAACCCAGGACCTATATGAGCACAACCACAAAACACTTTTGACACAAATAAAATCACATCTAACTAACTGGAAAAACATCAGTTGCTCATGGCTGGGTCAACCTAATATAATAAAAATGACAATTTTACCCAAATTAAATTACATATTTAGTGCCATACAAACCAATCTACCAAAAAAATTACTTTATAGAGCTAGAAAAAAATCGTGACAAAATGCATTTGGAAGAACAAAAGGTCCAGAACATCAAGGTTATTAATGAAAAGAAATGCTAGGGAAGGTAGCATAGCCATGCCAGATTTTAATCTGTATTATAAAGCAGCAGTCATCAAAACTACTTGGTTCTGGCTGAGGAAGAGAGTAGTGGATCAATTGAATAGATTGGGTACAAAAGACTTGGTAGTCAATGATTATAGTAATATACTGTTTGATAAACTCAAAGACCCCTGTTTGGGGATAAGAACTCACTATTTCACAAAAACTGCTTGGAAAACTGGAATACATGATGGCATAAACTGGGCGTAGACCATCATCTAATGCTGTACACCAAAATCGGTTCTAAATGGGTGCATGATCTAGGTATAAAGGCTGATACTATAAGTAATCTGGGTAAGCAAGGAATAGTTTACTTGTCAGATTTATGGAGTAGGGAAGACTTTCTTTATGGCCAAAGAAGAGTCAGAGAGCATTATAAAGTACAAAATGAATAAACTTGATTACATTAAATTGAACAGTTTCTGCACAGGGGGCAGAGTAAAGATGGTGGCATAAAAGCAGGAGAACTCCATAAGTTTCCCCCGAAAACCACAACAAATACCTACCAAATATGACTCTAAACAAACTTTAGAACTCCAGAAACCACAAAATGACAGAGCAACAAAGTTCCGCAGAAAGCAGCCCAGCAAGCAGATGTGAATTGTTCATCACAGTGCCCTCGAATTGGAGCTCAGCCCAATGTGGTATTAGCCCCAGGTTGTCCAGTTTAAGCTGCAGCTGGAGCTTTCAAGAGAGTGGATCACAGGCAGCTGTAGTGGTTTCCAGAATTATCAACCCATAAGAGCCAAGAACAGAAGAAAAGGTCAGTGGAATTTGGCTAAATATAGGGGACAGGAGTGGGTCAGTCACCTGCCTCCAGAGCTAGAAGCAGTCTGAAGCAGTGGCCATGCAGCCACCTTCATGTGGTTACTTCAGAGCTCCTGGCCTGAAGGTTTCAGCGGGGGCAAGCAATCATTCAGAGGCTAAATGTTCTTGCATTAACCTGGTTGGATTAGGATAGTGGTCTTGGGTGGTGGCCCTGAGGTGCGTGACCAGTGAGCCAAAGCTGGTGGGGGCTGCAGAGATGGTGGTACCCTCATAGCTCTGGCAGCTCTGAAAATCCCAGCACTTTGGGCTCTCCCATCTGAAAGCAGAATTCTATCGAGCCCAAAAGCCAAGTAATTGACTGGCAACATGAGCAGGCAAAGGAAACAAAACAAGCTTAGCAATGCAACTTTAGATTTTATTTTTTTGGGGGGGGGACAAAAAGGAGCAAAGCATGGAATGGGAGGAAGACAACACAGTCAGAACTCCAGCACCAAAAACTTCCAAGAAAAATGTAAACTGGTTACAGGCCATAGAGGAGCTTAAGAAGAATTTTGAACACCAAATAAGAGAAGTGGAGGAAAAACTGGGTAGAGAAACGAGAATGATGCAAGAAAATCAAGAAAAGAGAGTCAACAACCTGACTGAAGAAAATAACACCTTAAAAAACAGACTAACTCAAATGGCAAAAGAGGCAAAAAAGCTAATGAGAAGAATGCCTTAAAAAAAAAATCAAATTTGCCAGATGGAAAAGGAATCTCAAAAGCTCACTGAAGAGAATAATTCCTTCTGAATTAGAGTGGAACAATCAGAAGCAAATGATGTTATGAGAAATCAAGCTACTATTACACAAATCCAAACAAATGAAAAAATAGAAGGCAATGTGAAATAACTCATTGAGAAAATCACTGACTGGGAAAATAGATCCAGAAGGGACAATTTAAAAATCATTGTACTTCCTGAAAGGCACAATCAAAAAAAGAAATCATTCTTCGAGAAATTCTCAAGGAAAATTGCCCTGATAATTTAGAACCATAGGGAAAAATAGAAATGGAAAGAATCCACCAATCACCTCTTAAAAAAGATCCCCTAAAGAAAACTTCTAGGAATGTTATAGCCAGGTTCTGGAGTTTCCAGATCAAAGACAAAATATTACAAGGTGCCAAGAGGAAAAAATTTGAATATTGTGGATACACAATCAGGATAACACAGGATCAAGCCGCTTCTATAATAAGGGATTGAAGGGCTTGGAATATGATATTCCAGAGATAAAGGAGCTGGGATTCAAACCAAGAATCACCTACCCAGCAAAACTGAGTATAATGTTTTAGGGGAAAATATGTTTATTCAATGGAGGACTTTCAAGCATTCTTGAGGAAAAAACCAGAACTGAATGGAAAATGTGACATTCAAACACAAGAAGCATGAGAAGGTAAACATGGAAAAGAAATCATAAGGAATTTATCAAATTTGATGTATTTACATGCCAACATGGAAAAATGATTGTTGTAATTTTTGAACCTTTTCTCAGTATAAGGATAGGTGAAGGGAATATAAATGTGTATATATACATACATACATACACACATATATATATATGTATGTATGTATATGTATACATGCACATATGTCTATATAGGAGGGTATATATGCATATGAATACATATGTAAGTGTGTGTATATATGTGTACAGGTGTACTTAGACAGAGTGCTTAGGATCAATTGAATAGGAAAGGATGATAGTTTAAAAGGTGAAATTGAGAGGTGCGAGAGGAATAGAATGAGAAAGGAAAGGGAGAGACCACATGGGGTTAATCATCTCATATAGAAGAGGCAAGAAATAACTGTTACAATGGTGAAGAAGAACAAAAAGGCTAAAGGGAATGGGTCAAACTTACTCTCATTGAATTTGGCTTAGGGATGGAATGTCGTACAGTATAAATTGGGTATCTTGCCCTACAGGAGAATAGGTGGGTAGAGGATGAGGTGTGGGGATGATGGAGGGGAGGGCAGGTTGTGGGGGAGGGTTGTTAGAAGCACACACTTCTGTAAAGGGACAGGGACAAAGTAGAGAATAGAAAAGTGCAGGGCATGATATGAAGGAGGGAAATATAGTCAGTGTTTCACAATATGTCCATTTTGGAGATGTTCTGCATAACTACACATACACAGCCTGTATTGAATTGCTTGTCTTTCCAGTGGGGCTGTGTGACAATGGAGAAAGGAAAAGAATCTAGAATTTAAATTTATATAAAACATTTAATTTTAGAAATTGTTATACATAATTGTTATATAAATTGTTACATAATATATGTATAATTGTTATATAAATTGTGTATTTGTTGTATAATTGTATAATTGTTATATAATTTATATATATGTTATAATTGTTATATAAATTGTTATATATAATTGATATATAAATTATTGTTTAATTGTTATATATATGTATAATTGTTACATAAATTATATATTCATATATATAAATAATTATTATATAAATTATATATATTTCTGTTATTATTATTATTTTTATGCAACTGGTAAGTAAGATATAAAGGCACTGGGATAGGGAGGTCCATCTTAGCCTACTGGAAAATCAGAGGGGTTCTGGGGAAGGATATAGGACAGAGCAGATTGGGGGAGAGGGTATACAGTGGGATCACTATTTTGGCGTGTTGGGTAGGATTACATCTGGGTGAAAATTTATAACTCAAAATCTCATAAAAATGCATGATGCAAACTAAAAATAAACAAAGGTTATTATATATATATAAAAATAAAATAAAATAATTATAAAATAAAATAAAAAGAAAAATAAAAAATTCTGGGAAAAAAAGTTTCTGTACATACAAAGCCAATGTAAGCAAAATTAAGAGGGAAATGGGAAACTGGGAAAGAATCTTTAGAACCAGTGTCTCTGATAAAGTCCTCATTTCTAAAATATACAGGGAATTAAGTAAAATTTATAAGAATACAAGTCATTCCCCAATTAATAAATGGTCAAAGGATATGAACAGGCAATTTTCAGATGTAGAAACTAAAGATATGTATAAGTATATGAAAAACTGCTCTAAATCACTATTGATTTGAGAAATGCAAATCCAAACAACTTTCAGGTACTACATCTCACCAGTCAGATTGGCAAAGATGACAAAACAGGAAAATGTCAAATGTTGGAGGGAATGTGAAAAAATTTGAACACTAATGCATTGTTGGTCGAATTGTGAACTGATTCAATGATTCTGGAGAGCAATCTGCAACTATTTTCAAAGGGCTATAAATAATTGCATAACCTTTGACCAAGTAATACTACTTCTAGGGTTGTATCCCAAAGAGATCATAGAAGTGGGAGGAAGACCCATGTGTAGAAAATTATTTATTGTAGCTCCCTTTGTGGTAGCAAAAATAAATGGGAATTAAGGAGATGTCCATCAATTTGGGAATGGCTAAACACATTGTGGTATTTTGTTCTTTAAATCTTTGATAGAAGAAGCTTTCATATCTGTAAAGCCAAGCATGAGCTGCTTTAAATAGGACTGCTGTTGGGAACAGCTTTAAGGTTCTGATCACATAGTATAGTGAACTGTTTATTTATTCAGTAGTAAATTAATGCAAAACATTACTGAAACCAAAGTACAGAATTCACAATATTATAACATAAAAACTTATCACTAAAGTGGCCACATAGTTTTCACCAAAGTGGCCACAAAGACTTAAACAAAAGATATCATTGAGTAAGTACTTAACTCATTCATCCTAATGAAGCAAGCCTCCTTAAGGGATACAAAGTACAAAAGTCAAAGTTCTCTACCCCTAGATCACATTGAATCATGATCTTCTCAGTCAACACTAAGTACCCAAGGAGAGGTCTTTTCATCTTGACTCAAGGCTGGCTCCAAAATTCCATGGTTCTTTTTCCATGGGTCGAACTCCTGCCTGAATCTACTCAATCATCACCTGACTTAACAGGTAGGCAGCTCTCAGCTCCTCATCCTGTTCCATATTGAAGCTCACAGTGTCCAGTCCATGTCAATTCCTTCACAGTTCCTATTTCTGGGAAGACAAAGCTTAACAGAGCCAAAACAACATTCATACACATTGCTGACAGCATCATCACTTCACTATCTGCCTGTGAAATCAAAAGAGACCCATAAACAAGGTCCTAGAAGTCAATACAGATCATCAGCAAAGTCCTAGGATCTCCACAACCTCCTCCTTGTAAACAGACAAGCAGAGAATCCTCTTTCACGGCTTCCAGTAAAGCCCCAGGGCTCCTGTACAAAGTATTACAAACAAAAATCAACACAGACAGAACAGACAAAAAGAGGACTGGGATAGCACAAGTTTTCTCCTTCTCAACTTTGCCACCACAAGAGTTTCCCTCTCAGTAATGCTCTCTCCCTGCTTGGGCTTCTCCATATGGTCATTAGCTCCTCCTTGTTCCACTCACAGTGGGATTGACAAATTCTGTTACTTAACAACAACTTGATATAATCATGGGCCAGGCTCAAAAGAAACTTGAACTGAAACAAGGTACTAAATACTTAAAAAGCTGAAACAAGGTGCTAAGTACTTCTTAGCACCTTTTTTCCCCCCAAAGAATTCATGGATGGCTTTTTCAATATCTTTTTCTAGTATGGGGTTATTTAACTATTTTACTTCCTCTTCCTTTAATCTGAGAAATTTATGGTTTTGTAAATATTCATCCATTTCACTATGATTGTCAGATTTATAGGCATATGATTGGGCAAAATAATTCCAAATTATTGTTTTTATTTCCTCTTCATTGGAGGTAAGTTCCCCCTTTATTTTTGATGCTGGTGATTTGGTTTTCTTCTTTCTTTCTTTTAATCATATTGACTAAAGGTTTATCAATTGTATTGCTTTTTCCAAAAAACTAACTTTTCATTTGTTTATTAGTTCAATAGTTTTTTTATTTTAATTTCATTGAAGTTTTTATTTTAATTTCATTAAGTTCTCATTTGATTTTTAGTATTTCTAATATAGCACTTAATTAGGAATTTTCAATGTATTCTTTTTCTAACTTTTTCAGTTACATGCCAAATTCATTGATGTACTTTTTCTTTATTTTACTCATGTAAGTATTCAATGATAAAAAACCTCCCCTCACAATGGCTTTCCTTGCATCACATAAGTTGTGGTATATCATCTCAATATTGTCATTCCCTTGAATGAAGTTACTGATTGTTTCTATGATTTATTGTTTAACCCATTAATTCTTCAAGATAGGATTATTTAGTTTCCAAATAGTTTTTATTCTATCTTTCCAAGACCATTTATTACATATCATTTTTACTGCATCATGACCTGAAAAAGATGCATTTAATATTTCTGCTTTTTTGCACTGGATTATGAAGTTTTATGCCCTAGTACATGGTCAATTTTTGTGTGTGCCATGTACCACTGAGCAGAAGGTATATTCCTTTGTTATCTCCATGCAATTTTCTCCAGAGGTCTATCATATCTATCTAAATATCTCTAAAATTGTATTCACCTCCTTAACTTCTTTCTTGTTTATTTTGAAGATAGATTTATTAAATTCACAGAGGGGGAGGTTGAGGTCCACAGTAGTATAGTTTTGCTATCTGTTTCTTCCTCTAATTCCCTTAACTTCTACTCTAAGAATCTGGCTTTTTTACCACTTGGTACTTACATATGTTGTCATGATATTACTTCATTGTCAATGGTACCTTTTAGTAGAATATAGTTTCCTTCCTAATATCTTTTAATTAGATCTATTTTTATTTTTGCTTTGTCTTAGATCATGATTGCTACTCATGCTAATGTTTTTTATTTTAGTTGAAGCATAATATATTCTACTTCAGCCTTTCACCTTTACTCTGTATCCCCCTGTTTCAAATGTATTTTCTTATAAACACTATATTGTAGTATTGTGGATTTTAAGTCATTCTGCTATCCACCTACATTTTATTGGAGTGTTCATCCTATTCACATTCATAGTTACGATTACTATCTGTGTTTTTATCTCCAACCTATCCCCCCATTTATTCTTTTATTTCTCCCTTCTTCCTTTCTCTCCTCAAAGAGTTTTGCTTTTGACCACTGCCTCCATCAATATTACCTCCCTGTCAGCCCCAATCCCTTTTCCTACCCTTTTTCCTTACTACTTCTTTTCTTCCTTCTAAATACTCCTCCCCTTTCTTTCCCCTTTCACATCCTGCTGACTACAGGACATGTTAGATTTCTGTATTTAACAAAGTATGTTGTTCCCTTCTTGAACCAAATCTGATGAGAGTAAATCTCAAACAATGCTGGTCTCCCTCTCTTCTTTCCTTCTACCATAAATTTTTTTTTTGTGTCTGTCTCTTTATGTCAAATTCCTATACTTAACTTAGTTTGTTATACCCTCCTTGAACAAAAAACAATGAGAGTAAGGCTCATACAATGCTTATCTCCCTCCCTTCTTTCCCTCTACTATAATATGCTTTTGTGCCTCATCATGTGATATAATTTACCCTTTTCTGCCTCCTCCTCTTCTTCTTCTTCCATTACAATCCCTTTGCACCCCTTAATTAAGTTTTTTCATCATCACATCAGTTAATTTATAGTCACCCCATATATCTACGTATGTCCCTTTCAAGTGTCATAATAATTCTACAATTATCAAGATTAACAAGCATCATCCTCCCATATAGGAACGTGAACAGTTTGCTCTTATTGAAAAACAAGTTGTTGTTGTTATTGTTGTTGCATGTGGTTCTTTGTTCCCTGTTTATGTCATTTTTAGTGACTAATATTATGTTTGGGAAACTGTGAGGTATAGTTTGGTTTAATTATTCTCTAGGTCCCATACTGTTCACTTGTTGATTTCTCCAATATTTTGAGGTCAATTTTTATTGGAGATTAATTATCTGTCAGCTTATGAAATACAGCAAACTTCTGATGAATAAGTTTAGCCACCATATCATATTAAATCTTCCTTACTAATTTTGGTAAATTATCATGATTTGTTGTACAAGTTACAACATATTGCTATGGAATCCACATTGATCTCTAAGTCTTGGTCCCTTAAATACAACCTTCCCATATTTTCTGGTGGTGATAACTTAGTTCCACATTGCCATCACAAACTGCCTCATTTTCCATAAACAAATTCACATGGCTCAGACATTTGTTTGCTTCTGCTTTTTTTTCCAATACATCATTGGTTGAGCTCATGAGGATGTAGACTATGGAGAGGATTTGTTTCAGGTCTTGGATTTTAACCATCTAAAAGTCCCCAAACTGAGATTAACCACTTTCAGATATATTCAAAACATCAAATGGTGTTTACCTGTGTTATCTCTATCAATAGTCTTCTTACTTTCTTGGAATGACTGTATTCACCCTGTTCTACCTATTCTAGGATGATGGATCAATATTTTGTCAATTTGATATAAACTTTTGTTAGACAACTTTCCAAATATGATGTTCATCTTTTCTTTTTCTTTATTCCAAAAGTTCACATTAATGTGATTTTAAGTAATAATTTATTGATTTAAATTTGCTATTCTAATTCATTTTTATTTATGATGGCAAATCAGTAGTAGTTGAAATCACTTCTACTTGTGCTGATACACATACACACCTATGTTTGTATATAATATGTGAACCTATTTTGACTACTTCACTCTGATATATGTATCTCGTAAAAGTACATATAAATCCATCAAACCAATTCTTAAAGTGTACAAAAACCTTGAAAGCTATTGAAGGAACTGGGGTGATGTTACACAAGAAACCTGTTGCATTTGGGAAAAAGATGAGGATATTGTAAAAAATGAAGAGTTGTATCAAAACTGGATAAAGATGTTGAAGACCTGGCAGTGGAGTAGAAATGGTAAGATTATCAAGAGGTATACTACAAAGGATGGAGAGAATGAGAACCAAAACAAAAAGAAAGTATACTGAGTTAAGACAGAAAAAAAGGAGAGATCAAAGCATCTCAAAACATATGCTTAAGCATCATAGTAATAGTTGTGGCAATTCCTAAGAGTTTAAAGAGAAGACCTAAGAAAAATGAATGATTTTTTTCTTTCCAACTTCCATTCCCAGTGTTTGTCCTTTGCTCAGACATTTCCAGTAACCCAAATTTAGCCTCCAACACAAAAAGGTCTGTTTAGGAAGAGGAAAAAAAAAAAAAATATATATATATATATATATATAAAATCAAGACATAGAATCAAACCTCAACTTAAACATTAGGAATTTGCTTTGGAATGATTTTGATGCCATTATCAACTTTTCATTTAATATATACATTCTAGGACAAAAGAGGATGGAATCACATAGATTCGCTACATTGACTTTTTGTTTATAAATTAATTATTGTGATGGTGCTGCAAAAGTAGAACTTTTCAACATTTTCTGCCACACTGTTCTTGAAAGTGTCATATCTCCTTTGTCTTGTTTGGAACAGATCAAGGTATTTGTAGGAATCTTTTTTTTTTTTCATTTGTTTAATCTGACTTTGACTCATGCTTAAAGCCTATTTCCTCCATGATATTAAAATATTATTTTTGTTAAGACCAAATGACATTTTGACATAATTGAATAAAGATTTCCCAAGCTGAAAGAATTGTTTAATTTTTATTTCAGATGTGCTTGATGTCCTTTATCATCTCTCTGTCTATCAAGACTGTCTGTATGTCAATCAAATATTTACTTATTTGGACTTTTTTTCCCTTCAATAGAACATAAGTTTCTTGAGGGAAAGGATTTTCCTTTTGTCTTCAAAATTCCTTTGCCTGGCCTATTTCCTGATATGTAGCAAATATTTAATAAATGGCTTTTGATTGATTGATTCATATTTTCCCCACTGCTTTTTTCAAGTGATTTTACTAAGCATTTGATATCCTCCTTTCTTAAAGATACTTGAGGTTCAGAGGAATCCATGACTTCTGATTTAAAAACCTGTGTGCATTCTACTGCCTTAGTGAAGCTGCTCTTCTCATCTTTGTTTTACTTTTTGCCACTTACACTTTTTCAGATGACATATGAAGTATTTTCTCTGCTGCCAGGAGTGAATAAAAATGTTTTGTTGTTGTTGTTTCATAGAAATCTTAACGGATGTTCCCATTAGAGAGAATGTAACTTTCCAAACATAATAGCTGTGTTGCAATTTTTACTAATGAATATAAGGCTAAGTTTTTGAAACTAGGTGAGATTGCTAATAAAATCACCATCAAATGACATCAATTCATTTATCTTTCTAATATTTACCATATATTCCATTGATAAGTTCATGTTAATTGCTGCTTTGCAAAAATGGATCAAACGGTTAGAATCATGAGCAACCTTATGGTCTAATAACTAAATAATATATCCAAGAATGAAGTGATTTTTTTTCTTTGTAGGTTTGTGACATCATGTTTATTGGGATCTACTGATTGATATGAGTAGCTATTACTATTTCAACCTAGTCATAACATGTTTGTATTTGAATATAAAACATATGCTCTGTTCACTGTAAAATATATCTTCAAAAGATTTTACCTTTTATGTAAGAATTTGAAAAGGAAAAATAATCTGCACTGGAAGATTAAAATATGCTAATTAACTTTAGAGTAAGTTACAATAATATTTTGATGTTAAAAATTCAACTATACCAAGTTGTGTGCATAAAGGTGTCACAAGTGACTAAACATACTTCTGAGGCCTTTATTAAAATTTCATATTATCATATTAATATCTCTACTTTTAAATTGTTTGAGAAAAAGCAATCAAAATTTTATAAATATTCTTGTCATATGGATTGTTATGGTAATCGTTACTAGAAAGTGGCATTCTGACACTACCAATATAGCAAATGAATAGAGTATAATGGCATTGAAATGCCTAGTCTAACTCAATTCTTCATATAACAATAGCAAATGAATTAAAAAACATCTATCCTCTAGATTTTCTGACATATTAATTTAATGTTTCCTGTTTATTATTGTAGCAGTAGTTGCATTTCTAATTGTGTCTGGAAGTTTTGGCTATCTCTTCCTAAACTTTTCAAGGAAAAAAAAAATCCGGAACCTTTCTTTTTTTTTACAATTAACATTTGCTAGGATTAACTAAAGGACATTCATTCTAAATTTCTGGAAAGACTACATTCTAGAATTTAAAGTGATACAAAAAAAAAACTTTTCTGCATATGTATATTTAGTTATTTGTTTAGTTATGAAATAGTTATTATGTAGTAAATCTGTTAGCCTGGAGATTTGCAAATATATGCTTCTCAACTTGACTTTTAAAGCCAGCCCCAATTTCACTTCCAACGAACTTCCTGGTCTTACTTCATTTTAGTCCCCTTAACACATGCTCTCCATTTCAATCCAATTATCCTACCAGCTGTTGTGACTACACAAGACATTCCCACATGAAACAATCAATTTCTTACCTTGTGCCTTTGACCAGCTGCTCTACCATATCTGAATACCATTCTGCTTTTCCTCTGCCCCTTAGAAAGCCTGTTTTCCTTCATATCATAGTTCATGACAGTTTTCCTACAGAAATCTTTTTCTGATATCTCCAGTTGTTAGAATATTCTCCCTCTTGAAATTTCTTTCTATTTAATGGTATTTTCTTGTACATGTACGTGTATTTATTTTCTAATCTCCCTGGTACCTACGTGTGAGCTCCATACCTTCAGCAAAACAGAAAACATAAAAATTAAATTGAACTGAACTTAGTGAAAGTCCAGTTAGCAGTATATGATTAATGAATAAATAATTATGCTTTGTATCTATCCCTTTTTAGAACAAATTGTGTTTTAAGTGCTCAAGAGGAACCTATTTTAATAGATCCCTCTTCATCTTCAATCTTTTTTTTTTTTTGCATTATTCATTTGCTTAGCAAATCATTCTCCCCAAGGAAAATGCAAAGGTAGACTTGAAACCAAACTGCCTTTGGATAACCAATGATTAAAGATTATTTGGCTGCTAATTAATGGACCCCCTTTATAACAAACAATAAAATACTCTATTTGGCATTCCATTGAATCTCAAGAATGGTCAAAGTGTATGTGTATTACATTGCAAAGAAAAACTGTCTATAATTGCTCAAAGATTCTTACTGTATATCAAAACTCTTTCTGAACATGAAGCTTTAGATATAATAGAAAATAGGTTTATTGAGGCTCATGAAGACATACATACAAAGTCATCTTCAGGAGTTTTCTTTCTAAAACTACTTAAAGATTTCTTCAAAGTTTTAACTTTTAAATTTGAATTAACATTTTCTTCACCACCATAGAGCTTTTATTGGGTGCTGTAAAAGTCAAAATTGCAAAGAACTAATATATGGGAATTAGATAATTGCATACAACTACAAAAATGTTTTATGGAAATGAGCTTTTATGTCTCCTAGTTTTTAAGGGGGCTTCAGGAGTTTTTCCCTTGGAAAGAGAAATCTGAAGATAAACAACTGTCAATTCAATCCAATTGAACGATCATTTATTAAGTATATACAATGTGCCGTGAACTGTGCTAAACATTGGAGCTGAAAAGGGGGAAAAATAAAACTCTTATTTCTGTTATAGTGAATGTAGACAAAATGTACACCACCGGTGTCAAATTCAAACAGAAACAGAAGCTTCTAAATTGTAAATCTAGATCCCTGCCACCCATATATTAGCATTGTTTAAGCGGTAGTATTATTTGTTTTATTATATTTATCTTCTTAAATATTACCTAATTATATTTTAATATGGTTCTGGCTACAATTAGCATTGGGGAAAATGTGAATGTATGTTGTATTTTTGTATACGTATATCTATGTTATTTTCAAGAGGCTAAGTGACAGAGAGAAAGAGACACAAAGCGAGAGAGACAGAGAATGACAGTGACAAAGTGACAGAGATAGAGAGGAAGAAAGACAGAGATAGAAACAGAAAGACAGAGAGAGACACAGAGAGAATAACTTCAGGATATGGGGGAAAACATTAGCAGCTAAGGAGTTGTTTTCAGGTACTACTCATCCTGCAGAAACTGATACCTTAACTGTGCTTTGACTGAAGCTAGGAATTCTCTGTACCAGAGGTGAGAATGCTTAATGTTATTACCATCAGGTAGGTGTTGGAAGAGAATTGCCTGTGTAAAGGCAAAGATTCACAGAAATATTATCTGTAGCTAACAGAATAAATTAGCTACCCAAGGCCCTGAGGGGTTAAATGGTTTGCTCTTGATAACACAGTAAGCATGTGTCAGAAGCAGGAATTAAATTCATATAAACCTAATTTTAAGACAGGGTCTTCTCTTCATTTTGGTGTGTTCACTATTAATAACATGTAGTATTAATTTTTAAACAAATAAAGGAATACACACACACACACACACACACACATATATATATACATAAATATATATGTGTATATGTATATGTGTATATATATATATATATATATATATATATATATATATATATATATATATATATATA
>CM053583.1:236851723-236933133 GCA_028627135.1 Pseudochirops cupreus
ACGGGGAGAAAATATGTAACTCAAAATCTTGTGGAAATGAATGATGCAAACTATAATAAAACTTAAATAAAAAAAAAGAAAATAAGGGGAAAAAAGAAAGATGCAGACAGAAGCTTTAGAGAGAAGAATGTGAAGCTATAATTTTTCCAGTTTATTTAATAAATAATATTTAGCAAACTTAAAGGGTCAGAGCTAATTTATTGGAGAATTAAAGTATTACAATTTGAGTAAGCTATGAGGAAATATGCTATACCATTTTATTTTCATTTGATACTACTATAAAAATAACTGGGAGAATGGTAAAATCAAATAAAAATGGATGGTGATCCACAAAGCTACATGTTGGAGTATTAGTACTAAAACACTATTCAATAAAGATTCCTGTGACAACAGTAAATAAATGAGGTACTACTAAGTTGAGCATTTTGTTTCACTTGAATTCAAGTCAAATTGCATTTATTGTTATGTATTTTGGTATGCACTAGAGATACCAAAAAAGTTAACCTTTTTCCTCACAAAGTTTACCTTCTCCTACTTCATGAAAACAACATATACACAAAATTAAACCTATACTTAATATAATTAAAAATAATTGCTGGGATTAGGGCTCTGTGGGGACCCTATTGAGGAAAGACTATAAAATATAGTAAAAAATACAAGCCATTACTCAAACTCTGTGAAAGTTGGAAACCCAGACATAGTGACCTGCTAAAAATCACAATTCAGACATGGAGTCATAACTCAGGTGTGACTCGGTAATAACCATAACAAGAACATACTGATCAATACATCACCATTACACAGTTTTAGGTTTGAATTTATACCCAAGAACCCTGGCTTAATGCTCAAGCTTAGAAATGAAATCATTAGTGGACAAAAAACCCAAAATTCCTACCCATCAGTAGATATGTGCTTTATATCTTCACCTCCCTTTATTAGATTTCCAAAACTACCACTGGGCTTTCCAGGAGACTTTGGGGAGATTTTACTTGTAATCTACCCCAGACTGATGATTATAAAACTCATCAGGGATTTATCATATAGCCCAGTGTAAGTACTCAATTGATTAAAATATTATCTACAATCTATCTGGAACTCCTTGACCTCTTCCTTTGGTATTGCATTTGCCCCAGTGTTTGGAAGGGAGGTACAGAGTTCACTAGATGGTAGAATTCTGGACCCTATAGGAACAAACGTGTGAGACAGTAAGAAATGGTCTCATGCAATTGTTGACACTTGAGTTGAGTTATGAAGTGAGATGAGGATTATAAAATGTCATGAGAGCAAATTTCAGGCCTGAGAGATATCCTGTGCAAAAGTGAACAAAGAGTAGATAGAAGGTTCTATATGTTAACTAGCAAATAGTTCAGTTTATCTGGAAAGTGAATAGCCTATTTTCAAGATACCAGTGTGGTATGGTAGCAAGATAATGAATTTTTAAACAAAAAGCCTGTATTCCAATCAAACCTCTGCTACTTACCATGTGATATTAGATATTACTCAACCTCTGGTGGACTCTTTTTCCTCATGCTCAAAGTAAGGGTGTTGACTAGATTGTGTCTAAGATCTTTTGCAGGTCTATGTCTATTATCATATAACTTTACCAGCATAATAACAAATAAAAACTTTGGTTATCATTGTGTGTCTTAACAACAAACTAGGTTTCAAATCACTCACATAAACACTTCTAGGCCCATTATGTCACTTTGTTAATGTAGAGATATTCAAGGCATATGATGAGGGATAAAAAAAAAAGTTAACACTTGTTTTTCTTTCTCTGCATTGTAAGAGCAATTTTATCTTAGCATTTTTATCTAAGTGAACTCCATGTCCCTTATTTACAGCACATTTTTGGTAGTAGGGTGTCAATTTTCAGTGTCTGATGATTTCATTTAAAATTTGCCATCAATATCTTCTTTTTTTTTTCCATGTGAAGCAGTAAATCACTAGGGCATTTTTAATGCCTAATGATACCAATTACATTGTCTCTGTCTCTTTCTTGTAATGATAATGTCAGGTTTCCATGACTAACAATGTCAATTGAATATTTTCTCTCTAATTATATTTTATAGTTGGTGACATACAAAAGCAAATTTATTCATGCTTTTATTTTGTTGGGAGAAAGGACCACTTTGTTGTGGTAGAGGTAAACAAATTTTTATCATGTCTTAGGTCACTATACAGAATAAAGTGCCTTTTATAAATATTTATAACTACTTTTTTCCCTTTAAAATATATTCATGTGGTGGTGAGGTGGCTCAGTGAATAGAGCACCAGCCATGAAGTCAGGAGGACTTGAGTTCAAATCCAGTCTTAGACACTTAACACATACACACAGACACACAGACACAAACACACGCTCATAAAAACTAGCTAGGTGACCTTGGGCAAGTTATTTAACCCCAATTACCCCTCCTAAAAGCAAAAAAAAATTATATTCAAAATAACTGATTCTCTTATTTAATCGCCTGCTTTTTTTCTGAAGGGGGTCGTGCTGGAACATAATAAAGAAAAGAGGAACAATAACGTTAACTTCATTAGCATACATATATCCAGAATGAATTGTGATGGATGCATTTCACATTAATTCTAGTTTAAAAATAACATTTACACTTAACAAGATTGCACAGGAAGCTATATGGAAACATGATTACGAAATTAAAAAGTTGGATTTTTTTCACTTTTATCTTCCTTCCTTTCTTCTTCCCTTCCTACCTTGAATTCTTTAATTCCTTCCTCCCTTCCTTCCATGCAATGTTCCTCCCTTTCCTTCTTTTTGTTTCTGCAATATTTGTTTTTGGTATCCTATAGATAATAAGCTTAACAAATTTAACAACATTGTTATTTGTGGGTTTTTGTTTTGTTTTGTTTTTGGAGAGGGGAAGGTAGGGCAATTGGGGTTAAGTGACTTGCCCAAGGTTACATGACTAGTAAGTGTTAAATGTCTGAGGCCAGATTTGAACTCAGGTCCTCCCGATTCCAGGGCCAGTGCTCTATTCACTGCACCATCTAGCCGCCCCTGTTATTTGTGTTTTCTTCTGCACTTCTATACATTTTAAAAATGTTTTATTAGAGTTCTTGTTTTTCTATCCTCACCAATCACTATTATGCTTCCCCTACTATGACCACCCCTAGTTAAAAGCCCTATTCTATAATGAAATAACACAATCAAGAAAAGCAAATAAACACATTTTCCATGCTTGAGATCGCATGTCTTGTTCCGTAGTTCTTGAACATCATCTATGTTTGAAAAGGTGGAAATTATTTCATCATCAGTTTTTTAAAATCAGGATTGATAGAAACTTTTCAGAGTCCTGAGATAAGTCAGAGGTTGTGTTTTTGTTGTTGTTGTTGCTGGTTTTTATTTCTCCCTACATTATTATTGTTTTGAGTACACACACACACACACACACACACACACAAACACACACACACAAACACACACACACACAAACACACAAACACACACACACAAACACACACACACAAACACACACACACAAAAACACACACACAAACACACACACACACACACAAACACACACACAAAAACACACACACAAAAACACACACACACATACAAAAACACACACGCAAACACACACACACAAACACACACACGCAAACACCCACACACACGCACACAAAAACACACATGCAAACACACAAACACACACACACACACACGTTTTCCTGGGTGTCCTCTTCAGTGTCTATCAATTAACGCGGATTTTCATATTTATCAAAATTCATAACCTGAATTGTTCCACATGTTACATACTTTTATTTTCATATACCTTTATTTGCCTGTGGTCGAATGCCTATTTTGTTCATATTCCTTTCTTGCAATAAAACTGCTGTTGTAAATATCCTGGCATGTAGTGGTGCTTTTCCTCCCCCTGACCTTGCTAGGGTACAAAAAGAAGTGCCATTGGCGGGAGGGTGGGTAGAGGTTAATAACTTTTTATCTCCGTAATTTATACTCATATATTTCCTTTTTAATTAGTTGTGACATTTTTTTTGTTACATCTATTCATTCCATATCTATATGTTATTTGATATAAGATATTTGTCTAAAACTAATTTTGGTAGACTTCTCATTTTCCGGAATGTTTAGCCAAAGAGTTTCTCCTTACCTCAGAGATTAGTGCCTTCGGTTCTAATGAACACTGTTCAGCTATGTTCAATTACTTCTTCCTTATCTAGTTTGATTTATTTTTCAACTTTTACATTTTTATTTCTTAATTATAAATTTCTTAATTATAAATATCATCAAACATGAAAGTTTTAACATATAAAGGAGAAATTTTTTCAAAGGATTGCACATGAAACCATGGATTTGTACTGCAATCTGCATCATGGCACTCTTCTGCAATCTCTGTCATGGGGTGGCTGAGGCTGGTGGTTTACTTCTATAGTTCTGGGCAACAGGCATGCAGCGACATAAGCCAGTGGAATGTTAACACTAAGTGATAACAACATGATGGGTCCTCCATCCACTGTAGTGAAGGGTCATTAAGTTGCCAAAATGGGAGCAAAAAAAAAAAATTAATAAATAAAGCACGCTAAAGCTCCCCCACTATCATTACAGGAGTGAATCTGAGTCATATAGGGAGAGCTAGTATCAAATGAATAAACAAACAAAAATCCTCTATTACACATGGTTTTAACAAGTATTAAGTTTAGCACAAATGGACCAATATTGTCAGATTTGGCTATGAGCCCTTCTGTTTTTTTGTTTGTTTAATTATCTTCAGTGTATTTTTTTGTTTCACTACTATTCTTTTTTTCTTTTTACACTGTCACTAGCCATTTCTAGTCACACCACAACTTCTAGTCACTACCAAATAATCACACACTTGTAACATACAATTATATACAGAAAAAATACATTTTTACATTATTATGTCTTAAAAGTATGTCTCATTCTACACTTCAGATCCATCACCTTGTTACTAATTGGTTGGAGGCACATTTTATCATCAGATTTTGTAGTCATGATTACTCATTTTATTGATCAGAGTTCTTAATTCTTTTAAATTTGTTTCTACTTATATTTTGGTTGTCATTATAAAAGGTTATCCCCTGATTATGCTTATTTCACTGCTTCAATTCATACAGCCATTCCCAAGCTGTTATTTTTTTTATGCTCCTTGAATCATGTCTTTTGGAGTCAACAATATTCCATTGTATTGATAGACCATGATTTGTTCATTCCGCAGTTGATGATTGCCTTCTTTGTTTCCAGTTTTTTTCTCTAATATCAAGTAATGTCATAAATATTTTTATGCATATGGGTCATCTCCTGTTGTCTTTGATCTCTTTGTTAGTATATGCATGCAATATTTCTGAGTCTAATAATCTACAGGGTTTAGAAACTTGTGAATTATAGTTTCAAACTGTTTTTCATAATATTTGTAGTATTTCACAATTGACACAGAGGTGTATTAATGTTCCTGTTTCCCACAGTCCCTCTAACATTTGCCATTTTATTTTTTGTCAACTTTGTCAATATGATGGATGAGAAAGAGAAAACTCAGAGTTGTTTTAAATTTCATTTATCATATGATAATTGAATTGTACCACTTTTGTGTAGTTATTACTAATTTCTACTTCCTTTGAAAACTGTGTCATCATATAACGTCCTGAGGAAAACTTTGGTATTTCATCTATTGGGGAATGGTTCTCATAATTAGATATTTTTGTCAGTTATGTGTGTGTGTTTTTTTATATCAGACCCCTATCAGGGAAAATTGCTGCTGCCAAAATTTTCCCAATATGCTATTTACCTTCTAATTCTACCGGCAAAACTTGTGCATGTATAATTTTTTTTAATTTTATATATCTTCCCCTGTCTTTGAGATCTTTGACATATAGAACTTGTAACAGTGTTGTTGGGCAAAAAACAAAATGTATAATTTAGTAAGTTTTAGGGCATTCTTCCAAATTGCTTTCCAGAAGGGTTGTATCAATTCCTTGTTTCACCAATAGCACATCAGTTTAGATGTTTTCTCATAGTTTCTCCAATATTTGTCATCTTTTTGGCAAATGCATTAGTTTGATAAGGAGGAAATAGAACCTCAGAGTTGCTATAATTTATATTTCTCCAGTTATTAGTTATTTAGATCTTTTTAATAGAGATATACCTAGAAATTCTTTTTTTGAGAATTATTGTTCATATCCTCTAATCATTTCTCCACCAAAGACATCAAGGTTATTCTTGATGAAGTATTCAGATAGAAATAGGAATCACTTCATAAACATAATTCTGTAGTAAACACCTTTACTATCACTTTTTAGTCTAAAATAAAAATCAATATTGCAGCCAGTTTAATTACTGTCTGAGAGTGACAATGACAGAGTTGGGGGAGGTAGGGTATCTTTATCAAGGGAAGCCAGAATGCCAACTGATGTTCCAGCAACATACTCTTTTAACTGTTTAAATATTGGCAAATCATGTGAAACCCACTCTCCCTGCACCAAACCTTCCCCAGAAGGCAAAGGGAAAAGAAAATTGACTGGGGATTGTTGCAGGCATTATGGAATAAAACCTTTAGTAGTACTTTTAGCAGAAGCAGCAAACAGTCTTGACATAGTCACTATGGAGAGGGGATTTAAAAAAAAAAGTATGATATCATAGATAGGCAGGCCTGGTTTTAAATTATGGAGGGCTAAAGCTGATCAGATGAAAAGTGTAGTGTGCATAAGATTTTTTCCATCAGCAGATGCCGTTCCTTGATTACAGTGACAAGTAGATAAAGAAATCTGCCAGCTATAGAATGAAGTAAAGACCAGTTGATCAGGGTTCCCCCCATCCAGGATCCTATCATAACTGTGTTAGCATTTAGTGTATGATTTTGTCAGCTTATAGGACTTGCACCTCCAGATTCAGAGAAGATTTCGAATCAAATTGGTATAGAGTTCTGTCCCTAAAGTTACTAAATACATGTTATTTGTTTGAGTCACTAAATGTCAGTTATTCCCTTGTCCCATTTCTTCCCAAACCCTAAATCTCCAGATGCAACACACACTCAACAAAGTCATATTGAGGGACCAGAAGGATGTCACTACCAGAATATATACTGAATTCAAATCACATTTTACTGTAGATATTTGACTCAATTTGTTGGAGTACAGCTCTTGGGAATCTTTGTGGCTTTGAGGTTGAGGAATATTGATAGTCTGAGGTCTTAAGTAATTTCTTATTCTGATGTACTTGGGGAGTACCAGAATTAAAACTGGTTTTACATTTTCTCTCTACTCAGTTTATACTTTGTACTGGTTGGGAATAAATAGCAGGTTCTAATACAAAGTCATCCCTTGAAATAAAACTTAATTTAAAAAATAGACAACTGAGCAGGACTGTGGCAATGAACATGAAAAGTACTGTATCCATTTCCAACCAATGAAAATTTAAGATATATTCAATATGAGTTTGAACAATTGTGGAAAATATAGTTAGTTTCTACAGTTTCTACAATCAGAAATACTGTGTTATTCAAACTTATACAAGTACAGCAAGTTGAAATGCTTGCTTATTCAGATACACAAACAGATACATACATATATACATATCAGGTATAGAACTTATCTTTTACACACATTTGTAAAGCCATTAACATTTATATATAAAATATATATATATATGGATCTTTGGATAGAGAGATGGACAGACAGACCAATGTTGCTCATTGAAATTTAACTTTTTCTTTTCTGCTTGATGATTCACTAAAGGCTACTTTAACTAGAACATTTAATAAATGAAGCAAAATTCAGCTTGTGGTGATATGGTTGCATTCTAATTGAAAGGACTGATTTAAAGGATATGAATCACACTAGACAGGGGAATTGATTGTGCCAAAGAAAAATTGGAAAAAATGGCTGTGAGTGTGGTAAACTAAGATGAAAGGAAATGAATGAATGATAAGAAAACTGTTATTGACAATTTCTACTCCATTTCCCTGCTCTGACACATGTTATCTATTTGATGTTGCACCAGTAACTAAAACTCTCTGGGTCTTCATTTACTCACCTTTAAAAGAAGAGGATTAGACTAGATAGACAAGTAGGTCTTTATGGCATCTTACAGCTTTAAATCTATGAAACTAAGCCTCATGTTTTGAATGTTGAGAGTTCTCCCCTTCCTATTCTTTACACAATTAGACCATGAAGATGCTAAGTTACAAAAGCAACATTTATGGAGAAGGGAATTTCTGAGATCCTCATTTTTCCCCAACATCACTTTGTTGACGAAACTGTGGTCCAGACTTTCAAGGACTAAAAATCCTGTGAAACTCTGTCTCCAATAGCCAGCTTTCCTAGAAAGTGATTGAAAATCCACTATCAGGTAGATGGGGAGGTTTGTGATGTCATCAACTTCTGGATTTCCTCCTCCACTACTTAGAGTGGCAGAAGACAGAACAGAGAAGTCAGCATTTACTCTGATGAATAGGGATTGAGTTTTGCTACTGAATCAATTGATGGAATTTACTCCTAAAACTATATTGCTTTCATTACCATGGCCTCAAAGTTATTCATTAACAATACTTGGATTATAGATGAGGGAGGAATGAATGCTAATATCTTGAATTTGGGCATGACAATATTAATAATGATAATTATATTCTTATATAGGTACGTTTATATAGCATCTACTATGCCAGCACTATGTCAAACATTTTACAAATATCATCTCACTTGATCTAACAATGACCCTGGAAGGTAGTTGCTATAATGATCCTATTTTATGATCAAGGAAACTTAGGCAAAAAGATATGAAGTGGCTTGCCCTGAGTCAAAAAACCAATAAATGTCTGACACTGGATTTAATCTCTGATCTTCCTGACCCTGGGCCCAGCACTCTATCCACTAAGCTCTATAACTCCTCTTGTAACACCTAGCTATTCTAATACAGTAGTATGTTGTCCAATTTTACAACTGGACTCTCTCCCATTTCTACGAGTTGATGAATGGTTATCAATATTCTCATAATGGCTTATAAGTTGTTGTAAGTGCTTTCAGTGTTTCTGTGCTTATGGTTTGCAGAGTACATTGTGCCTTCTGCATTTTCTATTGGGTAAAATAAAGATTCTTTTATATTTTATATACTACTTTGAGTACCAGGGTTAGACCTAGTCATGACATTTCCCTAAAAAACTCAGGAAGAAGGTAAAAATGAGACAAAGAACATTTGGGATGAGCCCCCAAGATGGGTCCCAGTTTGTATTAGTCCAAAGATTAGGCAGAAGGTAGTAGGACACTCAAGTGCTACATGATATGTACTTTTTCTTAAACTGTCATAGCTAGGTTTCAAAGAGAGTGCTTTTTCTACATTCATCTGGCTTAAATAAAGGCTTTGGATGAGGTCCTTGTAATGTAGCCTGAGTAGTACACTCTACTTGGCCTGCTTTAAAAGTTTTGACAAGATCATGCTTTAAATGCTGAGGCTTTTTTTCCCTCTTGATTCATCCCTGGATTTCTTATAAATACAAAAAAAAAAAAAGAAAAAAGAAAACTTTCGTATTTGTTCATCTTGAAGTGTTTGTCAATGTGTTAAAAAAAAAGTTTCAGAGCCACATATTTATAGAATAGCTAAGAAAGGAGTCAATATTTCCACAAGGTTTACCTTTCATGGCCAACACAGAGATTGCCAAATGAAAACTCCTGCATGAAAAAGTCAATTACAATTTATAAAAGGGCATTGTCTATTTATCCAGCAAAAATGGTGTGTCAGATAATATGAAAATGTCATTCTTGCATTCTTGTATCAGTTGTGATAATAGCAGTATTTCTGTAATGAGAGCAAAGAGGGAAGAAAATGGAACCGACTTATTATCTGCCATACTGCCAATATGGTGTGAGAAAGAACAGAGCAGGGAGTGAAGGAAACTTCACATGTGAAAGACTAATGCTGCTCAGTCAAACAAAAGATAAAAGAGAATTGGAGGATAAAACAGAAGGAGGCAAAGGAGTCAGAAAAGTACAAACTATGATCGTTTCCAGAATTTTTAATGAAATAGCAGTTGTTGGTCAGGGCATAAAAGGCAAGAACTGGCCTTTAATAGTGCAAGCTGTTGAGGCCTACTTAGCATGAGCAGTCCTTTCAGTATTTTCACCTCAGCAGTCTCTGGAATGGAATTTTATTTCAGTGCTGCATGTAAATGAATTCATTGCAATTGTATCTTTCACCTCAGAACTTCAGGAAACTAGTGGATTAGTTATCAATTACCTTCAAACAGTGATAGGTTCCACCTCCCACAACCTGGAACCTTCCTAACTATCTGGTGTTATCTCAAATTACTACCTTCCATAAGTATTCTACTTGAGTCTAATGGAACCATTCAACCTTTCTTTGAACACAAATGGCCTCTGCCAGCCTCCATACTTTTGTTTCCTCAGTTCTCGACAATTAGAATATTCTACTTCCTGCCAATCTAACAATGAATGATTACATGGAAGCATGAATCTGCCATCATTTATTCAATGCCTATGTGCTAGACATTGATCATATAAAGACAAAAATTAAGCAGTGCCTTTACTTAAGATGTTTACATTCTGTCAGATGGGAAAAAAAACATTTATACAAATATACAATAATTAGGATTAAAAAGTGAAAGGTGATTTTTTTAATGGGAAGTCAGTAGCTGCTAAGTGGGAAAGGAAAGGGCTCAAGCAGGAGATGACTTTGAAACTGAGTTTTGAAGGAAATTAGGAAATCTAAGACACAGAAATGGGGGTGGGGAACTGCAATAATATGTTAGACAGCCAATGTAAAGGGATGGATACTAGAGATGGAATGTGATGTGTAGTGAGGAAAAAATCACCACTTGCTAAGGAAGTGAAATCCATTTATGGATAGCATCAATTGTTAGAAAGGATTTTTTTTTTCCTTTGATACCAAGTCAGTTTAATTCTTCCTTTTTGTCCCTTTTTTTTTGCTTTTTGGAGGGGGGAGGGCAGGTCAGTTGGGGTTAAGTGACTTGCTCAAGATCACACAGCTAGTAAGTATTAAGTGTCTGAGGCCAGATTTGAACTCAGGTCCTCTTGACTCCAGGGCCAGTGCACTACTCACTGTGCTACCTAGCCACCCCAAATCAGTTTAATTCTTATATCTGTACATTACTCTTTTTTCTACTCCCGATGGTGTTCTTCCACATGAGAACCCATCAAATATTGGAAGACAACTACTTTATTATTTTTAAGTCACAAAGAGAGAAGACCTTTTTAATTTCCCTACAATTTCCAGTCATTTTGCCATGCTAACCAACCTCTTCCATAGCCTCTCAATCTTAGTGATACTCTTCCTTTTCATGAGTTATAAATCTTATTTGGTCATAAAACATGACTTATTGGACAAATTGCTGTGGTCTGTGTGGAAAGATTTTGTTCAATATATTTGAATCATTATTAATAAGTGATATTGACCACCAGTTTTCTTTCTGTGTTTTATCTTTCTATGGTTTAGGTAATATTACAATATCATAAAAGGATTTTGGATGGGTTTTTTCCCCAATTTTTTGACAATTATTCAAGAAGTATGACTATTAACTGTCCTCAAAAATTTTGGTTGTCTTCCTATAAATCTATTGGGTGAAAGATTTTGTTTGTTTGTTTGTTTGTTTATCACTAGACATATCTTTTGTGAGCCTTGATCTTTTAAGATCTTTAACTGGTCTTCTGATAGTTTGGGTATATTACATTTTTTGAAGGTCTGTCTCTATTTTTTTTTGTGCGTATGTTCTCAGTTTTATTAGCATATAATTGCATATACGTTCTGACTTCTTTTTTATTTCTTATGGTTTCATTATGGTCTCATGTAGCTCATTTGCTCTTTTATGGGTTTGATTTTCTGATCTTTTCTTTTCAATTAGATTAGATGAGGGTTTGTCAATTTTATTAGTCTTTAGAAAACCAGCATTTAGCTTTGTCATTTCATGTGTTTTTGTTTGTTTCAAATTTACCTTTTTCCCCTAATTTTTAATATCTCATCTTTTGTATTTTAGGTTTATTTATTTGCTAGTTTTCCATCGTGCCTCATTCCCAGAACAATGCCAATTATAGCATTGTCAGAGGAACCCACTCCTCCACCAAGTTCTTTATGGAAAACATCACTGATATTTACCCTTCCCTCATTATCTTTTCTTTCCCATTAGTCTCAAAAATCTCCCTGTATTCTTGTTCTCCCACTCCCCAAGGCACCAGTTGTCCCCAGGATTTCCAACAATTCCCCTCTCAAGACAGGACAAGTAGAATTTTGTAAGTACCAAATCCACTGGCCCACTTATACTTTAAGGTCCCCATCTCGCTGCATATAACATCTCTATTTACTCATAAAAGTATTCATCAGTGGTACCCCTTTTCATAACCAAATCAAGACTCTTTTTTTCCTCTTCTCTTCTTCAGTTCTTACTGCCACTTCTTCACCTACTCCCCTGTGAGTTTGTCTCTTTCTGAGACTACATTGGTCATATTCTTCTCATAACTAGTTTTAGATCAGAACTCAGAACATCAGACACTCTTCTCTAGTCCTATGCTCTCCTCCCCTTTTCATGTACCCTCTCATCTTTAATGCAGTTCCCCAAAATTAACAAATGTTGGTTCACTTGTAGTCAGGGTGTTGCCTTGCTTTGACCATAATGTCCCAGATCTGCTTCTTCATGGTTACTTCCACAAGAATTCTGTCATCCCTGTCTGCTTGTGTACATTTAGAAAGCACTTTCCTAATAGTCTATCTGTTATCATTCTATGGTTTTTGCTATCTTTGGATGCTACATTTATTCACTCCTTCTGTATTTCTGTTTTTTAAGGTATACACAAAGGGAAATAATGATTTCAAAATATTTTCCTAAACATTTTCCAAAAGCCTTTTTATTATTGAAGATTAACTTTTTTTTCCCATTACTGATTATGCTCACATTAGTAGGATAGTTCACTGTGGGCTATGTCTTGAGCTTTATTTTTCTTCAGATAACATTATTTCACTCTCTCCTACATTTTTAGTGGGTACAAAATATTCTATCATAATTTCAATTTCCTTTTCTTTATATTTGAAGTTCTTTCATCTTTTGATTCTGTGAAGAATTTTTAATGAAATTGGTGTGGTGGGTTGGTTTTAGTCTGTTTCACTCAAAGAGGAACAAAATCACATCACTGACACAGTAAAGGAAGAATATGACTGATTGTGGCTGATTAGACCAATGTAACTTGGAAGACTCTGTCACAGGTTAGGCACAAGTAATCCATATGAACATTTGGAGTACAGATTTCTCTAAATTCATGCATCTCAAAAAATGTTGAGATAATAAAATTCTGCTTTACTTTAGAGCAAAGTGGCTTCTTTGATGCAGGCACATCAGGTTCGATGGTCCTACGTCTGTGTCTCCCACGTCTCACAATTTATTCCAAAGTTTTTCAGAGAGACCTTGAGAGTGTCTTTGTAATGCTTTTTTTTTTAAATCTCTGTGTGAATATTTGCCTTATGTGAGATCTTCATAAAAGTCTTTTAGGCAAAGGTACATTTGGCATTCAGACAATGTGAGCAGCCCCATCAGGTTTGCACTCTTTGCAGTGTAGTTTGAGCGTTTGGCAGTTCCACTACAGAAAGGGTTTCAGTGTTCAGTACCTTGCCAGGTGACCTTCAGAATCTTCCTAAGACAATTCAAATGGAAGCAATTCAGTTTCCTAGAATGGCACTAGTATACTGCCTAGGTTTCACAGGCATTCATCAATGAGGACAGCACAAAGGTTCTGTAGATCTGCAGTTTGGTAGGCAAACTCTTCTCCCTCACACTTTCTTTTGGAGTCTCCCAAATACTAAGCTAACTCTGACAATGAGTGCTTTAACTTCATCATGTATATGTATATCCCTGTAAAGTATACTGGCAACATAAGTGAACTTATCTACAACATTCACAATTCCTCCATTTACTATGATCAATTTTTCCACAAAAGAATTATTGGCATGTGGAGAACAAGGCGTTTTGGTGTTAATTGTCAGACTAAGCAGATGTGTCAAAGAACTGATTCACACTCTGATACATCTCAGCCTTAGGGGTTGCTTTGGGTGCACGATCATCTGGGAAAAAAAAAAAAATCCTGCACCAACTCTCTGCTTTATTCCTACAGCCTTTTCAAGCTAAATAATTTGTCATCAGTGTAGCATCAGACCTTGATGCAGTTTTCATTCTCATTGAAGGCATCTGACAAAATAAAGGAAAAAAAATCATCAATAAAATCTTGGGAGCAAGCATGCAATCCTGTTTCACTCCCCTGGTGACTGAGAAAGCATGGGAGCCTTTCCATTAACCAGAACCAGTACAAGCATGCCATCATGAAACTGGATCACAATACTGATGAATTTCTTTGGGCCATCAGGATTTTGCCAGGACATTTTACAAACCTCAGAACTGATAGCATCAAAGACCTTGGTCAGATTGATGAATGTTTTGTGCTGACTTCTATTCTACTCCTGGCATTTCTCCTGAACTTATCAGGCTACAAATACACATCAATCATTCTTCAGGTCTTTCTGAAGTCACACTCGCTCTCACATAGGTGACCATCTTCCAGGTGAAAGATCAGCCTATTAAGAATCTTACCAGCAATGAATAAAGAAAACCTCTCCACCTCCATGATTGTCACAGCACAACCTATTTCCTTTTATTTTATAGAGATGACAATGGAGGCATTTTTGAATTCCTGGAAAATAAACTCCTCTTTTCATATAACCAAGCAGATTTAAGTCACCTTTTGTATGAGCAGTGCACTTCCTGACTTGTAAATATCAGCTGAAATAGTTTCAGCAACAAGTGCTTTGCCACACAAGAGGACCTAATGACATGTAAAACCATTTTGTCAGTTGGAAGTTTGGCAAGAGAGGGATTAACTTCAATCTGCAATACACAATTAATGACTTTGGCATTGGTTGATGATTGTCTTTTGATAACAATATGGAAGGGTTCAGTCCATCTCACCAGGATCATATGCTTATCACTAATCAATGAGACTCTACTAGTCTACTAGTCTACTAGTAGTTGAGAAGCATCATACATAGGTCTTTAGAGCATAAATAGCTTTCAGAGGATCATAAAAGTACTTTGAATTGTTACTAGCAATGTAAAACTGAATTTCATCTGCCTTCTTACTAAACTAAGAGACTTGTATTGCTTTAGGTTTCCCTTGCATTTTACTTTTGATGAAGTTAAAAACTGCATTCTTAGAGACTGAATGAACATTACTGCTGATAAACCCTGTGAAGTTCTTTTTTTTTCATTTAGCAACTTCTTTTTTCTTTTTTAAAGTTTTTTTGGTCTTTATTATTTTTTTTTTACTTTTAGTTTACTAGATTCAGTTCCACAATCCCTTGAGTTTCAAATTTTTTCCCTCTCCTTCTCCTCCCCCCCACCATTGGCAACATGCAATCAAGTATAGTATTTGCAAATACTTTCACATTAGACATTAGTTAGGTTATAAAGAAGGATTGTAACGGATGGAATGAACAATGGGAAAGGGGAAATAAAACCAAACAAGAAAAAGAATGAGAACAGGTAATTTTTGCTTCAATCTGCATTCAAACTCTGTTCTTTCTAGTACTTTCTAGTTCTTTCTCTAAATGTAGACATCTCTCTCCATCATGAGTCTTTTGGAGTTGTCTTATAACCCTGCATTGCTGAGAAGAGTCTAGTATATAAAAATTGGTTGTCACACATATGGTATGTCTGTAATTATGTACAAATTTCTCCTGGTTCTGCTTTTTTAACTCAGCATCAATTTGTATAAGCCTCTCCAGGTAAATATGAAATCTGTCTGCTTCTTGTTTCTTAGAACACAATAGTATTCCATTACATTCATGTACCACAACTTGTTTAGCCATTCCCCAGTTGATGGGCATCCCCTTAATTTCCAATTTTTTGCCACCACAAAAAGAGCTACTATAAATGTTTTTGTCTATATAGGTTATTCCTCCCACTTCTATGACCTCTTTTCAATACAACCCTAGAAGTGGTATTGCTAGGTCAAAGAGTATGAAATTATTTATATCCCTTTGGGTGTAGTTCCAGATTGTTCTCTAGAATGGTTGAATCAGTTCACAACTCCACCAACAATGCATCAGTGTTCCAATTTTTCTGCATCCTCTCCAGCATTTGTCATTTTCCTGTTTTGTCATCTTAGCCAACCTGACTAGTGAGATGTAGTACTTCAGAGTTGTTTTGATTTGCATTTCTCTAATCAATAATGATTTAGAAAATTTTTTTACATATGCTTATAGATGTCTTTAAATTCTTCTCTAAAAACTGCCTGTTCATATCCTTTTACATTTATCAATTGGGGAATGACTTGTATTCTTATAGATTTGACTCAATTCTCTGTATATTTTAGAAATGAGTTATTTATGAGTGTAGTGGTAATTAATTTAGCAGGTACTTAGCCCTTTGTCAGGAAGGGCTAAGTACCTCTGTAAAAGAAACAGAAGGTGTGAACTCTGTCTCCTGTTGCTGACATAACAAGAAGGAGTTGGCTGAGATAGGAAGACAATGTGTGTGTGTGTGTGTGTGTGTGTGTGTGTATGTGCGTGTGTATTTAAGAAGAGCCCAGAGAAGAGATAGTCAGAATCAAGAATTTTTTCTTCTGGTTGGCTCCTGGTGGAAGAAGCTGCTCTCCAGAGAGATCTTGTGAAGGCTGGAGTTGCCTCCAGAAATCCTGCCTGGAAGGCCAAAGTAGCTGCTGCCTCCTGGAAAGTCAAAATAGCTGCTGCCTCCTGGAAGGTTAAAGTGGCTGCTGTCTCTGGAAGGCTGAGATTTCTTCTAGGTCCTAGGACCAGCTGAACTGCTGGAGGACTGAAGAAGCATTCCTGGGATAAGACTCTGTGGCTTCGTGGATCCTTGAGTTCCCAGTAACAGGAGTTGTGAAAGTTTTGAGATGTATTGGACCCTGTGAACTTCAGTGTGCAACAATAACTGCCTGGAGGACTGAACAAGAACCTGGGAACTGTCTGCCTCTGAATGTAGGTGACTGGTGGATTCAGGTAAGAGCTGGGACCATGGAAGGGGATCCAGGAAATCTAAGAGATCACCCTGAGTCAAGATGAAGAAATGGCCTCTCCTTGGATATTGAATGGGTGATGAAATTGAAGTTTACTAGATACTGAGGGGTGGAGGGTTTCTGTAATTTTCTAATAATTGTATTTAGTGATTAACAATACTTAGTAATTCTGAATCTGAATAAGTGACTGATTGAATTAATTGGTGGGATAAGTGGCTGATTAAGTTTACCTATGATTGCCCCATGAATGGAAGACTGACTTATATTACGAAATGAATGAATGATTAAGTAAGGAGGCAAACCTCCTTAGGGATACCAGATGATTATTCTTTTGTTCTTTGTTTTAAATACTGTGGCCACTTTGTTGAAAACTATGTGGCCATTGTAATGTTAAGCTGTTGTGAACACTATATTGTGATTTTTCTGTGATAAGATGTAATGTTGTGAATATTGTGATTTGTTGTGAATAATTGCCTTGATATGTAATGGAATAAATGGAGTGTTCACTATACTATGTAATCAGAACCTTAAAAGCTGTTCACAGTAGCATTCTTTTGGGAAGCTGCTTGTGCATGGCATTACAATCAGAGACACTGGTTGTAAAAATTCTTTCCCAATTTCCCATTTCCTTCTAAATCTTGGTTACATTGGCTTTGTTTGTACAGAAACTTTTCAATTTAATGTAATCAAGATTATCCATTTTGCATTTTATAATAGTCTCTAATTCTTGTGTGGTTATAAAGTCTTCCTTTTTCCATAAATCTGATGGGTAAACTATTCCTTGCTTTCCAGATTGCTTATAGTATCAGCCTTTATACCTAGATCATGTATACATTTAGACTTGATTTTGGTATATGCTGTTAGATAATGGTTTATGCCCAGTTTCTGCCATACCGTACTCCAGTTTTCACAGCAGTTTTTGTCAAATAGTGAGTTCTTATCCCCAAAACTGGGATCTTTGGGTATATCAAACAGTAGATTACTATAGTCATTGACTGCTGAGTCTTGTGTATCCAATCTATTCCATTGATCCACTACTCTATTCCTCAGCCAGTAACAAGCAGTTTTGATGAATGCTGCTTTATAATAGAGATTAACATCTGGTACAGCTAGGCCACCTTCCCTAGTATTTCTTTTCATTAATTGCCTTGGTATTCTGGACCTTTTGTTCTTTCGGCTGATTTTTGTTACTATTTTTCCTAGCTGTATAAAGTAATTTTTGTTAGATTGATTGGTATTGCACTAAATATGTAATTTAATTTAGTTAAAATTGTCATTTTTATTATATTAGCTTGATCTAGCCATGAACAACTGATGTTTTTCCAATTAGTTAGATACGACTTTATTTGTTTGAAAAGTTTTTTGTAGTTGTGTTCATGTAGATCCCGGTTTTTTTTTTTGGCAGGTAGATTCCCAAATATTTTATAATGTGTATAATAACTTTAAATGGTATTTCTCTTTTTATCTCTTGCTGTTGGATTTCATTACAAATATATAGGAATGCAGAGAATTTATGTAGGTTTATTTTATATCCTCTAACTTTGCCATCATTTAACAACTTCTGATTTTTTCCCATTATTTTCATTAAACATATCATGATGTTTGCAAGTGTTCTCATCCAGATGAGTAAATCTGGTACCGTACACAAAATCTCTGAAAGTTGTCTTTTCTTCTTTGCTCCACTGTTACCAATTGGTAACATTATTACTAACAATACTATAAAATATATTGGCTCAGCTTTCCCTCAAGGTTAACAATAGACTATTCATGCAGAAGTGCTCTAAACAGTTAACATTAAGTTTTCTGGTATTCAGCATGCCTTGTGGCTGCCACTTTTGTAGAATGTGAATACTTGGTTTGGAAAGGATAAGTCTAGGATAGCTCTAGAACTTTGTAACACACAAAGCTTTCATCACTCTGACATCCTGTCTGTCTCTTCACCTTTCCATGACAAGTCTATTAAATGTTGGTATTTGCTGTAAGAGTGAGTTCACAAAATTTTATTGAATTTAAATAAATGGAAGACATTGTTGGTTATGAGGTCATGAAATGCATTGCAATTGGTCATTGCTGTTTCTGACTCCATTCCCCCAAAGAGATCCTTGACATATCTGATAGTGTGTGCCTTCTCTGGCATTAAAGTCACACAGAATTACAAGTTTCTCCTCTTTTGCCACATGGATGATGCGAGTCTCCAGATCTTCATAAAATTTTTCTTTGACCTCATTGGGTTTTGTCACGGTGGGAGCATGTGCCCTGATGGTGATGCTGTGGCACTTTCCTTCAAGTTATAGTCACATTTTCATGAGCCTGTTGTTCACTCCTCTTGGGAGGCATACACGTTTGGTGACTAGATTAGATTTGATTGCAAAACTTTTATCAGCTTCACAGCATTCCTCATCACAGAGCCCCCTCCAGAAAACCATGTATTCAACTTCAGTAAGATGTCCTTCCTTTGTCCAATCTTGTTTTATTCAGGGCTGCTATTTGAATGTAATACTTTCTGAATTCTCTCACAAGTGCTCTACATCTTTCAGTTCTACTGGATTTTGTGTTGTCCATAAGGATGTGCACATTCCACGTACAAATGGTGAGTGGAATCATCTTCACAAAAGTGTGAAGTGTGTGTTTGTGTGTGTGTATGTGTGTGTGTTTTGAATGCATGATAGGATCTCTACCTGCCATAGTAAGTAGACAAGGGTTAAGTTAGGTTGAAGCAGACACTTTTGGGGGCACCTTTTCTACTCCTTTCCTCATGTCAGGAGGTGAGCACTGAATTACTTTAAAATTACTTTAAAAAACTCCCAGTATATCTGAACCTACTGCTTTTTCACATGCCATGGGACTGTGAGGTAGGTTAAAATGTTATGGGTGATGTCTTTTGATTTACATAGAAATTGTATTTAAGAGAGTCAGAGGGGTAGGCCTTACTGTATCTTCCAGAGTCATCAGAGTCCAGTAGAGCAAGACAGAAATCAAGATGATTGTCAATGACTTAGAATACAATAGATGTCCTTGGCATCTTCCATGTTGAACCAAACTCTTAGTGCTCCATAGTGCCTGCTTTTACTTTCTTTGTGGCCCATTGTAACATGTTTACATCTGCCTATTGCACCTGGGAAGTCTTCACATGATTGGCAAAGATACCACTCCTAACACACTGATAGATTTGAGAGTCCTCAATTACCCTCAACTTGGTTTGGCCTGTCTGGTGAAACAGGTTTCCAGGATGTGGCTGCTGCATATGCTCTAACTTCTTGAAATCACAGGTGAGAATTAGGTGACAGATGGACACCAAAGGTGAAAAGTAACCCTTAAACAGTACTCAGCAGCTCTCACACAAGAGGTACTAATCTTCCCTGAACACATCAAATGAAATTATAAAACTTAAGGACCATATGTCTTGGAGTTTGTGGACTTTTTTCCCCCTGGAGTCGTTCTATGAATTCTTTCATTTGGAATTTAATTTTCTGTGTTCAGAATTTCTTCACAATTATTTTTTCTATTTTCTTTCCTGAATCATAGTGTTAATTTTCGTTTTATCCTATTGTGATCCTATGGGAGAATTACAATTCTTAATTTGTCTCTACATCCTTTCTTTTGGATCAATATGTTTTGCTTGCATAGTTTTAAGATTTTCTTTTTTCTTTTTTGAACTTCTCTTTTAGACTACCCTCTATATTTGTGTTCCTAATATATTGTTCATCTTTTTATTTCTTGCTGAAACTTAATGACACGTATTCCATTTTTTCTTATTCTGCTCATTATGTTTATTCTGCAGGGCATAAATTCTGTTCTCATAATTCTCATTTCTCTTTTGAACCACTCAAGAATAGTGAGCCATGGTTCCATGTTCTCACATGCCATAGGGTCCTCTCATCAAATGTTATACCACTATCTTAATTTTGCAGCATCATTTATAGATACCTGAACTCCTTTGCCAGATCTGGAGGTTATATTTCCTTTTTTTTTTTGTCAGTGTTTTTATTGTTGATTTTTCTGCTCATATCAGAGGTCTTTGAATTTTCTTCTTCTGAAGATCTTTAGTAATTTCATTTTTTTCTCTTTCATTTTCCCTTATTCATTTTCTGCATTTGTCTCCTTTGATGGGGACTTCCTTGACAGGTTGATCTGAAAGTTGTTCAACCTTCTCCTATTCTGGGAAATTTAGAATAAACCATGCTGGATCTCTACTCTTTGGGAGTTTGGGATGGTCAAAATTGGTCCCAGGGGGATGCTGTGCTCTTTCCCTCAATCTTGGTTGAGTGCTGTGCAAAACCATGCTTATCCAAACAGTGTCCTCTTCTGCTCTTTCTAGGAAGGTCAGAGTTTTTCAGCACTAGTGCTGCAAGGTGATGCCCCCAACAAAACTTTTGTTCCTGAAGGACTGACATATGCCAGGCTATCTATCTGTTATCCCAGGAATAAACTTTCTCAAGCAGGAGCTGAGATCTACATGTACTGGGAAAAGAAGAGGAGATCAAGGGTACAGAGTTGGATTTTGTTTCAAGTCCCACCCTATTTGTCAGGTCCTTTGGTCTGCTAGTGCAGTCTCACTTCCAGTAGTTGGGAAAGTGGGGGAGAGGTGCTGAGTGAGCTCAGTGTCAGTGATTGTCAGATCATTTTTTTAAACCTTCTTTTGCATTCTGGGTGTTTTAAATCATGGAAACAGATGAAGAAATTCCTTTGTCTTTGTCAAATATTTTCTGCTTTAGAGAAATTTGAGAGGTCATGAAGATTAGATAAAATCCATAGTCATCCATTTTGTTGTTAAAATGACTTGAAAGTTTTCAATATCCTTTCCAAATTCAGATATCCAGAAAATAGCACAATACTCAAAATATGATCTAACCTGGAGAAAGCATTTTCCTTGAAGCTATTTTTTTGTGTATTGAGCATTGTATTTTTGAGTGTCCAGTAATTCAAAATGTATTATTTTGATCACTGTCTTTAATGCAATTTTTGTTATTATAAAGACCTCATATATTCTTCCAATATAAATAACTTAAAAAAAACTTTACTTCTTGCTATACTATTACATTTTTCTCTAGTGTTAGATTCTTCTTTCCCCATTTCCATATTTACTCTTTATTACTTTCTTCAAATCAATCACTTCTCAGACATCCCAACACCACAAGTGTTATTATAATAATTTTAGTCTCTTCTGTACTTCTAAATATAGTCATTATATAATTATAATGGATATGTCTACTTGCATGATTTTACATTGTTAACACTTCTTTTTGTTAGATTTGCTTAGAATTAGAGTCTTTAGAATAACTTAGAATTGAATCTATCCTTAAAGGAGAAATATATATGTAAGTATATATGCATATTTGTGTGTGTGCATACACACACATATGCAAAGACACATACACTAAGTGTTCCTGCTAGCATTATCTAAGTTGCAATAACAGTTTATTCTGTTTATAACAAATATAGAATAAGTCTCAGAACACTAAAGTGAATCTTTATAAGTGATAATATAGTCACATTTAGAGACTAATTTCACTACTACCAGAAATCAATTTTATGATTTCACAAATAAAAAAATCATAATTTCACCTTTTTTGCATTTATAGACTACTTAGTTTGTGAATAGAAATGTATTGTACTTAAATACATTAATAGATTTTTCTCAATATGAACACTTCTACCAGTTTGTGTAGTAAACAGCAATATGAACACTCCTTCTACCGATTCATCTTACATTTTTGTGTCTTCCCATCACTTTTCCATACAAGATATATATACCTAAGGTGTTGAAAATCTGCTCTAAATATTTTTATTATTTTTTTATTTTTCATTGCTATCTCTCATTCATACTCTATCTTTTATACTAGCTCTACCCAACTTACTTTTGCATCATACATATTCCTTGATAATATCTTTATACATTTTATCCCTTACAGGTCATCTTTGTTAATACTTTCAGCTGACTCAATCCTCCATTAGTTTTTGTGTCAGCTTCACTTTGTTTCTTCTGGCATCACCATATTTCATGATACTTTGTAAAAACATCATGGAAGAACTAGAATATACTTTTTAAACCCTCTCTAAGTAAAAACATAAATAAATTAGAAATCTCATTTTCAATTATACATTGCAAGTGAATGGTACTTAACTTACACAAAATATTCAAATAAACAATAAAAACCTTATAGCAAGTAGATGAGCACGAGAGATAAAGATCAGATTTAAAGCAAATTATATAAAACTTGTCATTGGTGAGAAAATTATGAGATTCTCTGATTAAATGAAAAGATCAATGCTTTCATCAGTGTTTTTAATGGTCCTAAAGCTTTTGGCAGAAATATAGTTATGGCAAAGTTGCAATAATTGCAAGCACAATTATTTTCATTAAACCTATTTTACATAAACTGTTTTATTCATACTGTTACCATTCCAACTGACAGAAAAACAACAGTATTCCCTTTTCTTTCTAATAGATGTGCAATCATCTTCTTCTGATTATAGAATGTCACATGATCAGTCATGCATTCATATGTTTAATCACCATTGTGTCTTCAAGTTTTAAAATTTTATTTCACTTTTAAAGTGCATAAACTTATCTCATAATGAGATTTTCCTTCTACCTAACTTAGCCAAACAGTAAAATATACTATATATTTCTTATTAAAGCAGTGTTCAGTTGTAAAATACTGACTGAACTATAAGACATAGTCCTAACACCCTGTTTATTGTTTTGTGTTATAGCTATTGAAATGATGACTGTTAACTCCTTTCAAAAGGGAAACTCCTTTCAAAAAGGAATTTTGGACAGTAAGAAGAAGAGTAACAAATAGTGAGACACTAGAACTTTTATGTGCTAATTGCTAATATATGTATCAAATTTTACAAGATACCTTCTTAGTCAATAGTTTACTTCTCTTGCTTAGTTTATTCAAAAGTGTTTTCAATTTCATGTAATTGAACTAATCTCTTTTGTGTTTTCTTTTCACTTCTATCTTTCATTTTGTGAAGAAATTTCCCATTATCCATGACTATGAAAGGGACTGTAATGTCAAGCAAAGAAATTCTTAGCACCTTGTTTCAGCCACTTAAGTATTTAGCACCTTGTTTGAGTCTCTTGTGTTTTGAAGGTGGAAGGAACTTGTTGATGCAACAGGAAGGAGTGGAACAGGAAGGAAAACCACTATACATAAGGAGGAGCACAATTGGCACAGAGCAGAACTGAGGAGGGGAATGGTTGTGAAGGCCAAGCACTCTGTCTGTTCTCTTGTGTTTGTGAAACTTTGTACTGAATCCCTGGGACCTTACTGGAAGCCCTGAAAGAGGATTTTCTTGTTGTCTGTTTACAGGAGTCCTGGAGGAGGATTTCAGAGATCCTGGGGTTATACTGACTATTTGATTTGAGTTCTCAGGCATTGTAAGTTTTTGTTGAGTTCTCAGACTGTTTGAGGGTCTGTGTTGATTTCACAGGCAGATAGTGGATCAATGATGGGTCAGGCAATGTGTATAAATGTTGTTTTGGTTCTGTTAAGCTTTGTCTTCCCAGAAACAGAAACAGTTAAGGACTTGAGGTGGACTGGATACTATAAGCTTCTATATGGAACGGGAACTGAATGAGGAATTGGATGAGGAGCCGAGAGCTGCCTGCCTAGGAATCCAGTGACTTGGACTAGTGGAAGAAGAATCATGGAATTCAAGATGCAGCCTGGAGTCAAGATGAAAAGACCTCTCATGATCATGATTTACTGAGATCTAGAGGTGGGAGAACTTGGTACTCTGTACCTTGTACTCCTTAAGGATGATTGAGTTAAAGATGATTGGAAATTAATCTCCAATCAAGAAGAAAGAAGAATTTTTGACTGAGAGATGAAGACAATGTGATCTAGGGGTGTGAAAACTTCAACCTTTCTACTTTGTGTCCCCTAAGGAGGATTGCTCCATAAAGATGATTGCGTTAAGAACTTACTGAATGACATCTTTTGTTTAAAACTACATTGTCACTTTAAGTGAAAAATATGTGGCCACTTTACTGATAAATTTTTATGTTATATCGTTGTGAATGCTGTACTTTGGTTGCTGTGAATGTTTTGCTTTACTTTACTGCTGAATAAATCTAGAGTTCACTGTACTATGTGATCAGAACCTTGGAGCTATTCACAGCAGCAGTCCTCTGGAAAGCTGTTTGTGCTTCACTTTAGGTACTTGATGTGATAAATTTTGAGTTTATTGTAATTTATAGCTCAAAATGTTGTTCTACATCCAATTTATATCAACCTGCTTTCCATTTTCCCCAATATATTTTGCCTTTTCCTATCTAGGGAAGTTTTCCCCCTAAATGTGCTTATTAAATACTCTGTTGTTGAATTAAATTATTTTTAATCCTCTGTTGTCTGATTATAATTATAATGTATCAAAAATTGTTGTATGGAAGTTTCATTTCCTTTTTATTCCCATTGTTTCCTCTTATCGACCCTGATATAGAAGATATTTTCTTTTTTTTTTTAGCTGTTTCTTCCCCCAAAATAAGTTTGTTTTTATTTGTTCAGTGAGAGATGATTATTAACAAGTGATGATTTTGGGAGATTCAGATTTCCTCCTTTTTCTTTTATCCTCAGATTAAGACCTCAGTGTCTTACTGATTATATTCACAGGAAGAGTGGGCCAAAGTTTAATGTACATTTCTGGTGAAGAACAAAATATATTGGGAACACATCTGATAAAATGGTAACATACCTTTGCTCCTGGACGTCCTTTCTGAATTCACAGCCCCCTCCTGAAATTCTTACATTTCATTGTTGAGTGTTAGACTTAGAAGAGTCCCTAGCATCCTTGACTTTCTCAAGCCTGTAATTAAGTTTTCTGTCCTTCATGAGGTTCATACTCCTTGAAGCTGCCACTACTTTCAGGTCATTTATCTTTATTGTGTTTCCACTGCCATCAACCACTACTATTGCAGGGGAACACTGCTATTGTTTCTAGTGGACACAACTATTTCAATAATTTTGACCACCAATGAAAACTTTGAGATCTCTTCAAATCAGCAGGCTATTTAGACATTTCCATCCTGGAATATTCACACATCTAATTTCAGAAAAGAACAGATGTGACATTATAGACATTGCCATATGCTAATAGCCTCCATATCCAGGTACATCGTAGAGCAGCCATCCTTGATTCAGTCAGCTATTGAAGGTAGCTCAAAGTAGTTTGGCCTCAGTGAGTTGCAAAGAACAAAATTCAAAGGCTGGGGCAAGGGAGAGACATAGTTGTCCCTTTAAGTATAACTTAGCAATCCCTGAGTTATATTTTTACATTTCTCTAGACAATTAGAGAACACTATATTTTCTTTTTTTAAAATTGATTTATTTTAGTTTCCAACATTCAGTTCCACAGTCTCTTGAGTTTCAGATTTTCTCCCCCTTCTTCTCCCCTCCCCCATCATGGTGGCATGCATGCATATATAGGATCTACAAATATCTTCCCATTAATCATTAGTCAGGTTATAAAGAAGGATTGTAACTAGTGGAATGATCAATGGGAAAGAGAAATAGAACAAAACAAGAAAAAGAAACAGAGCAAGTAGTTTGTTTCAATCTGTACTCAGACTCCACATCTCTTCTCTGTATGTCGATATCTCCTTCAATCATGAGTCTTTTGGAGTTGTCCTATAACCTTGTATTGCTGAGAGAAGCCCAGTCTATCAAAGTTAGTCATCACATATGCGTTGTGTCTGTGATTATGTACAAATTTCTCCTGGTTCAGCTCTTCTCACTCAGCATCAGTTTGTATTAGTTTCTAGAAGGTTATTATGAAGTCTGTCTACTCCTCATTTCTTATAGCACAGTAGTACTCCATTACATTCATATACCACAATTTGTTGAGCCATTCCCTAATTGATGGGCATCCCTTTGTTTTCCAATTTTTTGCCACCACAAGAAGAGCTGCTATAAATATTTTTGTACATACTGGTACTCTTCCCACTTCTCTGATCTCTTTGGGATATAATTCTAGAAGTGGTATTGCTGGGTCAAGGGGTATGCACTTATTTATAGCCCTTTGGGCATATATCCAGATTGCTCTCCAGAATGGCTAGATCAGTTCACAGCTCTACCAACAACACATTAGCTTTCTGACTTTTCCACATCCTCTCCAGCATTTATCATTTTGCTGTTTTGTAATCTTAGCAAGTTTAGCCAGTGAGATGTGGCACCTCAGAGTTGTTTTGATTTGCATTTCTCTAATGACTAGTGATTTGGAACATTTTTTCATATGCTTATAGATGTCTTAAATTTTATCTTCTGTAAATTGCCTGTTCATATCCTTTGATCATTTATCAGCTAGGGAGTGGATTGTATTTTTTTTTTTATAAATTTGACTCAATTCTTTGTACATTTTAGAAATGAGGCCTTTATCAGAGATGCTGCTTCTAAAAATTCTTTCCCAATTTTCCACTTCCCTTTTAATCTTGGTAACATTGGCTTGGATTGTACAGAAGGTTTTCAATTTAATATAATCTAAATTATCCATTTTGCATTGTGTAATGCTCTCTAACTCTTGTTTCATCATGAAGTCTTCCCTGCTCCATACATCTGACAAGTAAACTATCCCTTGCTCTCCCAGATTTCTCCCAGTACCAACCTTTATACCTAGATCATGGATGCATTTCAGCTTTATTTTGGTGTATGGTGTTAGATATTGGTCTATGCCCAATTTCTGCCACAATATGTTACAGTTTTCCCCACAGTTTTTGTCAAATAGTGTATTTTTATCCCCCAAAACTGGGGTCTTTGGATTTATCAAACAGTGGATTAGTATAGTTATTGGATGCTGAGTCTCATGTAGCCAATTGATTCCCTTGAGCCACTGCTCTATTCCTCAATCAGTACCAAGCAGTTTTGATGACTGCTGCTTTGTAGTACAGATAAAAAATCTGGTATGTCTAGGCCACCTTCTTTAGCATTTCTTTCCATTAATTGCCTTGAAATTCTGGCCCCTTTGTTCTTCCTGATGAATTTTGCTACTATTTGTTCTAGTTCTACAAAGTAATTTTTTGGTAGATTGATTGGTACGGCACTGAATATGTAATTTAATTTAGGTAAGATTGTCATTTTTATTATATTAGCTCAACCCAGCCATGAGCAATTGATGTTTTTCCAATTAGTTGGATCTGATTTTATTTGTATGAAAAGTGTTTTGTAGTTGTGTTCATATAGGTACTGGGTTTGTTTTGGCAGGTAGATTCCCAAATATTTTATAATGTCTACAGTAACTTTAAATGGAATTTCTCTTACTATTTCTTTCTGTTGGATTTCATTAGAGATACATAGGAATGCCAAGGATTTATGTGGGTTTATTTTATATCCTACAACTTTGTCAAATTTGTTTATTATTTCAAGTAGTTTTTTACTTGATTCTCTAGGATTCTCTAAGTATATAATCGTATCTCTGCAAAGAGTGATAGTTTAGTCTCTTCTTTGCCTAATTTGATTCCTTCAATTTCTTTTTCTTCTCTTATTGCTACTGATAATATTTATAGAATCAAATTGAATAGGAGGGGTGATAGTGGACATCCTTGTTTCACCCCTGTTCTAATTGGAAATGCTTCTAGCTTATCCCCATTACATATAATACTTGCTGATAGTTTTAGATAGATGCTACTTATTATTTTAAGGAAGACTGCATTTATTCCTATATTTTCTAGTGTTTGTAACAGGAATGGGTGTTGTATTATGTCAAAAGCCTTTTCTGCATCTATTGAGATAATCATGTGGTTTCTGCTAGTTTTGTTGTTGATGTGATCAATTATACTGATAGTTTTCCTGGTATTGAATCACCTTTGCATACCTGGAATAAATTCTACCTGATCAAAGTATATTATTCTCATGATGATTTGTTGTAGTCTTTTTGATAATATTTTATTTAGAATTTTTGCATCTATATTCATAAAGGCAATTGATTTGTAATTTTCTTTCTCTGTTTTGCCTCTTCCCAATTTAGGTATCAGTGCCATATTTGTCTCATAAAAAGAATTTGGTAGGACTCCTTCTTCTCCAGTTTTCCCGAATACTTTGTAAAGTATTGGAATCAATTGTCTTTAAAGGTTTGGAAGAATTCACTAATGAAGCCATCTGGCCCTGGAGATTTTTTCCTAGGGAGTTCATTGATGGCTTGTTCAATTTCTTTTTCTGAGATGGGGTTATTTAAGTAGTTTACTTCCTTTTTAGTGAGTCTAGGCAACTTGTATTTTTTGTAAATATTCATCCATTTCCAGGTTGTCAAATTTATGGGCATACAATTGGGCACAATAATTCCTAATTATTGTTTTAATTTCCTCTTCATTGGAGGTAGATTCACTGTTTTCATTTTTGATATTTGTAAGTTGGCTTTCTTCTTTTTTTTTTATCATATTGGCTAAAGGTCTATCTATTTTATTGTCTTTTTCATAATACCAGCTTTTATTTTTACTTATTAATTCAGTAGTTTTCCTGAATTCAATTTTGTTAATCTCTCCTTTGGTTTTCATTATTTCTAATTTGGTATTTAATTGGGGATTTTCAATTTGTTCTTTTTTTAGCTTTTTCAATTGCATGCCCAATTCATTGATCTCCATTTTCTCTAATTTATTCTTGTGTCCATAAAGGTAACATAAAACTTCCCCTAAGAACTGCCTTTGCTGCATCCCACAATTTTTGGTATGTTGTCTCATTATTGTTATTCTCTTGAATGAAGTTTTCAATTGTTTCTATAATTTCTTGTTTGATGCACTCATTCTGTATGATTAAGTTATTTACTTTCCAATTAGTTTTCCAGCTATCCTTCCATAGACCTTTATTACATATAACTTTCATTGCATCATGATCTGAGAAGGATGCATTTAGTATTTCAACACTGAATTGTGAGGTTTTTATGCTCTAATACATGGTCAGTTTTTGTATATGTGCCATGTACCGCTGAGAATAAGTGTATTCCTTTTTATCTCCATTCAGTTTTCTCCAGAGGTCTACCATATCTGTCTTCTCTAAGATTCTATTTACCTTCTTAACTTCTTTCTTGTTTATTTTGAGGTTAGATTTATCAATCTCAGATAGGGGGAGATTGAAGTCCCCCACTAATATAGTTTTGCTATCTATTTCTTCCTGTAGCATCCTTAATTTCTCCTTTAGGAGTGTAGATGCTGTACTACTTGGTGCATAAATGTTTAGTAATGATTTTGCTTCATTTTCCATGGTGTCTTTCAGCAGGATATAGTTTCCTTATCTCTTTTAATTAGATCTATTTTTGCTTTTGCTTTGTCTGAGATAAGGATTGCTACCCCTGCTTTTCTTTACTTTAGATGAGGCATGATATGTTTTGCTCCAGTCTTTTCCCTTTACCTTGTGTGTATCCCCCTGTTTCAGATGTGTTTCTTGTAAATAGCATATTGTAGGATTATGGTTTTTAATTCATTCTGATATCTGCCTCCATTTTATGGGAGAGTTCATCCTATTCACATTCACAGTTATGATTACTATCTGTATCTTGCCTTGTCCTGACAGCATGGTGGCAGCTGCCGTCAGAGAGGCCTGGAGGGCAACACTGTGGCCTTGCTCCGGGAAGCCCTGACAGCAACACAAGGTGGCTGTGCTCTGGGAGGTCCAGAGTAGTCCTGCTTATCCACCAATCACAAGGGTCATTCCCAGGCCTATCACTGCAGGGCAGGGATAAGACAGAGCTAGCTAAGAGACAAAGTCAGGGCCTATGGCAGAGGCAGCAGCTACTCCTGGGACTACCCATCCGCAGCCTGGAAATTTAAAAAAAAGAAAAAAAAGCACAATCCAAACTTCCAGGAACCAGGATGGCAGAGTAAACCCCAGCTGCTCCACACCCCCTCCCCCCTCCAACCCCCAAAACACAGAAATTACTGCTTTAGAGAAAAATTTTAAGCAGTAAAGGCTTAGGAACCCCAGAGGAAGAGCGTGGCTAAGATCCTGCCTCAAAATGGGAAGAAAGCAGGCTACAAAGGCAAAGACTCTGTAATCCTATTACTGTGAGAGGGAGGAACCAAACTCAGAAAGAGAGATTATTGACTCCACACCCACAGCCGAAGCCTTAGCAGAGACTATTGACCTAATCTCAGGCACAGAAAGCATTCCTAGATGAGCTCAAAAAAGAATTTGATATCTGAGTTAGAGAGGTAGAAGAAAAAATCAACACTTCCTGTAAAAACAAAATTTCAAAATTAGAAAAATATTACAATGAAGTAAACAGCTCCTTCAAAAATAAAATGTGTGAATTAAAAATGAAATCTGAACATATGGAAAAGGAGCTCCAAAAACTAACTGAGGAGAATAATTCACTAAAAATTAGAATCAACCAAATTGAAGCTAATAATTCTATGAGGAAACAAGCATCAGTCAAACAAAACATCAAGACTGGAAAATTAGAAAAAGAGGTAAAATATCTCAATGGTAAAATAACTGACCTGGAAAACAGATCCAGGAGAGATAATCTGAGAATTATTGTTCTACCAGAAAATCATGATGAAAAAATAAGTCTGTATGATATCCTACAAGAGCTCATCAAGGAAAAATGCCCTGAGATCCTAGAAGCAGAGAGTAAAATAGAAATTGAGAGAACCCACCACATTCCTCCCAAAAGAGATCCCAAATTGGAAAGGCTGAAGAATGTTGTGGCCAAATTCCAAAACTATCAGGTAAAAGAGAAAATACTACAAGTGGTCAGAAAGAAACAATTCAGATATTGTGGAACCACAGGGAGGATCACACAGGATCTGGCAGTTTCAACATTGAAAGGTTGGAAACTGTGATATGATTTTTTGCAAGGCACAAGAGCTCAGGTTACAACCAAGGATCACCTATTCAGTGAGACTGAGCATAATTTACTAGACAAGGAGATGGACATTCAGTGATATAACAGAATTCCAGACCTTACTGATGAAAAAGCCAGAGCTCAATGGAAAATTCAACCTCCAATTACAAAACCCAAGAGAGACATAGAAAGGTAAATATGGAAAAAACACAGACACAGACACAGACACAGACACACAGACACACACAGGGCACACACACACACACCTTGCTATTTGATAAGAGCAAATGGTTTACATGGCTATATGGGATGCTGATACCTGGTAATATAGTGAATTCTATACCTATGGCAAGGTCTAAAAGGGATATAGATAAATAGAGAGCGTGGGTATAAATTACACAAAATGATCATAAAAAACCTTATTAAGTCACTGCAATGGAAGAAAAGAAAAGAATGAAGCAGAAAAGGGTAAATTATGCCACACAAAGAGGCATAAAAACATTATAGTAGAGGGAAAGTAGGGAGGGAGATGAGCAGTATATGAGCTTTTCCCACATTGGCTCTGGTGCAAGGAGGGAATAACACAATCAGTTATGTATAGGATTATTGAGAAGAGACATAAAACTTATCATAATAGAGGGAAAGAGGGAAGGGAGAGGAGCATGGCATGAGATCTATTCTTGTCAAACTTCGTTCGATGAAGAAATAACATACTACATTAAGCACAAAAATCAATCATATTCTACAGGCAGTAGGCGAGGGGAAGGGCTACAAAAGTGGGGAGTTAGAAGAGAGGGAAGAAGTAGTAAGGGAGAAGGGTAGGAAAAGGGAGGGGGGCTGATAAGAAGGGAATGATGAGGGAGGTGATGGTCAAAATAAAACTCAAAAGTCAAAAGTAAAACTCTTAAGAAGGGGAAGGGAGAAGAGAAAAATAAAAGCATAAACAGGGGAAGGAATAGGATGGAGGGAAAGACACAGATAGAACACTATATTTGCATAAATACAAATCTCTGATTCATTCTTGGTTGGAAACAGGTTCCCTGCAAGTTTCCACATTATCACGTAGCCTGGAACTAAACAGCAATCTCCACGTGCTTCAAAAAACTTTCCAGATCAATCAATAGAACAATCTTACAATAAATAAGAAATCAACTTTGAAACACTTCAGAACTGTAGTCAATTCAATCACCAATTCTGTCTTCAGCAGACAGATAATGAAGCCTGCCACCTATCTTTTAGCAGAAATGTAATGGATAAGAGATTAAAAAGAAAAAAAGAAAAGAAAAGTATTTTTAGACAAGTACGTTGTGTCAAAGAATTTTGTTTTGACTTGTTATAATTTTTTATAATACTAACTTGTCATAATGGAAGATTTCTATCTGGGAGCAGCATATGGTTTAATGAGCAGTGATAAGATTTTTTTTTAAGTTAAAGAAAATAACATCAATAATGCAAAAATACAGAAGAAAAAAGTTCAAAAATGAATATAAATAGGATGATTTGCTATTATCATATTCACTTACATATATGCATATACATAGATACTTACCTACACACACACACACACACACACACACACACACACACACACACACACACAAACTGTACAACAGAACTTCAATTCCGTATGTGATCCCCTTTTTACTTGTTCTTTGTAAATGCATTGATGATGACCATTAATGATCAAATTCAATTGTTAAAAGAACTTTTAAATAAAAAATAAACTGAATATATCATTAGCATAGCAAAATCTTAATGCCTTTCGATATTGTTAGCTTGTCACACCATGTAGAAAAAAAAAGAATAATTTACCTTATTGGTTTATTTTCAGGCATCTCTCTACCTCTTATGAACTTTCAGTGATGGAAATCTAATTCATTAGTCCAAGCATTAAACACCAGATGCCTCAAGACTGTATTCATATAAATTATATCAAATTCTCCACACAAAACTTGATATTATGCAAATCGGACATAAGAATAGCCTCTCCTTATGTTTGGGGATTGTAATATTTATGTAACATGAGTAACATTGACACTTATTTTAATTGTAAGCAGAAGTTGCTTTACATTTCCAAATTAAAAACAAAGTAATTCCTTATATTTGCATGGAAATACGCATTGGTGATTTGAATTAATAAGGGTCATTCAAATAAAAAAGTTCTGCATTTTTTATTATAAAGCTCTTAACAAAATTTACAAGCAGAGCCGTTGATTTATTTCCAGGACTAATGCAATTCTGCTTCTCCATTATGACTCTAATGAAGATTTCTATATAACCAAAGTCCTGCAGTACTGTAAATTATTCATTATAATGACAGTCTCTCTGGCATTGGTCCATAAACTTAATTTAATCAATTGATATGTGCTCATGTTGTATATTCGAACCCAGGAAATTAGTTATGGAAAGATAAAGAAATATTTTTGCTTGTTTGTGGGAAGTGAGGAGGAAAGAACATATGATAAAAAGACTAAGAATGAGTTTTTCTATGCTTCCTGGCTTTCACATACGATTTTTGACTTCCCAAGACAAAGAAAATAGAATAAAAACATATTTTCCATATATGTGTGTATATACCTACATATACATGTATATATATTCCATCATACTTTTTAAAACATCACAATACTACAGACCACAGTTCCTTGCAATATAAATATCAGCTTATGAATTCTATCTCTGAGGTCTTGTATTGAGAATTTTAAACATCCTTGATCATTTTCCTCTAATCTACTATCAGAAATGAGTTGGAAAATTGATTTAATCTCACTTTCCAGGTGAGGTTTGACTATTATATTAAAATTCATATTCCATGTGGAAAGATGGAACTTTTTAATGGCTTGTTAAACTGTTCTGACCCTTCATGATTGAGAGATTGATGTTGGTGGATGGCAAAAAAGGAGTAAATTTAAATCTCCCCAGAAATGCTTTTAGGAAAATGATAGGACAGCATGGGCATTAAGAAGAGATATGGTTAAGTAGTATACTTTTCATATTTATCTATTTTTATTTTTAAAAGTTAAAAAAATCTTTACTTTTATGATTATGTTAGATAAATGAATTTCCCACTTCTTGAGCAAAATATATATTTAGAAAAATTACCCTAAGGATTTGTTACAAATGATGTAAAGTAGTTAAAATGAAAGAAATTTAAGTATATAAAAATGATTAAATATAAAAAAGCTAATTATAAGGAAAAATCAAGATATCATGAATATGTGGCTTGCAAGGCAATTTATATCAATAATTCCATTTACTCTGAAGATACTTCAGAATGTTTTGGGAAGAGTTTCAAATTTAAGAAGAAAAAAAAATTGCTTTTGAGTTTTATCTCAAAATTTTACTCACTCTGTGACCAATGTAAAATAACTTACACATTCTAATCCTAATTTTTCTCATTTGTAAAATGGGGTTAATAATATCAGCCTTGCCAGGCACTAATGAGATATATATAATATAAAATACAGCAGGAACAAAGTTTTTGTAAAATTTTATCAAGTTGTTATATAGCTTCATGTAAGCTATATAAACAGTAGCTACCATTTTTATCACTTAAATAAAACTTTTGATAAGCAGATAATACAAGAATGACTTGAATTTTATGAATCAAATATCTGATGGATAAAGGTTGATTGCTCTTTCACAATGTTTTCATAATTGGATTTCTTAATGTTTCTGGTACAGAATAGTTGGATGGCATCCTATTACTGTGTGAATAGAGTTAAAATTCCTTTGCCTACCTTTTGTGCCTATCAAAAAACTGGCACAAGGAGGGTAAAGAAAGCAATTACATGTCTCAGCAAAACATTGCAACTTCTTTCATAATCTAACATGATGTTTTTTGCTGTTGCTTTTGACTTGTAAAAATGTATTTCATTAAGTAATTCTCAAACACATGAAATAATTTTAACAATCTCTCTCTCTTTTTTTTAAATTTGGGGGTCAAAATTCTCTCCTCCCTTCTATCCAGGCTCCCTTCTGAAGAGGTCAAACAATTTGATATGTGAAGTCATGGAAAACATATTTCTATATTAACCATGGTGCAAAAGAAAACACAAACAAAATAAAATAATTAAAAAAAAGTTGTTTTTTTCTTTTTTAAAATAGGCTCTCTCATTCAGAGTTCATCAGTTCTTTCTCTAGAGGTGGATAGCATTTTTCACCAGGGGTCTTTTCAAACTGTCTTCAGTCATTTCCTTGCTCACAATAGCAAACTACTCCACAGCTGATCATCCTTACAATTTTGCTGTTACTGTGTAAAGTGTTCTCCTAGTTTGGCTCACTTCACTTTGCATCAGTTCATATAAGTCTTCCCAGGGTTTTCTGAAACCAATTCTGCTTGTCATTTTTATGGCACAATAGTATTCTAACAAAATCATATATTATATATTCTTCACCCATTCCACAGTTGATGGGCATCCTCTCCATTTCCAGTTCTTAGCCTCCACAAAAAATGATGCATACATACATATATATATATATATATATATATATATATATATACATACATATACATATATATATACATATATATACATATATATATATACATACACACACACATATATATACACACACACATACACATATATACACATATACATATACACATACATATATATGTACATATATATATATGTATACACACACACACAGATATAGACACACACACACACATACACATGCATTGTTCCAAATTGTTCTCCAGAATGGTTAGACTAGTTTATAGATCCACTTGCAGAGTGTTAAGGTCCCAATTTTTTCTGCATCCTAGCCAGCATATGATATTTTTCTTTTTCTCTAATCTTAGTCATTCTGAGAGGTATGAAGTTGGACCTTTAATTTGCATTTCTCTGAACAGTAGGGATTAGAGCATTTTTATGTGACTATAGCTTTGATTTCTTCTTGTGAAAACAGTCTATTTTTATTTTTGATCACTTATCAACTGGAGAAGTGCTCATAATTTTATAAATTTGGCTCAGTTCCCCATATATTTTAAGCCTTTATCAGAGATGCTTACTATAAACATTACTTCCCAGTTTCTTATTGGAATTCTAATTTTGGCTGTATTGGCTTTGATGAGCAAAAGCTTTTCAATTGCATGTAGCTAAAATTATTCATTTCACTCCCCATCATCCTTTCTTTCATTTGGTTTTAAACTCTTTCCTCATCCATAGATTTGACAAGTACATTTTTCCATGTTCCTCTAATTTACTTATATCACACCTTATGGCTAAATCATTGATACATTTTAACCTTATCTTGGTATTCAGTGTGAGATGTGGATGTATGGTTAATTTTTGCCAAATGCTCCGCAATTTTTCTCAAATTTTAAGTTTTTAAGTGCCATTGTGGATTTTTCAGTTTATCAAATACAAGACTGCTTCAGCCATTTTCTACAGTTTATTGTGTACCTAATCTGTTTCACTGATCCACCACTTTGTTTATTGGTTAATACCAAAAGGTTTTGATGATTACTGCTTTGTAATATAATTGAAATCTAGAAAAACTTGGCTACCTTCCTTACCAGTATCATCATAAACATCATCATTATTGATTCCTTTGATATTTTAAACTTTTATTCCTAATGAATTTTGTTACTTTTTTCAAGTTCTATAAAATAATTCTTTGGTAGTGTGATTATTACAGCAATGAATAGTACATAATTTAGGTAAAGCTGTCATTGTATTGGCTCAGCTTACACATAAGCAATTGATGTTTCTTCAATTAGAGCCAAGATGGCAGTGTAGAAGTAGGAAAACTCTGTGGTGCCCCCCCATAACCACCTTAAACATCTATAAAATATGACTCTAAACAAATTTTAGAGATACAGAACCCACAAAGTTACAAATCCCACTGAAGGCAGCCCAGCAGGCAAGCAGGACGCATTCATCACAGTGTGCTGGGAATCGAGCCCAGCCCCACTTGAGTCCTTGGTTTTAGGCCCAGGGAGGCCCTGATCAGCCTTGGCTAGAGGGAATTCAGGAGAGTGTATCACCAGCAGCTATGGTCATTTCCAGAATTATCAAACCATATATGCCAAAGGCAAAGTAAAAGGTCAGTGTGGACTTTGGAAACAGGGGGACTGAGTGCAGTCCAATGTATGCCCCAAGAAGGGAAAAGCAGCTCAGGAGCAGAGGTCATGCAGCAACATCCAAATGCCTGCTTCAGAGCTCCTGCAGATTGCAGGGGGAGCAAGTGATGATTCTGAGGGGTAATCACTCTTGCTTTAAGCTGCTTGGATCAAGATTGCAGTCTTGAGAGGAGGTCCTAGAGTGTGTGTCCAGGTGCTAGAGACTGTGAAGGACTCAGAGAGGGCAAGCAACTAATAGCTCCAGCAGCTGGGAAAAACCCGACAATTTGGGACAAAGCTCTCCTCTCTGGAAGCAGAGTTCTACTGTGGCAAAAAGCTCAGCAGTTAAGTAATTAAGAACCAACAAGAGCAAGCAAAGGAAGCAAAACAAGAGCAGCTATCAAAACTTCAATTCCTTTTTTGGGGATAAAAAGAATCAAAACATGAAATGGCAGGAAGACAATGAAGTCAGAAGTTCTGCAAAAAAAGCTTCTAAGAAAAATATGAACTGGTATAGGCCATAGAGGAGCTTAAGAAGGGTTATTAAAACCAAATAAGAGAAGTGGAGGAAAAATTGGGAAGAGAAATGAAAAAAATGCAAGAAAATCATGAAGACAGAGTCGACCACCTTATTGAAGAAAATAATACCTTAAACAAAGACTACCTCAAATGACAAAAGAGGCTCAAAAAGCCAATGAGGAGAAAAATGCCTTAATATACCAAATTTTCCAGATGGAAAAAGAATCTCAAAAGCTCACTGGAGAAAATAATTTCTTCAAAATTATACTGGAGCAAATGGAAGCTAATGACTATGAGAAATCAAGATACTATTAAACAGATCCAAACAAATGAAAAAAAAATAGAAGGCAATGTGAAATATCTCATTGGAAAAACCACTGACCTGGAAAATAGATACAGGAGAGATAATTTAAAAATTATTGCACTACCTGAAAGCCATGATCAAAAAAAGAACCTAGAAATCATCCTTCCAGAAACTCTCAAGGAAAATTGCCCTGTTGTATTAGAACTGATGGGCAAAATAGAAATGGAAAGAATTCACAGATCACCTCTTGGAAAAGATCACAAAAAGAAAACTCCTAGGAATATGATAGCCAGGTTCCAGAGTTCCCAGATTAAGGAGAAACTATTACAAGCAGCAAAGAAGAAACAATTCAAATATTGTGGAAATACAATCAGGATAACAGGATCTCGCAGCTTCTACATTAAGGGACCAAAGGGCTTGGAATATGATATTTTGGAGGTCAAAGGAGCTAGGATTAAAACCAAGAATCACATACCTAACAAAACTGAGTATAATGTTTCAGGGGAAAATATGGTCATTCAATGAAATAGAGGACTTTTAAGCTTTGTTGATGAAAAAACCAGAGTTGAATAGAAAATTTGACATTCACATACAAGAAGCAAGAGAAGTATGAGAAGGTAAACAGGGAAAAGAAAGCATAAGGAACTTATCAAAGTTGAACTATTTACATTACTACATCAAAAAATGATAATTGTAACTTAGGAAACTTTTATTAGTATGAGGATAATTGAAGGGAATACATATGTGTGTGTGTCTGCATCTGTGTGTGTTTAATATATGTATGTATATATGTACGTACATACATGCATATATGTTTATATAGGTGGATATATAGGCATATGAATACAAATGTGAGTGTTTGTATATATTTGTACAGGTAAACATACACAGAGAGCACAGGATCAATTGAATAGGAAGGGATGATACTTAAAAGGTGAAATTGAGAGAGGAGAGAGGAATATAATGAGAGGAGATGGGGAGAGACAGAATGGGGTAAATTTTCTCATATAGAAGAGACAAAGGAAAACTGTTATACTGGAGGGAAAGAATAGGAAGGCCAAAAGGAATGGTTCAACCTTACTCCCATTGAATTTGGCTTAAGGAGGGAAAGACATATACAATAAATAGGGTATCTCACCTACAGTAGAGTAGGGGGAAAGGGGATGAGAAGGGAGATGATTGAGGGGAGTGCAGGTTCGAGGGGTGGGTAGTTAGAAGCAAACACTTTTGAAAAGGGACAGGGTCAAAGTAGTGAACAGAACAAGCGGGGGGGGGGAACAGGATGGAGGGAAATATAGTCAGTCTTTCACAATATATCCACTATGGAAATGTTTTGTGTAGCTAAACATGCACAACTTATATTGAATTGCTTATCTTCCAAGTAAGGGTGGGTGACAAGGGAGGAAGGGAAAGAATCTGGAATTTAAAGTTTTAAAATGAAATGTTTGAAATTTATTATTATTATTATTATCATTATTAACAACATGCAACTGGGAAATATGACATATAGCCACTGGGGTAAGGAGATCCATCTTGTCCTACTGGAAAGTTAGAGGGGGTGTGGGAGAGGATATAGGAGAGAGCAGCTTGGGGGAGGGGGTATACAATGGGAACGCTGTTTTGGGGTGGTGGGTAGGGGAAAGAGAAGGAGAAAATTTGTAATTCAAAATCTTGTGGAAATATATGATGTAAACTAAAAATAAACATATAATTTAATTTAAAATATTTCTTCAATTATTTAGATCTGTCTTTATTCATTTGAAAATTGTTTTATAATTGTACTCCTATAATTCCTGGGTTTCTGTTGGAAGTTAAATTTCCAAATATTTTACATTTTATGTAGTTATTTTAAATGGAATTTTTCTTTTTATCTCTTTTGACTGGGTTTATTGTTAGCATATATAAATGATGATTTTTGAGTGTTTTTTATTTTGTAACTTTGCTGAAATTGTCAATTGCTGCAACTAATTTTCTGTCTATTCTCCAGGGTGTTCTTAGTGCACCATAATAGTATATGTGTATGTGTGTTTGTGTGTGTGTATGTGTGTGTGTATTTGTATTTGTAAATATTTATGTGTGTGTGTGTGTATATAAATATATATATATATGTATGTATATATAGTTTTGATTTCTCATTATTTTAAATCCTTCAATTTATTTTTCTTTTTATTGCTATTACTAGAATTTCCAGGAAAACAATGAATAATAGTGATGATTTTGGGCTTCCTGGCTTTACTCCTGATATTATCGGGAAAGTTTCAGGTGTATTGCTATTATGAATAATGTTTGATTTTGGTTTTAGACAGATTCTACTTATCATTGTAATAAAGGCTTCATTTATTCCTAGGTTTTCTAGTAATGGTGCTAGATATTGCTTTTACCATGAATAATGCTGTCCAGATTTCACTTACCTTTCATTAGTTCTTGCAAGTGTTTCAGTTCTTTTTTCTGATATTATCCTGCTCATCACTTCTTATAGCTTAATAGTAGTCAATTTTAAGCTTATGCTATGGCTTGTTCAGCCATTCACCAAATGATAATCATCCCCTTACTTTCTAATTCTTTACCAACACAAAAAGAAGTGCTGCTATTAAGATTTTTGTTCAAATAGATCTATTTTCCTTTTTAAAAAATCTCTTTGGGATATAGATCTAGTACTGGTAGTATTGGATCAAGTAGTGAGCATAGTTTTATATTTCTCTGGGTGTTGTTCCAAATTTATCTCCAGAATGGTTGGATCAATTCACCACTTCACCAACAGTATTTTTTTCCTTATGACTGTTTGCTTGTTTGTTTGGTAAAACTTTCATGTACAGCTGATATAAAGGCAAGTTTTTTTTTTATTATCATTCATTTTTCTCCATAGGAAAAAAAAATAAAGATTCTATCCATAGTCTTAACTTTTTTTTTTAATATTTCTTTTATGTTAGATTTCTCTAGCTCTGAGAGGGGAGAATTTTATTCCCCACTAGCAGAGTTCTACTTTCTATTTCCTCCTGTCACTTATTTAGCTTTCTCTTTAAGAATTTGGATGCCCTGTAATTTGATGAATATATGTTTAGTATTGACATTATTTTATCTATATGGTGCCTTTCAGTAGAATATAGTTTCCCTGCTTAACTCTTTTAATTAGGTCCATTTTTGCTTTTGCTTTTTATGATATCATAATTGTTATCCTTGCCTTTTTTAATTCAGCTGAAACATAATGGATTCTACTCCAGCATCTAATTTTAACCATGTGGGTCCCTCAGGTTCAAATGGGTTTCCTATCCACATCATATTGTTGGAGTCTGGTTTCTAAATAATTTTGTTATCAGTCTCCATTTTATTGGTGTTCTCATTCCATTCATATTCATACATGTGATAAATATTCAAACATTTTCTTTCATTTAATTATCATCTAGTTATCCTTCTCTTTTTTTTATGCTATCCCTCTTCTAAAATTTGCTATGTTTCTGACCACTGTCTTCTTTTATCTTCCCTTTTATCATCTCTCCCTTTTTCTTCATCTACCTCTTCTTTACTGGGTTGGTTAGAGTTCTATTACCACTTTGATATATATGGCTGGCTGTCTTATATCTATCTTACTTTTTTTTTAAACTTCTAAATTTTTTTTCCCTCTCTCGTTTTCACTTTTTGAACCAATTTAGATGTGAGTGATGTTCAAGGACTACTTCCCAACTTCAGACCTCCCCCCCACATTAAAATTATTTTTTGTGTGCTTCTTTTATGTGAGATAACTTTTCTCATTCTTTCTCTTCCTTTCCCTTTCTCCCAGAGCATCCCTTTTTCTTGCCTATCCATTTTTTAAACTTCATCACAACATACTGCCTCATACCCACATCCTCTTTTTATATAAAATTCTTCTAACTGCTGTAATAATGTTCAAGTTATTAAATTATATGTAACACCTTCCCATTCAGAAAGGTACAGATTTTGACCTTATTTAATCTATTATGATATCTCTTACAGGTTTACATTTTTATGCTTCTCTTGAGTCTTATATTTGAAAGCCAAACTTTCTATTCAGTTCTTCTCTTTTCATCAGAAATTCCTGAATATTTCACTAAATATACATTTTCCTTTGAAGAAATAGAGTCAATTTTGTTCAGTATACTTGGTTGGAATATAAAGCATTTTGTCTTTAAGAATATCATATTCCAAGCTCTCCATTTTAAAATATAGCATCTGTTAAATCTTCTGTGGTCTTTAATGTGGCTACATATTATTTGAATGGCTTCTTTCTGGCTGCTTGAAATATTTTCTCATTCTCCTGGGAGCCATGGAATTTTGCTATAATATTCCTGGGTATGTTCATTTTTGCACTCTTTTTGGAGGTGACTGGTAGTTTTTTTATTTTATTTTTTAGGTTATTAGGGTAGATTTCCTTCAGGTGATATGTGAACTTATTTTGTGGATAATGGCTTTCAAATGGTCCAATAATTCTTAAATTATCTCTTCTTAACCTATTTTGCTGGTAAGTTGTTTTCATGATGAGACATTTCACATTTTCTATTTTATCCTTTCTTTTAAACTATTTTTTTCTAGTTTCTTGATGTGTCATGGAAGAATTAGATTCTACTTGCCCAAATCTAATTTATAAGGAATTAGCTTCTTCAGTGAACTTTTGTACATTTGTTTTTTTTTCCCTTTGGCCAATTCTGTTTTTAAGGGGTTATTTCATCAGTGAAGTTTTGTACTTCTTTTTCCATTTGGCCAATTCTCTTTTTCAAGGTGTTGTTTTCTTTAGAATTTTTGTGCTTCTTTTATCATTCTGTTGGATGTCTTTTCATAATTTTCTGCCTTTGCTTTTATTTCTTTTTTCTAATTCTTCCTTTTTAATTTTGAAAAAAAGTAGATCTTCCAGTGATTTGTGTTGGACTTATGTCCAATTCATATTTTTATTTGAGACTTTGCTTGTGCTTCTTTTGACTTCATTGCTTTTTTCTGAATTTGTGTCTTGATCTTCCATGTCATTAGAGTTGTGGTCCTTGCTCTCTTGGTTTGTTTCCTGGTCCTTATGCAGGAAATTTATACTGCTCCACAGAACATTTGTTATCAGAAATGATACTGTTCCTTGAAATGCTGATCCCTTGTTACCAAAAGACACACTACTTCCACAGGCTTCCACTCCCTCGTGATTGGAAATGCTAGTACCACTCTTGAACTATGGTCCAGAAGTGAATATAGGCCATGGAGTTACCAAATAACATCTAGCCATGTATCCAGTTCCATCACAGGGTCAATCTCTTTATGTCTGGCTACAATGTTCCTTTATCTTCTCCTATTTGAAAGCTCCCAAAGCTGATGCTGTTTCTGTTACCACCTCATAGTCTTACCACTGGTGCTTTGTCCATGTAAGCTTTGGGCCAGTCTTCGTTTCTGCTCATAGATTACTTTTTCTGAATCCCTACACTTCCTTCTCCTGAAAGTCTGTCTTCCTCTAACCTTCTGAATATGATAATTTAAAGTGCTTTGGAGGGAAATGTGTCAAGAACTCAACAGAGTTCTTTCTCTACTTCTCCATCTTGACTCCACACCCTACACTCTACCAGGTTCACAAACATAGGATTTTTTTTAAAGGGTTTGTTGAATTAAGTAACTTGAACATGTTCATGATTGTTAATTGTCAATGCCACTATAATTCCTTTAAAGTGATGTTAAAGAAACAAATAAAGGAAAAATACAAACCTTGCCATGATAAAATTAAATGTCAATTGAATTTTTAAGACAAATAATGTAAAAATAACAGAATAGAAAACACAATCCTACAATCTATTATATACAAGCAACACATCTAAATACATAAGTATACAGAATAAAAATCAGAAGTAACATTTTTAAAATTGCTTACTATTCAACAGGTTAATGTGAAATATCAAGAATTGACATGAAGCTATAAACCAAGCAAAACCAAAATTTGAAATGATCAAGAGATGGACTTGAAGACAATGAACCAATATTTAAGGCAAGCAAAACATGAATGCTCATGATGCCTTTGGTCTAAATTCATAAAGGAAAATTAACTGACATAGAATGCAAGACAATATGGCAAATGGGAAAGAGAAATCATAGGGAACTAATCAAAGTTGAACTGTTTGCATTCATTCATGGAAAGATGATATTGGTAAGTTTTGAGACCTTTCTCAGTGTTAGGATACTTAGAATGAATATATGTATATGTATATGCATATATATACATAAACCCAGATATATATATATATATATATATATATATATATATATATATATATATATATACATATATATAGACACACATGCACATACATAGTCATACATGTGGATAGATAGATAGATAGATAGACAGAGACAAAAGAAACAGAATGAATTGAGTATGAAGGGATGATATAAAAATAAAATTAAGGGGTGAAAGAGAGGAATATATTGGGAGAAAGATAAAGGAAGAGATAGAATGAGTTAAGCTATCTCACATATAAGAGCAAAGAAAAAGTTTTTACAGTGAAGGGTAAGGGGGGGAATTGAGAGGCAATGAGTAAACCTTACTCTTATCAGAATTGGCTTAAGGAAGGAATAATATACACACTTAATTGAGTATAGACATCTATCTTACAGGATAGTAGGGAGGAAGGTAAAAGTGGGTGGCTGATAGAAGGGAGGGCAGGTTGGTGGAGGGGGTAAAATAGAATAGAATAAATTGGGGATGGAGGAAAATAGAGTTAGTGTTTCACAATATGACTCTTTTGGAAGTGTTTTGAAGACTACACGTGTACAACTTACATTGAATTGCTTATCTTCCCAGTGGGGGTGGTGAGGAGGGAAGAAGGGAAAGAATCTGGAAATGAAAGTTTTTTTTATGTCAAAAAAATGTTTTTACATGCAACTAGTAAATAAGATATACAGGCACTGGGGTATAGAAATCCATCTTCGCATATTAGAAAGTTACAGGGAGGATGGGGAAGGATATAAGAGAGAATAGAATGGGGGATGGGGGAATTCAGTAGACTCACCATCTTGGGGTGGGGGAGTAGGGGAAAGAAGGAGAGAAAATTTGTAACTCAAAATCTTGTGAAAATGAATGTTGAAAACTAAAAATAAATTGATAAAATTATACATTAAAATTGTTTACATGTAACTATGGGTAATTAAATGTTAAATAAATATGTGATTGTATACAGTGGTAATGAAATTTGAAGATCCCTTTGTATTGCCAAGCTAACAGGTACTTAGCACCTAGTTTCAAATTAAGCCTCTGTAAAGAAACAGGAGGTATGGACCCCTCTTGCTGATGTAACAGGAAGGGGCTGAACAGGGAGTAGCTATGCTGTATTTAAGGAAGAATACAAACTGGACAGTCAGAACTTCTTGGCATAAGCATCATGGAGGCAGAGCAGCTGATGAAGAGAGAGAGAGACAGAGAAAAAGAGAGGGAGAGAGAAAGAGAGAGAGACAGAGAGAGAGAGAGAGAGAGAGAGAGAGAGAGAGAGAGAGAGAGAGAGAATTTTTCTCAGTGAGCATTTGGAGGTTGGGCTGCTACTGCTGGACTGAACTAAGAATTGAGAAGAACTGAGAAGAGAAATGAGAACTGAAACCTGACATAGAACTCAGACTTGTGGTGGCAAAACTCGAACTTGTGGTGGCAAGACTTCCAAGGGCCAGGTGGAGCTGCTGAAGACTGAGGAAGCATGACTGTGGTTCCAGTATTTTGTACAAATGTTGTTGTGACTTTGTTAATGTGTATGAATGTTATTGTGGAGTGTGAAGGATTTTAGATGGACTGTATACTGTGAGCTCCTATGTGGAGCAGGCACTGCACAGAGAGCTGGACAAGGAACTATGAGCTGTCTACCTTTGAACCCAGGTGACAGTTTGGTAGATTCAGGTAGGAGCTACCTGTTTCAAGTCAAAATGTGGATACTGAGTAGTAACTGATGAAATTGTAATTTACTTGTGACCTAGGGGTGGATAGCTTTTGTACTTGCCACTATCCCTTAAGAGGGTACAGAGTAATGACTGTTGAAGTTGTAATTTAATTGCTCCCCATGGGTGTAGGACCTTGACTTTTGTACTTTGTGTACCTTAAGGAGGCAAGCCTAGTTTAGGATGAATGAATGATTGAGTTACTAAATGATTGAGTTACTAAATGATTGTATTTTGTTTAAAACTATGTAACAACTTTGGTGAAAGCTATGTGGCTATTTTAGTGATAAGTTGTTGAGTTGTGACATGGTGAATGCTATACCTTGATTTTCTGTAGATGTTTTACTCTGAGTTATTATTGAATAAATAGAGTTCACTATACTGTGTAATCAGAACCTTGAAAAGCTGTTCAAAGCAGCAGTACTCTGGAAAGCTGCTCATACTTGGCTTTACATTGTGATGGAATACTATTGAACTGTAAGAAATAATGAGCAAGATACTCTCAGAAAAACCTATAAAGACTTACATCGGTTAATGTAAAGTGAAATGTAATGGGTATAAAGTAATAGCACTATCATAGGAGGATCAGCTGCAAATGGCATAACTATTCTGAACAACACAATGATTCATTACAACTCTGAAGGTACGGACGAAAAATGCACTCCATCCCCAAGAAACAACTGATGAAGTACGAATACAGATTTAAGCAACTTTTGTTTTGTTTTTTCTCAAAATAGAAAAAAAAATAATAGGAGGTCTTAATGTTTCCATACCAAAGTTGGATAAATCTAACATTAAAATAAACAAAATGGAAAATAAAGAATGGAAAAAATTTGAATTATTTAGATCTAAAAGTCATGGTACTATAAACATAAAAGAATGAATTTATATGCATTATGTTTGTGTTGTTATATATGCACAAAAATTTTTATTTGTTTATTAATTTATTTATCTTATTATCTAATGTTTGGTTTGTTTATTTACATTTCCCCCTGGCTATTTATTTTCTGTGCTGTTCTACAGCTGCTCTTGAATTGTTTACCCAAAGGTAATGCTCTCCTGATTTATTTGGGGCACAATTTCTAGCTAGGCCCTTACCCCTAGCCATATTTTGTCCCAGATAACTTCACACCATGATGCCTTATTGGGAACTTTCATTTTCCTCCTCCATTTTCTACCTTTTGATCTGGGAATACTGATAACATTTTTTGAATGGATGTGCCATCTATCTCCTTCTATATGGCTCTACTCAACATCCCTGTGATATTCCAAACAAAAATCCATTCTGCACCTACTAATTCTTTGGATTTGCTGTTTCTTCCTATTAAAATTATGTTCTTTGAGAATAGTGATTTTAACTTTTTTTTAGTTAATTATTTAATTATTGCCATTCCTTTATAACTTCACAATTTTAAGTTATAAGTAAAGTATGTATTTCATGGAAATTAAAGTAAGTACATAGAAAAAATGAAGCTTAGATAAGAGATAGATGAATATATGTGTGTATGTGTGTATATATTTATACACATGTATACACAAACACATACATATATGTTTGTATGTTATGCATTTGTAAATATATGTACATATATTAATATACCTCGATTGAGACATACATACACATATCTTTATGAATGCATCAACAAATACAAAATTTTAAAAATGAATTATCATAACCTACTCTAGACTGTTATAGACTAGGAAAACTGATTTTGTAAATAATGAATTTTCTACAAATATGAAATATATACAAATTTGTAAAACATAAGATACTTAGTGCTCCTTAGCAATTACATTTCAGAAAGAAAAACTGAACTAGCTATAATAAGCATATTAAATTGGAGGTGAGGGGATAAAAAACAACAACAACAACCTCTAATCCATGTGCATTTATTTATTAGGGCAGTGAGGTGGCAGAGAGACAGACTGTTGGGTCTGAAGTCAGGAAGACTTCTATTTATGAGTTCAAATCTGGCATCAGACACTTACAAGCTGTGTGACCATGCACAAGTCACTGAACCCTGTTGGCCTCTCTTCCTTCATCTATAAAAAGAAATGGAGAAGAAAATGGCAAACCACTCCAATATCTTTGCTAAGAAAATCCCAGATGAGATCACAAGGAGTCAGACACAACTGAAACAACTGAACAATAGCAATGTGGATTTATAAGAAAACTCCTTGTAATTATGTAAAAATTATCTGTACCACTTAAATTACTCTTTAAGAACTTAGAAAGAAAAATCTACTGAGGAGGTGAATATAGAAGAGTTTGAAACTCATTCCTCACTAAAAGTGTTTTTATGTCCAGCAAAGCAATCTGTCATACTGTTCTATCTCTTTTCATGGTCCTCTTCAAAAATGAAGAACAAACAAAAACAATTTCTTTTCATACCTTCTTCCTCATTTTGAAGGTCATCTACCGGAAAGACAAAATGAACAAAAATTGACAGACCCTCATTTCTGCTTCCTACTGAAACCAGTAATTGTCCTACACTTGCCACTTTCCAAGGACAACTACAATAAGAAAGAAGTTTAAACAGCATCCAAGGTCACCTACACACCTTCAGGGATAACAACTTGTGTTTCTCATGGTATAAGAAGCCTGATATGTGTTTACCTCAAGAGAATTCTTGCCTGTCATACTTATCATATTCTTAAATAAATGCCTTTCTGATATACTACCTGCTAGCATCAAAGTAACCATTAGGCAGCATCTGCAATGAATGAGCAGTTGCTCTTACAACATATATATATATATATATATATATATATATATATATATATATACACATATATATATATATACACATATATATACACATATATATACACACATATATATATGTATATATATATATATGATATATATATGTATATACAATAATACACACACACACACACACACTTTATTCTGAAGACTTGGTTCAGTCCTGGGAAAATCTGGTCCCTAATTAGGACGATTAGCCTTCCTATTCTCATTTGTCCATTAAAAATCCTCAACTGTATCACCTGGAAAAAATACTTATGGCTTGAATTATGGCTCCCATCCAGGTCCCCCAAGTCAGGAGGGGTAAAGAGATACAATGTACAAATATGTACTGGTATGGGACAGATAACCTATTTCTACACTAAAATAAATGCCAAATATGAGGAGTAAAAAATAATATACATGAATGAAATACACAGAATTCAGAAGTTTATCTTATAGTGACAGTTATAATCAGCTTGGAGGCTAATTATTACATGAAGTAGTTTTGTAAGACTGGTAATAAAGCATGATTTATTTCATCTCAGTACTGCCCTGTTCTACCGTGCTCACTTGTCTACTATCAATACATTCCAGCAGAGGATCAATCTTCTTGCTCTTGTCCATCCTCTCTAATGTAGTAGATGCCCCTGCCATCAGTCACCAGTCCTCTCAAAACACCCACATTTTTCACATATTTCATGACTCACAAGGTTGCTGCCAGTCCCAGAAATATCCACTAAGGGATACTACTAAGCCAAAATGAGGAAAACCAAACACAAAAGGAAGAAATGTATTCATGTACTTAAAGGTGCTTGGAGGTTTGATGGAAGACACTGAAATTATGCCATTACCAATCCTACTCTTAAAAAACAGCTTGAAAGAACTCACACATTTCAGGGTTAAAAAGGAAGTGGGAGACAAGGAAAGCATATAATGCTTTTGTACATCTCATGAGCCATAATTTTTTTCAGCTCATTGATCAATTAGGGGATTCTTCCTCATCTATGGAGAGCAGAACCATCTTCTTCATAACCATCAATGACTACCACCAATAGGCAAATAGTCACAGGAACCCTGGGAATGGCAAAACCTCCCAGATTATTGATCCTGCTCCTGGTCCAGCACTCATATCATCTTTCAGGGAAATGACTCCTGTGGCAAATGAGCTGACCATCCCCATCAACTTTTAAAGTAATTGCCACACACAGGTCAAAAAAGTCAGCAAGGCTAAATGAAGCAATAAGGCACCCTGGGAGACAGGAGACAGTAAGTGATTGGCAAGTCAAACCACCACCACCACCTCAAATCAGATATAAGATATTAAATGGTATATCAAATGAGATAGTACTTGTAAATTACTTAGCACAGTGCCTTGCATATAGTATGTGATATATAAATGTTATTTCCTCCCTCTACTCCTATATCCCCTCAGACCCTGATGGAGATAAGCTATGAACTTCATTGAAGTGGTGTGAGGACTGGGAAAAGATTGCACACAGATACACAGAGAACATCTCTCTTAATTATTCCCTTGTATTTTTCAATAGAAAAAGTGAAATCTAATCAAGTCCCAGTTCTCCCTAAAGGAATTTCAGCATATGTATTTTCTTTATTTTTTTAAGTTTAGTAAGTTTCTGGATCAATGGAACTGATATAACTAGAGCCAACATGGCTAAGCAGAAGGAACATTTGATTTCAACCAAACAAATATTATGTTTAAGAAAAAGGAAAGAGGGGAGTGGAGCCAACATAGCTGAGGAAAATCAGAAATATACTTGAGCTTATCCCTAATTACCTAAAATAACTATAAAAATGAACCTAAACAAATTTTAGAGCTATAGAAACCATAAAATGACAGAACAAAATATGACTTAAGCTAAAGACAGCCTGGCAGACCAACAAGAAGAGTCTATCACATTGGGCTGGGAGGGAACTTCATTCCTACTTGAGCCACATTGACACAGACCAACAACACAGAGTAGCCTGAGCAGAACTCAGGTGATAGTATCACAGGCAGTGGTGGTGGTTTCCAGACTTTTCAACCCATAAACATCAAAAGGAAAGTAAAAGGTCAGTCAGGGATCTCTGCTGGAAATGGGTGAGAGAAGAGTGCTTTCTGTGCCCTGCCCCCAGGGCAGCTCCACCTTCTGTTCTGTGTAAGCTTGCAGAGCTCCAGGCCCACAGATAGTGGGGGAACCAAGAGACTGACCAGAGGGCAATTTCAGGAATATTTCTGCTGGCACTGAGGTGGGTTTTTCTTGCTTTGCCCACCTTGCATCTGGGTTGCAGTCTTGGGTGGTAGTCCTGGGGTGAGGAGTGCTGACTTGGCAGAGTTTGTTGATGCTGTGGAGAGGCAGCCCTCCTCACAGTTCTGAGAAGAACTTCTTCTTCTAGAAGAAGCTTTGACTATGGCTACGCAAAACTCCAGAAATTTGGGACACAGCACTCTATACACTGTGGGAAAGAGTTGAAAAGTCAAGTATTTGACTGGCAAGATGAGCAGAAGAAGAGAACTCAAACTATAGAATCTTTTCTTGGTGACTAATAAATTCAAAACATAGAACCAGAAGTATACAACAAAGCCAAAACTCCTTATCAAAACACTCCAAGAAAAATATGAATTGGTTGTAGGCCTTGGATAAGCTAAAAAAGGATTTTGAAAATCGAGCAATAGAAGTAGAGGAAAAATTGGGAAGAGAAATGAAAGTGTACCAAGAAAATGATGAAAAATGAGTAACAGCTTGCTAAAGAAGATGCAAAAAAATACTGAAGAAAATAACACCTTAAAAAAAAGATTAACTCAAAAGGCAAAAGAGGCCCAAAAAAGCCAATGAGGAGAATGATTTTAAAAAGCAGAATTGACCAAATGGAAAAGAAACTTCAGAAGCTCTGTGAAGAACATAACTGCTTCAAAATTAGATCGGAGCAAACAGAAGCTAATTACTTATGATAAAACAAGATATTATAAAACAGATCCAAAAGAATGCAAAAATAGAAGGTTACGTGAAATGTCTCATTGAAAATACCCACAGATCTAGAAAATAGATCCAGGAGAGATAATTTTAAAATTATTGGACTATGTGAAAGGCATAATCAAAAAAGGAGCCTAGACATCATCTTTCAAGAAATTTTCAAGGAAAACTGCCTTGATATTCTAGATCCAAAGTGTAAAAGAGAAATTGAAAGAATTCACCAATCACCTCTTGAAAAAGATCGGAATGGGGTGGGTAGATGGCACAGTAAATAGAGTACTGGCCCTGGAGTCAGGAGGACCTGAGTTCAAAAATGATCTCAGACACTTAACACTTAATTAGCCATATTACATTGGGAAAGTCACTTAGCCACAATTGCCCTGCCCTCTGCCCTCCAAAAAGCAAAAAAAAAAAAAAAAGATCCGTCCTAAAACCTTCTAGGAATATTATAGCCAAATTCCAGAGTTGCTAGGTCAAGGAGAAAATATCCAAGCAGTCAGGAAGAAAGAATTTGAGTATTGTGAAAACACAATCAGGACAACACAAAATCTAGCAGCTTCTACATTAAGGGATTGAAATGCTTAGAATATGATATTCTGGAGTTCAAAGGATCTAGGACTAAACGAAGAATCACCTACTCAGCAAAACTGAGCATAATACTTCAGGGAAAGATATGGACATTCAGTGAAATAGAGGATATTCAAACTTTTGTAATGCAAAGACCAGAGCTGAACAGAAAATTAGACTTTCAAATACAAGAATCAAGAGAAGCATGAAAAGATAAATTGGATAAAGAAATGATAAAGAAATTACTAAAATTGAACTATTTTCTAAGTGGAAAGATGATATTTGTAACTCATGAGACTTTTCTCAGTATGAGGATAGTTGGGAATAAATATGTGTGTGTATACATACATACATACATATACATACAAACATATATATGTATAGGTGGGTGTATATGTGTATGTATATGTGTGTGTGGTGTGTGTGTGTGTACATGTATACATAGACAGAGGGCACAGGGTGAGTTGAATATGAAGGGATGATATAGAAAAAATTGAATTAAGAGGTAAGAGAGTTATATATTGGGAGAAAGAGAAAGGGAGACATAGAATAGGGTAAATTATCTCACATAAAAGAGGCAAAGAAAAGCTGTTACAATGGAGGGGAAGTGCAGGGAGATGAAAGGAATCATTCAACCTTACTCTCATTGGATTTGGCTTAAGGAGGGAATAACATACACACTTAATTGAGTATCTCACTACAGGGAAGTAGGTGAGGAAGAGAATAAGAGTGTGGGTTTGATAGATTGGGGAATAGGGTGTTCAGAAGCAAACACTTTTGAAAAGGGATGGGGTCAAAAGGGAAATTGAATAAATTAAGGTGGAATAGGAGGAGGGAACTATAGTTGGATTTTCACAAGATGACTACTATGGAAATATTGTGCATAACTACACAAGTAAAACCTAGATTGAATTGCTTGTTTTCCCAGTGGGGGTGGGTGAGGAAGGAAGAAAGGAGAGAATCTAGAACTCAAAGTATTTTAAATAAGTGTTTAAAAAGTTGTTGTTACATGCAATTGAGAAATAAGATATAGAGGGAATAGAGAATAGAAATCCATATTGCCCTACAATAAAGTTAGGGGTAAGGGGATAAAGGAAGGGATGGGGGGGGGGTGATAAAAGAGGGCAGACTGGTGGAAGAAGTAATTAATATGCTTGCCATCTTGGGGTGGGAAGTAGAGGAAAGATTGGGAGAAAATTTGGAACTCAATATGCTGAAAACTAAAAGTAAATAAATTGTGGGAAAAAAAGAAAAAGGAAAGAAATGCTTGAAACCTGTGTTGCCAAAGTATGGTAAAACAAATAGGAAGTTTCATTTAATTGAAAAATGGAACTTCCAAATAGTTTGACTTTGGATACTTGCTTTTTTTTTTTTAATGTGTGACCGTATGAATTCTGACAAAAGTGTTCTTTTTTTTTTTGTTTGTTTGTGTGTTTGTATGTGGTGAGATCTGTTCATTTAGGAAAGCAAATGAACATAAAAGAAAATAAAGTATGTAGTAAGTTACAAAGGAGAGCTTTACAGTGGGAAAGTTTAAAACTTCTAAAACAGCTTATATTTGAATAGTTATTTAGAATTCTCTTCATTCTAAACTAGAGTAAACTGGAGTTTTGCAAATATCCAGGCAGAATTTAAACATGGATTAGCAAATTCCAATGGGAGGGATATTTGGCTGCTTAATATGCTAATTTTCTCTTCATATGTGCTATGCATTGGATTTTAAAACGGGAAATTCTAAGGTTGCAACCAATCTTTCCCTGCATCTTTTGTAATCCACATTCTAACCAATCCTAATGTCAGTTGAGTCCCAGCATGGGAATTATTCTTTACTGTTATTTCTCTTAAATGATTTATTACCAGAAAATGCTTAAGTTAACGCCTACATTCTTGCTGACTATGCAATTAAATTACTTTTTGTTTTGCTGAGCAATAATATATGCAAAAAACAAATCAGACACATCATATATTTCAATAGATATTTAGTGACCCTCTATTATGACTTGAAAACTAGGAATTAGCTTTAGAATTTCAAGTTAAAATGTTCTATTATAAAAGGTAGTATAACTTTTATAAATGCACACAACATATAATATATATACATGTCTATGCATGCATGTATTAATGTGGATATATACATGGACTATGCATGCACACGTGTATATACATACACACATTTATATTTGAAAAAGTTAACAATATATCTTTATACAGAGGACCTAAAGATACCTAATTCCTACTTCTCACCAGATGGGAAAAAGTCATCTTGTAGACATTAATTAAGAAACTGTTGGTGTGTTTCGTTGTTGCTGTTCATCCTTTGTGTTTTGTTTTTGCTTTGTGTTTTTTTTTTTTTGGAAGAGGACCAATGACATTACACTGTGGTGGGTTGACTTGCTTGTGAATTGGATTTACATGGGGCAGAGTTGCACAGAGTCTTTAGTTTCATTCTATCTTTCAGAGTCATGGAAGTCCTATGGCAAGACAAAAGTGAAGGCCTTGGATGGAGTGGATGACCTTCACATCTTCCATATCTGACCATGCTGTAAGTGTTCCAGTGGGCTTGCTTCAGCTGACTTTATGATCATTAGAACAAATTATTCTCCTGCTCCAATTCTTTCAGGAGAAGTCTTCACACATTTTGGTAGACATTCCCTTAACTCTTCGATGGATTTGAGGCCTGTCAGTTACCCTCAACCTGGTTTAGCCTGTGTGTCTGCTAACAAGGTTTTACAGGAGTGGGCCTGTTGCACATGCTACAGCTTCTTGGAGTCACAGGTGAGAGTTGGATAGATATCAGATGGACACCAAAGGTGCATGAGTAGCCCTCAAAAGGGCTCAGGAATACCTCAAACCACAGGTTCTAATCCTCGTTAAATACCACGAAGGGGTAATTTTATTAAAATCATTTAACAAGTTTTCTCCTGCAATAATAAGTAGATATCCCCAGTCTGATAAGAAGAGACTAACTGGAAGAAAAAATCTAATGTACAGATAGGTCATCTTCCATAAATTTGCATTACAAATATTTGACTACCTTTGTGGAGGTGGTGGCAGCAGAAATAGTACCCAAACAGTCCAAACCAAGGGGCTACTTCCCTCAGGAACTGAAGCTGCTTGGGCTGTGGGAGAAGTGAATGATGAGTGAGGAATCTGACCAATGGTCTCTTAATGTAAGTAAAAACTGTCAGTAGTTCAAAAAGAGTGTGAAGGCTCAGATGCAATCAAAGTAAAATGTAGGCCAATATGAGAAATCTGAAATCGAATGATATAGGATATTTACTCAACTGGGTTGCTGTCACTGTATATCTATGTAACCTTTCTGTTATCTCAAAGATACCACTTTGACAAAGCTGAACCCTGTGCTGTTCGTTCAGGAATTCTATCAGAGAGACTGTACTCAGCCCAGGTGAGCTCTATAGCCTCCAGTCTATATGAACCATTGGAAAATGACTGGCTATCAACAAACATCATATACATGTGTATACCTACAAAGATGTGTGAATCCATGTCACTGAGCAACTAACTCTAGCTTTATCTATATTTTAAATTTTTTTCTACTAAACAAAAGTGTTTGCTTTCAGAAATATACATGCACAGACAGATGTGTTTGTTATCATATATATATGCACATGAAAAACTCATTCATGAAAAACATCATGTAGAAAATAAATGATATGAATATATAGGTATACATTTGTTGCTGTTCAACCATTTTCAGTTGTGTTCAACTTTTCATGACCCTTTTTTGTGTTTTCTTGGCAAAGATACTATAGTGGTTTGCCATTTCCTTCTCCAGCTAATTTTACAAAAGGGGAAACTGAGGCAAAGTTAAATGACTTGTCCAGGGTCACACAGCTAGTAAGTGTCTGAAGTCAAATTTGAACTCTGGTTCTGCCGACTCCAGGCCTAGCACTCTATCCACTGTGCCACCTAGCTGGCACTACAATTGCCTACAGTTCTTACCACTTTGTCTTTCACTCTAAGTTTCTCCAGTCTTTGCTTAAGAATTGTGCACAGAGATGATGCTAAGTATATTCAGTACAGTGCAATGGGAAAAGTACTCAGAAGGAAAAAAAAATAAAGCAAAAAAAAAAACCAAACAAGCAAAAAATGTTAAGTGTGCCCAAATCACAAGAAACTGCTTCTTAAATCACAACATATGTAAACGTACCCAACATATCCTGCAGGTTGTAATAGTGAAATTTTAATGGAGAAGGACAAAATTTGTTTCCCTTCTTCATCAACATAGTTAATATAATCACAGAAAATAAGGGGAAGATAGAATTTGAATGACAACAACTATTAGATGGAAAAAGTTTGGTCATGAACTGGATGGCTTTTAAAAACTAAGTCTGGGGGCACCTAGGTGGTGCAGTGAGTAGAGCACAGGCCCTGGAGTCAGAAGGACCTGAGTTCAAAATGCATCTCAGACACTTGACACACTCACTAGCCGTGTGACTTTGGGCAAGTCACTAAACTCCAATTGCCCTCAAAAAGCACAAATAAATAAATAAATAAACAAACAGACAGACAAATAAATAAAAATTAAAAAAATAAAAACTAAGTCTGTCATCCCTGAAAACAATCTTCTAGTTCAGTCATTCAAATAAAGAAACCCTTTCTATAGAGGGGCTTCTGCTTCTTTATCAGCAAACAGTGGGGAGGATGGGATTTTATTTCCTCCCTATCATCATTGCATTTAATAGGTTTCACTGTAGTTACTAAGTAGGAGAAGTCATATCCATCACAGCAGAGGGAGACAAAAAGATAATTAGGCTCACAGAATGTCCAAGAAGAGCCAACTCTAACAGCAGAAAAGAGAGATCTTGATTTAAGAGAGAACTAGCCCTAGCAACTCCTGCCCAAAAGTTATGCTCTACGTGGTTGGGGGTGCATAGGGGCAGGGAGTGAGAGAAAGAGTAAGAGAGAGAGAGAGAGAGAGAGAGAGAGAGAGAGAGAGAGAGAGAACTGCAGCATGAGGAGAACAGAAAATAAAGCATTTGAGAGCCCTGGAATGCTAATAGGTGTGAGTTTTCTTGGCCATACCTGTCCATATATGAGTGGTTCAATGGTAGTGTGCAATGCCCACTCATTCTGTTATGTTTTTACCAGAAAATATCCCCCAGGTTTTGAAAGGAAAATTTTTTGTGGCTACAATTCATACTATGTCTTCTCAGCAAATTAGGAAATTTATTGGAGCTAATTGTATTTAGTAGGTAACTATTAAAATTAGTCTTAAAGGTTTGGATTTTACAGCTAGTTTTTTAGAAGCATTGACTCACAGAATACCGTGGAACTTCTGAAAATAATCACCCTAATTTATGCATTTCTGAATGTTGAGTTGGCAAGGTTACCCAGAGGGAATGCTGCACAAATAAGATATCACCCCATCCCCCAACAAAGGAGAAAGTATATAGCTTGTTCACTGAAATTATTAAACAGAAAGAATTGCTGGAAATGGAAAAAGCGATTTTATAGATGTTGAAATTCAAAACAATGTCTTCCTCTTAAGTTGTATGACATTTATTATGTCAAACGCTGCCTAGCCATCAAATGTATTACTTCCATATACCTGTACACTGTTGAGTTCTCATGTGGTAACTGACAACTGGACATTGATCACTAACACTGGTAGTTACTGATATATTATTGTGATGCTAATGTTGGTTTAGTATTGAGTCATCAGACAACTTGATAACTGTTAGACACATTTTGACTTACTATTGTCTATTATTATTCAAGTGTATAGACAGATTAATATAAACTGAAAATTTTTAGGACCACTGGATGTGGAACATAACCCAGCAAAACAACCCACTAACCCTGTGATATTCACTCTTTCCCTACTTCTTTCATTTCTATCCTATACCACAATGCCCCTTGGGATCTTTAAAAAAGAATTCTATAATAAAGAAATCAACTTACTTCTTCCGCATTACACCCACAACTCTGTAGGTTCGAGATTTTCTTTGTTTCAATAGTTCTTTATAAATAATAGAGTAGGTCTGGACTTTCTTGCTTGTCAAGATGAATTCTGTACCCTAGTCAATCCTTTCTGTTTCACCTATAGTGACTAATTTGAATTTAGGAGTTGTTTGCCTTGTCTAGTTCACATGGCAACTGAGGAGACTAGCTGAACACACACACACACACACACACACACACACAAGAATTCATTGGTCATTGTCTCCCCCCAGCGTTGTCCCTCTAAATTTCTTACTGCATAATAAGAGTTATCTGTTATCCATGATTTCATAACTCTATGTTTTCTAAACTATCAGAGAGAGGTATAATTTAGTAAAGTTATTAAAACTTAAAAAGGTGTGTAGAAGTTTACAACAAAGGGTCCATTATATGTCTCTTCCCAGTAGTCAAGAATGACTTCATTTTGGGAAAAGCAGTGGGATCACTTCTTTTCTTTGCCCCACAGACTGTTCTACACTCCAGTTATGAATGCATGGAGGGAAATGCCCACATTTTTATTCCCTTCTGATGCCAAGAGTTGCCCTCTTGTTTTTCCCTCCCAGAGTCAATCATACAACAGCAACAACAAAAAATGTTGCCCAGCTCTATTTTCAAAATTAGCTTTAAACAATTTCAAAGATAATAAATTATGATTCTCATGGCATAAACCAAAAACAACAACAAGTATAAAGTTCAATTTATGTTCTACTCGTAGTCATGTGCTGCTGAATAAAGATGGAGAAAGTCACAGAAGCAATACAAATGGGCTTTCAACTCAGCAAGGTGGTTGTTTTATTCTTTCTTAATTGATTCCATAACTCACTATTCACAGAAGCTATTCTAAATATTTCTTTCTCTCCTCAAAACTCCCATACCCTGATCTCCTTTGCCTCTTAGCCTTTATTTTATGTAACTGAGAAAAATGAGGTCGTTAGGTAAGTTTTCTCTTCTTTACCTTTATGGAACTTGGAACCTCATGACATCAACACCATGCTTTCCTCGTGTCTCCCAGGCCTATATTGAGATATTCCTTCTCCTTGCTGAAAACAACTCATCTACCTGTGTCCTTGATTCAACACCTTCCTGTTTTGTCCTGAAGAAAGCCCCTTCAATCAATGCCTACCTTTCTTTGATCTTCAATCTTTCCCTACTTCTTGTTGTTCAGTTGTGTCAGTAGTGCAATAAAGCCAAGCATGAGCAGCTTTCCAGAAGAATGCTACTGTGAACAGCTTTTCAATGTTCTGATGACACAGTATAAGAGCTCTCTATTTATTCTATAACAAATCGGAGCAAAACATTCACAGAAAATCAACATACAGCATTCACAACAACTTATCACTAAAATGGCCATATAGTTTTCACCACAGTGCTCACATAGTTTTCAACAAAGTACAGTCATTTAGTTAATCAGTCACTTAGTAACTCAATCATTCAATCAACTCAATCATTCAGTTGTCCTTAAGGAGATTTACCTTGTGGTAACTGACACTCTTGGGGTACACTAAGTTACAAGTCAGTCACTATTCAGTCATCATTCACTATTCAATCTTCAGAAAATATACAGGCCATCTGCCCCTCAGTCACATGTAAATCACAATCTTCTCAGTCAGTACACAGTATTCAAGTAAAGTCTTCTTTCAACTTGACTCAGAGTAAGTTCTCAGACTCTCTGGACTCCACTCCATGGTAACAGCTCCTACCTGATTTCACCAAACTTTCACCTGGGTTCAAAGGCAGCAACTCCCAGTTTCTTGTCCAGCTCTCCATGCAATTTCTATTCTGCACTGAAGCTCACAGTGTCCAGTCCACCTTAATTCCTTCACAGTCTCTATTCCCAGGAAGTCAAGGCTTAAGAAAGCCACACACAGACAAAGTACTGAAACCACAGTCATGCTTCCTTTAGTAGCTCTGGCTAGCCCTTAGAAATCTTCAGTAGCTTCAGGAGCTCCTTATCAGGTCCTCACAAGCTCCAGCTGGCCCTCAGAAGGAGCTCTGCCACCACAAGTTCCCAGGAAATTCTGCCTTGCCCTGCTGGGGTTTTTCCTTATATACAGTATTGCTCCTCCATATTCAGCCCCTTCCTGTAATGTCAGCAACAGGGGTTTCCTGTTCAGCCCCTCCCTGTTACATCAGCCACAGGAATTCTTACCTTCTGTTTCTTTAACAGAGGTGTAATTTGAACCTGGGTGCTAAATACCTTTCAGTTTAGCAACACAAAAGGATCTTTAAATGTCATTACCATTACAAGTGCCTAACTCTTTGTGAGCCCATTTGGGGTTTTCTTTGCAAAAATGTTGGAGTAGTTTTCAATTTCCTTCTTCAGCCCATTTTATAGATGAAGAAACTGAATCAAACAGGGTTAAGTGACTTCTCCAGGGTCACATAGTTAGTAAATATCTGAGGGTGGTTTTGAATCCAGATCTTCCTGACTCCCAGCTCTATCCACTTTACCACCTAGCTACCCACATATCCTTACTTACTGGTTTCTTATTCACTGCCTTTAAATATGCTTATTTCCCCTTCTCCATTCCCTCATCACTTGAGCGTTAAAGAAGAAAGTTGAATTTATTCTAAATACCCTATCATATACCTATAATATATATAATTATAATTCTAAATAAATCTCTTGCAAATAGCAAAGTTTAAGAGTGATTGCCCAGACATAGTGGTCCTGACTCCTGTTTGACCCTTTGCCTATGGACTGTCAGCTATGCTAGGATAAAACTCATCCTCCATGTTAAAAGGTAAAACTTCTAGTCTTCTTTGGTGACATGCTAGTTGAAATCAAATATATATCCAGGTCCAGGAAAGCAGCCACTATTTTTATATCACATGACCACACACATATTTTATTTGCATATAGAACTGTCCATATTTCCAAGGTGAAATTTAAAGACTTTCTCTTTGAATTTTAAAGGCCTTCACAACTTAACACCTCCCTACCTTTACAATATTCTAACACTTTATTCACCTTCAATTATTCTACTATTTAGTGATACTGATGAGGTGCAGGCTCTGGGAGAGCCCTTGAGCTCTCCTTGAATCTTTGAGGTACAGGCTCTGGGAAACCCCTCAAAGTCTGATTAAATCTTCCCACTTGATGAGGCATTTGCACAGGCCATAAGTTTTTCATTGTGGCTGGGCCCAAACCTCTGTTACTAGCCTAGCCCTCCACTGTGCATCTACTTCCCACCCCTGAGCCTATCAAAATATCAATTCACCCTTGCATTGACCTCATTAACTCCTCCTGAAGACCCTCCCCAAACTCCTGCTCTAGACTACCCCTAGATTCCTCTGTACATAAGACCCCATCTTCCCTCTGTGTGGTGTGAGAGCACCATAGAATGACCTAGCACACAGACTTACTCTGTTTCAGACTTGCTCTAGCCCCCTTGCCCAATGCAAGCCTCACAGATACCTAGGCTCCTTAACAGCCTATAATTATCCTTACGATAATTATAACTTAGGAAACTTTTCTCAGTATGAGGATAGGTGAAGGGAATACAAATGTGTATAATTGTATACATACACATATGTCTACAGAGGAGGGTATATATGCATATGAATACATATGTGAGTGTGAGTATGTGTACATGGACAGAGGGCACAGGCATTAATGAATAAGAAGGGATGGTATTTTAAAAGGTATAATCAAGATGTCGAAGAGGAATAGAATGAGAGAAGACAGGGAGAGACAGAATGGGGTTAATCAGCTCATATAGAAGAGGCAAGGGATAACTGTTACAGTGGAGGGGAGGAACAAGAAGGCAAAAGGGAAAGGGTTGACCTTACTCTCATTGAACTTTGCTTAGGGAAGGAATAACATAAACTCTAAACTGGGTATCTTGTCACACAGGAGAGTAGGGGGATGGGGATGAGAGGTGGGATGATGGAGGGGAGGGGAGAGTGGGGGGGAGGGTTATTAGAAGCACACACTTCTGTAAAGGGACAGTGACAGGGCAGAGAATAGAACAAGTGGGGGAGCAGGATAAGAAGGAGGGACATATAATCAGTCTCACAATATGCCCATTGTGGAGATGTTCTGCATACCTACACATGTACAGCATGCATTGAATTGCCTGTCTTTCCAGTGGAGGTGGGTGATGAAGGAGGAAGAGAAAGAATCTAGAATTTAGAGTTCTATAATTAAATATACATATATATATATATATATACATACGTATATATATATATATATATATATATATATATATAATTATTATTATTAACTACATGCAACTGGGAATTAAGATATACAGGCACTGGGGTAGGGAGATCCATCTTGCTCTACAGGAAAGTCAGAGGGATGATGGGGGGAGGACATATTAGAGAGCGTATTGGGGGAGGAGTTATACAGTGGGTTAGGGCTGTTTTGGGGTGGTGGGTGGGGGAAAGATGGGGAGAAAATTTGTAGCTCAAAATCTCATGGAAATGAATGATGTAAACAAGAAAATAAATTAATTTTTTTTAAAAAAGTAGTTCAGAGAGAAAATACAAAAATTACAAATTTAGTGCAGGAATAGATCTTAGAGAACTTTCCAACACCTTCATTTTTCTTGAGGAAATTGAATACAGAAAAGATGAAAAGACTTGCCTAAAGGCAAGTAGGTAGTAAATAGTAGAACTAAGATTTGAACTCAAGCTTTATAATTGAAAATTCAATACTCTTTTTGTTATGCCACTTTGGCAGGTCTTAAGACAAGCAGATCAATTAGAAAATCAATATAATAGTACTGATAGGAGATGAGGGTGTCCTGAACTAAAGTGGGAGGCATGTGAATGTATAAAAAGGGGCAAATGCCAGAAATCTTATTAAGATAGAATCAAGAATGCTTGGATACATTGGATGAGGCAAAGTGAATATTTTAATATTACTGTAAGTATGTAACTTGGGCAAGAGGAAGGATAATAGATTTCCTGATAGAAAATATGACAGTTGTGATAAAGAATCAGGTAAATTAAGGAAAAGATAAAGTTCAGTTTAGGTAAGGTTAAGTTCGAATTGTCCATGAGGTATCCAAATGGAAATGTCTTATAGGTATCTGGTTGTGTAGTATAATATTCAGAAGAGAGACTAGTAATCATAAAGCTCTGGGACTCAGTTATTACTGATAAGGTCATTAAAGCTAATAAGGTCATTAAAAAAATGCATACCTAGAGAACAGGTCCTTACTTGCACTAAACTGCCAAGCATTCCAACTCTGCTTCAGAAAATGCAACTCCTGTGGGCTGATTGTGTTTTCGAGTGCAAAACCTATGCTTGCCCAAAAGACTACTTTATGGTGAACTCACATAGGGCAAGCAGTCACATGGTGGTCAGAAGAAATACAAGGACACTCTCAAGGTCTCTCTTAAGAACTTTGGAACTGATTGTTAGCAATGTGAGGCACAGGATCACTCAGCATGGTATGCCCATATCAGAGAAGGTGTTGTGCACTATGAGCAAAGCAGAATTGAAACTGCTCAAAGGAAATGTAGAATATGAAAATTTAGAGAATCCACCCCAAATGTTCAAATGGATTATTTGTGCCCAACCTGTGGTAGAGCATTCTGAGATTGTATTGCTCTGTTCAGCCATAGCTGGACACACTGAAACTTGACTGTAGGAGAGTGATGTCATTTTGGTCCTCCTAGAGAACAAAGGACAACAACCAATCAACCAACCTAGGAAAGAACCTGATGAGGCATATCCTGTGAGAAAATGTGATATGGATTCATTGAAGGAGACTGAAGACAAAGTTCAACGAGAGTGAAGGAAAGAATGGTCAGACAGCTAGGGCAATTGGGTAGTCCAGATCTATGAGCAGCCTGAGTAAATTACAGAAAAAGGTGAGTATAGAGAATGTTGAAATGAAGGCCATTTTGACTGTGATGAGTGTAGAGAGAGAAGTAATGTCAAATAAAGCTGAAAAAATAGAGTATTGCCTCTCTTTCTCTCTCTCTCTCTCTCTCTCTCTCTCTCTCTCTCTCTCTCTCTCTCTGTTTCTCTCTCTCTCTATTTCTCTCTCTGTCTCTCTATTAACCACAAAAACAGAATAATAGGATGTTATGGCTTAGAAATCAAAAAGTTGGGGAAATGCATTCTACACTTCAATGTCTTATCATAAAGCCATTGCAAAGTGTGAGAGGTTACCTCGTAAAAAAGACAAACTGAGCAGTTCCCTAAAGAGAATCAATTTTATAAAAGCAGTGGAACTCAAACATTTTAACCAGGCATTTCATTAAATCCTCTACTGTCTGTAGCCAACTCTAGGACTGAAGGAAAAATGGTTATGGGGTAAGTGGTAATAAGAGAGACTAAAGTCTATTAGTAAGAAGTATAAAAGAGTGAATGGCCAATCAGGATATCTAGAGTTGCTCCTGGAAAAAACATATTACCAGAATGCTGAATAGTTACCCACTATAACTGCTGATTGTTAGGTCATCTGCAATTGTAAAGAATTGCCAGAGTATTAGACAAAGAAAATCATTTAAAATTGAAATCCTCTACCCAAGCCAAACCATGAGGTGCAGTATTAGAGAAAGCTCTATATTCTTAATTTTGTAAAAGTAATTATCTTTTTGGTCCTTTAGGACTTGCACCACATACATTTTTTTTTCATTTGAGCTTCCCAACAACATGGAGGCAAGTAGCTTAGTTATTATTATCTCCATTTTATAAATAAGGAAACTAAAGCTGGAGGAAAGCAATACAAGATAATATTATCTTAATTTAATTTAGGAGAGAAATACAGTCTAGAAGAGTGGTTCTCAACCTTCCTAATGCCACACCCCTTTAATACAGTCCCTCATGTTGTGGTGACCCCAACCATAAAATTATTTTTGTTGCTACTTCATAACTGTAATTTTGCTACTGTTATGAATCGTAATATAAATATCTGATATACAGGATGTGTTTTCATTGTAACAAATTGAACATAACCCACAGGTTGAGAACTGCTGGTCTAGAACTAGAGAGGAGAGATACTCATTCTATACTCTGCCCTCATCAGGTCACATATAAAATATTACGTTCTATCCCCTGGGCAAGTCATATGCCAGTCACCGTTCATTCCAACCTTTTCTTCTGATCTTTGAACTTTATCACCATGCTTCAGATATCTTCTCACTTTGGTACTTTCTTTAGTTCCTGTGGCTTTCTCATCCTAGTAGGTCACTCCATACCAGTAACCCCCTTGTCCCATTGGTCAGCTGCTGAGTCATTGCTCTCCACTCTGTTTCTGACTCAATAGACTATACAATACCCTGCCTCTATCTACTTTTAAGCTCCCTTTAATGATATGTTTCTCTCCATCAAGATGTGGGCTCCTTAAGGGCAAGAACTGTCTTCTATTTTGCTTGTATTTTGATTTGTAGAACTTATCAAAGAGCCCAGCACATAGTAAATGATTAATAAAATATTTTGTTAACTGGCCATCTGACATATGTACATTGGATGAAAGAACTGAGTAAGTTTAGCATGAAGAAGAACTGGTAACTACCTTCACATGTTGTAGGTAATTTTGTTTTATTTTGCTACTTTCGTGATGTTGCATAGCTATTATTCTTACCATGCGAGAAAATGGAAATCTGTCTCTCTCTACTGTCATTAGTACTTAAAAATCCATAAAGGATTTACATGGCATATACTTATTTTAGCACTTCATGTCATATATGTGTGTGTGTGTATTTGTGTGTGTGTGTATGTATGTATGTATACAATTTATTTATTTTTTGATCTTTTTTATAAATTTATTTATTAACTTTTAGTTTACAAAATTCAATTCTACAATTCTACAGTTCCAAATTTTCTTTGCCTCCCTCTCCTTCACCCCCCCAACCCACCCATGGTGGCCTGCAATCTAATATAGGTCCTACAAAACATTTCCTGTTAAACATTAGTAAGTTTTAAAGAAGAGTTATACCCAATGGGGTGAACAATGAGAAAGAAGGAACAAGACTAAACAAAACACAAAAGAGAGAGCAAGCCATTTGCTTTAATCTGCATTCAGACTCTGTAGTTCTGCTCTCTGGATGGATAGCCTTTTCCATCATGAGTCTTTCAGAGCTGTCTTATAGTCTTGCATTGCTGAGAAGAGCCCAGTCTATCAAAGTTAGTTGTCGTAGGTACAATGTGCCTTTAATTGTGCACAAAATTCTCCTGGTGTAAAGCCAAACATGAGCAGCTCTTCAGGGGACTGCTGCTGTGAATAGCTTTAAGGTTCTGATAACATAGTATAGTGAACTCTCTATTGATTCAACAATAAACTAAGGCAAAACATTCACAGAAAACAAAGCGCAGCATTCACAATATCACATAACAACTTATCTCTAAAGTGGCCACATAATTTTACACAAAAGATATTCAGTAAATCCTTAACTCAGTCATCCTTCAGGAGCAGTCTTCCTTAAGGGATGCAAAGTACAAAGGTCTCCAACCCCCTTGGTCACATTGTCTTAATGTCTTCAGTCAAAAATTCTTCTTTCTTCTTCATTGGAGACTAGTTTCCAATAATCCTTAACTCAATCATCCTTGAGGGGCACAAGGGACAAAATACAAACTTCTCCCACCCCTAGATGACAATAAATCATGATCTTGTCAGTCAGTACTAAGTACTCAAGGAGAGGTCTTTTCATCTTGGATGAAAGCTGGCTCCCAGATCTCATGGTTCCTCTTCCATGGTACCAGCTTTTGCCTGAATTCAACCAACCACAACCTGGATTCACAGGTAGGCAGCTCTCAGCTCCTCATCTAGTTCTCCTTCCATATTGAAGCTGATAGTCTCTAGTTCACCTCAAGTCCACAGTTTCTGTTTCTGGGAAGACAAAGCTTAACAGAGACTAAACAATTTTCATGCGCATTTCCAGCACCATCATCAATTCACTATCTGCCTGAGAAATGAACACAGACCCACAAACAAGGTTTGAGAAATCAACACAAATCATCAGCATAGTAATAGGACCTCTGAAACCCTCCTCCAGGATTTCTATAAACAGACAACAGGAAAATCCTCTTCCAGGGCTTCCAGTTAATGTCCTAGGGTTTCTGTACAAAGTATGACAAACAGAAATCAACACAAAACAAGCAGATTGCCCTCCACCACAAGTGTTCTCCTTAGTTCTGCTTAGTCCCAGAATGTGCTCTTCCTTATATATTATGATTCTCCTTCCTGCCCACCCCTTACTGTTACATCAGCAAGATCCTCCCACCTTCAGATCACTAGGGGTTCAAACAAGGTGCTAAATATTTAAGTAAATGAAACAAGGTGATAAGTACTTCTGCCTTTGCTATTACACCTGGTTCTGCTCTCCTTGCTCAGTATGAGTTTATTTAATAGTCTCTAGGTTATTATGAAGTCTCTCTGCTCCCCATTTCTTATATCACATTAGTATTCCATTACATCCATATACCACAAATTGTTTAGCCATTCCCCAATTGATGGGCATTCCCTTGATTTCCAATTCTTTGCGACCACAAAAAGAACTGCTCTCAATATTTTTGTACATATGGGTCCTCCTCCCACTTGTGTGATTTCTTTGGTATTTCTGGGTCAAAGAGTTTGTGTATTTTTATAGCCCTTTTGACATAGTTCCAATTTGTTCTCTGGGGGATGGTTGGATCACTTCAGAATTCCATCAACAAAGCATTAGTGTTCCAAATTTCTCATGTCCTCTGCAGCATTTATCATTTTCCTTTTTTGTCATCTTAGCCAATCTGATCAGTGTGATGTGGTAGCTCAGAATTGTTCCAATTTGCATTTCTCCAACCAACAGTGATTCAGAGCATTTTATATGCTTATAGATATCTTTAATTTCTTATTCTGAAAACTGCCTGTTCATGTCCTTTGACCATTTATCAATTGGGGAATGATTTGAGTTTGACCCAATTCTCAGTGTATTTTATAGAAGAGGTCTTTATCAGACACATTGGTTGGAAAAAGTTTCCCAATCATTCACTTCCCTCCTAATCTTGGTTATATTGGTTTTATTTGTATAAAAACTTTTCAATTTAATGTTATCAAAGTTATCCATTTTGCTTTTCATGTTTTCTATCTCATGTTTGGATATAGATTCTTCCCTAATCCATAAATCTGACTAGTAAATTATTCATTGCTCTCCCAGGTTGATTATAGTGTCAGTGTTTATATCTATATAGTGCACCCATTTAGACTTGATTTTTGTATACCATGTAAGATATTAGTCTATGATCAGTTTCTGCCATACTATTTTGCAGTTTTCCCAGCAGTTTTTGTCAAATGGTGAGTTCTTACCCCAAATGCTGGAGTCTTTGTGTTTATCAAACAGAAGATTACTATAGTCATTGACTGCTGCATCTCATGTGCCTGATCTATTCCACTAATCATTACTCTATTCCTTTGCCAGGACCAAGTAGTTTTGATGACTGCTGCTATATAATACAGTTTAAAATCTGGTATGGCCAGACCACCTTCCCTAACATTTATTTAATTATTTCCCTTGATATTCTGGACCTTTTGTTCTTCCAGATGAATTTTGTTACTAATTTTTCTAGCTCTCTAAAATATTTTTGTTAGATTGATTGGAATGACAATAAATAGGTAAATTAATTTGGGTAAAATTTTCATTTTTATTATATTAGCTCGCTAAGCAGCTGATTTCTTTCCAGTTAGTTAGATCTGACTTTATTTGTGTGAAGAGTGCTTTGTGATTGTGTTTGTATAGTTACTGAGTTTGTTTTGGCAGATAGATTCCCAAATATTTTATGTCTACAGCAATTTTAAATGGAATTTCTCTTTCTATTTCTTTTTGTGGGATACCATTAGAAGTACATAGGAATGCCAATGATTTAGGTGGGTTTATTTTATATCCTGCAACTTTGCTACATTTATTTATTATCTCAAGTAGTTTTTCTGCTTGATTCTCTAGGATTCTTTAAGTATATGATCATAACATCTACAAAGAGTGAGATCTTAGTCTCTTATTTGCCCAATCCATTTCCTTCAATTATTTTTCTTCTCTTATTGCCATAGCTAACATTTCTAGTACCAAATTGAATAAGAGGGGTGATAGTGGACATCCTTGTTTCACCACCATTATTGGAAAATTTTCTAGTTCTAAAGCCAACCTGGAGCAGCTTTCTGGAGTACTGTTTCCATGAAACAGATTTGAAGATTATGATTCATAGCATAGTGGACTCTCTATTTATTGAATAATAAACTAAGACAAAATGTTCACAGAAAATCAAAGTACAGCATTCACAATGTTATGAGATAACAACTTCTCACTAAAATGGCCACATAATTTTCACCAAAGTGGTCACATAGTTTTAAACAAAGTACATTCATTTAGTAACTCAATCATTTACAGTGTCAATCACAAAATACAAAGGTCAAAAGTTCACCCCTAGGTCACACTGTCAATCTCTTCAACCAAAAAATGTCTTCTTTCTTCTTAATTGGAGATTAGTTTCCAATCATCCTTAATTAGTAAGTTTCTAACTCAATCATCTAAATGTAAAAGTCAAAGTTCTCCACCTCTACACCACAGTAAATCATGATTTTCTCAGTTTTTATTAAATACCCAAGGAAAGGTCCTTTCATCTTGACCTGAGGCAAGCTCTCAGCTTTCATGGTTCCTCTTCCTTGTTCCAGCTCCTGACTGAGTTGTATTGAAGCTCACAGTGTCCAGTCCACCTCAAGTCCTTCACAGTTTCTGTTCCTGGGAAGACAAAGCTTAACAAAGTCACAATAGAATTCATTCACATTACCGACATCCTTATCAATTCACTTTCTGCCTGTGAAATCAACATAGACCCAACAACAAGGAATGAGGAATCAACACAAATTATCAGTATAGTCCCAGGACCTCTGGAAACATCAGTAAGACCCTCCTCCAGGATTTCTACAAACATACAACAAGAAAGTCCTCTTTCAGGGATTCTGAATCAGCAATGAGGTCCCAGGGCTTCTGTAACAACAGCAACATCTTCTATCAACAGATGAATCTGAGAAAGTAAAATCAAAACAGACACACAAAGTACTGGTACCACAGTCATGCTTCCTCCCAGTTCTCCTCTCTTCTCATTTCTGAGTTTTCTCAATTCCCTTCTCAAATTTCTCAGCAGCTCTGGCTGGCTCTCAGAAGTTCTCAGTAGCTCTGGTTAGCTCTCAGAAGTTTGTAGAAGAAATTCTCAGTTCTCTTTTCTCTCTCTTCAGCATTAGCTGCTCAGCCTCCAGATGCTCTCTCCTGGCAGTTCTGGCCTCTCTCAGCTTGGGCTTTTTCTTATATATGGTATTAGATCCTCCCTGTTCTGCCCCTTCCTGTTACATGAGCAAGTTCATCCCACTGTGGGATTCACAAGTTCTAGATCTTAATACTTGACACAGTCATGAGCTTGAAACAAGGTGCTAAGTATTTATTTGCTTACAAATACAAGAGGCATGAAAGATCTTCAAATTCCATTACTATTACATCAGTTTATCCCCATCACATATAATATTAGTGGATGCTTTTAGATAGATGCTACTTATTATCTTAAGGAAGATTCCATTTATTCCTGTACTTTCTAGTGTTTTTAATAAGAATGAGTGTTACACTTTGTCAAAAGATTTTTCTGCATCTATTGAAATAATCAGATGGTTTCTAATAGTTTTGCTGTAGATATGTTCAATTATACTAATAGTTTTCCCAATATTAAACCATCCTTGTATTCCCGGAATAAATCCTACCTGATCAAAGTGCATAATTCCCATGATAAGTTGCTGTAGTCTTTTTGCTAATAATTTATTTAAAATTTTTGCATCTATATTCATGAGGGGAATTTGTCTATCATTTTATTTTTTCTATTTTGGCTCTTCCCAATTTAGGAATCAGTACCATATTTATGTCATAGAAAAGAATTTGGCAGGACTCCTTATTCTACAATTTTCCAAAATAGTTTTTCAAATATTAGAATCACTTGTAATTTAAATGTTTGATAGAATTTGCTTGTAAATTGATTTGCCCCTGGAGATTTTTTCCTTAGGGAATTCATTGATGGTATGTTCAATTTCTTTTTTTCTGAGATGGGGTTATTTAAGTATTTTATTTCCTCTTCAGTTAATCCGAACAATTTATTTCCTCTTCATTTAATTTGGGCAATTAAATATTCCTCCATTTCACTAAAATTGTCAAATTTATATGCACACAATTGAGCAAAATGATTCCTACTTATTATTTTAATTGTATAATTATTTATAATTTTATATTTATATGTTTATATGTATGTTTATATATTGTATATATAAATTTATATATTTATAATTTATAATACAATAATTTATAATTGTTATATTATTTTAGTTTCCTTTTCCTCTTCATTGGAGGTAAATTCACCCTTTTCATTACAGTTACTGGTAATTTGGTTTTCTTCTTTTTTTTATCTAATTAAAGGTCTATCAATTTTTTTTTCATAAAACCAAATCTTAGTTTTATTTGTTAGTTCAATAGTTTTCTTAATTTCAATTTAATTAATCTCTCCTTTGGTTTTCAATATTTCTAATTTGGTATTTAGTTGGAGATTTAGAATTTGGTCTTTTTCTAGCTTTTTAAGCTTCATGGCCAATATATTGATCTCCATTTTCTCTCTTTTATTCATTTATTAATTCAGAAATAATAAACTTCCCCCATGAACTGCTTTCGCTGCATCCCACAAGTTTTGGTATGCTGTCTCATTATTATTTTTCTCTTTAATGAAGTTACTGATTGTTTCTATAATTTCTTGTTTGACTTACTCATTCTCTGTGATTAAATTATTTAGTTTCCAATTAGTTGTTAGTCTGTTTTTTCCAATGCCCTTTATTTCAAATAATTTTTATTGCATCAAAATCTGAAAAGGAAGCATTTAATATTCCTGCCTTTCTGCACTTGATTATTAGGTTTTGATGCCCTAGTACATAGGTTATTTTTGTTTATGTGCCATGTACCACTGGGAAGAAGGCATATTCCTTTTTATCCCCATTCAGATTTCTCCACAGGTCTACCATATCTACCTTTAAATTCTATTCAACTCCTTAACTTCTTTCTTGTATATTTTGAGGTTAGATTTATCAAGGTCTAAGAGGGGGAGATTGAAGAACCCCTCTAGTATAATTTTGGTATTTATTATTTCCTCTAACTCCTTTAAATTCTTCTCTCAGAATTTGGATGCTATTCCACTTGGCACATATATGATATTGCTTCATGTTCAATGGTGTCTTTTAATAGGATATAGTTTCCTTCCTTTTCTTTTTTAATTGATGTATTTTTGCTGTTACTTTATCTGAGATAAGAATTGCTACCCATTTTTTTTTTACTTTAGCTGAAGGAAAATATGTTCCACTCCAGCCTTTTACCTTTACCCTGTGTACATCCCCCTGTTTCAAATATTTTTTTTTTCTTTTAGACAACATATTGTAGGATTATGGTTTTTAATCCATTTTGCTATCTGCCTCCATTTTATGGGAGATTTTATCCCATTTACATTCACAGTTATGATTACTATCTGTGTCTTTCCCTCCATCCTATTCTTTCCTCCGTTATGCTTTTATTTCTCCTTTCTCCCTTCTCCTACTAAAGAGTTTTCCTTTTGACTACCACCTCCCTTAGTATTTCCTCCCTATCAAACCCCCTCCCTTTTCATACTCTTCTCCTTACTATTTTTTCCCTCCCTTCTAACCTCCTCCCTTTTTTCTTACCCCTTTCCCCTCCTACTGCTTGTAGAGTGCAATAAATTTTTATACTTAATAAAGTATGTTTCTCTTCCTTGAACTAAAATTGATGAGAATAAATCTTATGCAATGCTCCTCTCCCTCTAAAGCCTAGATTGTTGGCTTTGTCACTTGTGGCCTCTGGGTTTCTGGACTGAGGCAAAGGCCAGGATTTTCAGTTTCCCCAGGGTTACACTGAAGATCACAGTGTAAGATGTGGGGGTGGAGGGGTCTGATTGCTTCAGAATTCCATCTTTATGCCCCTGTGCCATACCTCAGGCAAGCTCAGCTGCTAGTGGTGGGGCCCTGCTGGAGTCTACAGATTCACCTGATTGTGTGAAGGCAAACTTGGGCTTCTGGTATTAGCCCTTTCTGGCTCCACTCCACCATGGGGTTCAGTATGTCCTGTTAGTCAGCTGAGATAGGGCTTGTTGGGATGTTCCTTGCCCTGCACTTTAGTGTTTCCATGGTCACATATGCACATTTCCTCTAGGACTCCAAAGCCTACAGCTGGTTACACTATTTCAAGATTTTACATGGGGACAATATTCTCTGGCTTTTCAGGATCAGAGAGGGGGATTGGAACAGCTACGGTTTACTCCACCACCTTGGCTCCTCCACTTGTCTCTTACCTAGCTCTGACAGATCTTTGTAATGCAATGAGATGGCTGAGAATCACCCCTGTAGTGTGTGAATCCACTTTCCTTGGTTTGCTCTGGCTCAGTAGTGGTGCAGTCTCTGCACTAGGTCCATGTCTGCCTTCATTTAACATAATATTACCTTGTTTTATACACTTCCTCTGTGATTTCATTCATTGATCTGAATAAGGAAATGCACATGCCTACTCACTCACAAAATAGCTCATTTGTCTGTCTCTGGAAAGCATTTATTATCATAGAAAATTGAAAAGGCACTTTCAGTGCACTTGTACATATTCTCAATTCTAAACAACAACAAAAACTTGTTGGTTGGTTCATTGGTTGTTGTCCTTCATGCTCAAAGAAGATCAAACTAATATCACTATATTGAGCTCAAGGTGTCCAGCTGTGGTTTATCAGGCCAATAAGAGCTCTGGTAAACTCTAACAGAAATAGAGTACAAATATCTTGCATGAACATTTGCAGTGGAAATGGCTCTAAGTGTGCATATTTCATATTTCTTGTTGAATATTGCAATTCTGCTTTGCTTATAGAATGTATCACCATCTTCAGTGTGGGTATGCCATGCTGGATGGTCCTATACCAATGTCTCCCATGTCTCACAATTGATTCTGAAGTTCTTCAAAGAGAACTTGGGGCTGTCCTTGTAACACTTCTTCTGACCTCCATGGGAGCACTTGCTTTCTGACAGTTCTCTGTAAAATAGTCTTTTAAGAAAAAGTACATTTGTCATTCAAACAACTTGCCCAGCCCATGAAAGGTAAGTCCTCTGCAGTATAATTTCAATACTAGCCTGCTGAACTTGAGAAAGAATCTTAGTATCTGATACCTTATCTTGTCAGGTGATCTTCAGAATCTGCCTAATTCAATTGGAAGTAATCCAGTTTCCTGCCATGGCACTTGTGTGCTGTCTATTGTACCAAGCATGCAACAATGAGGTCAGAACAACAATTTTGTAGACTTTCAACTTGATAGACAACTTAACACTTCTCTCTAACACTTTCTGTTAGAGCCTCCCAAGCACTGAGAGAACTCTGAAAGTGTGTCTGTCAACCTCATCATCTACACATACATCACTGGAAAGTATACTGTCAAGGTAAGTGAACTTATCCACAGCATTCAAAATTTCTCCATTTGCTGTAATTTTTTTTTCCCCACATATAGATTGTGTAGTACTGGATGGTGGGAAACATCCGTTTCCTTGGTGTTAACTGTCAGCACAAAATTAGCGTAAGTGGCAGAGATTCAATCCATTCTTTGTTGCATCTTGGCTTCAGAGGCTGAATTGAGTCCACAATAATCCAAACAACAAAAACAGAAATCATGCATCCTAGGGGTGGAGGCAATATGGTGGAGTAAAAGAAGGAACTTGCTTGAGCTCTTCTCCCCAAACCACTCCAAATATTTATAAAAATTATTCTAAAAAAATTTTAGAGCTACAGAAACCACAAAATGATAAAGTGAAACACATCTCCAGCTGAATATAGCCTGGCAGATTGATCAGAAGGATCTGTCAAAATTGACTGAGAGTGCAGTGCAGTCCTACATAGGCATCGCAGGTACAGACTAGATGGAGCAGACCTCAGGGGACTGAATGACTGACAGCTGTGGCACTTTCCAGACTTCTCAACTCACAAATGCCAAAGACAAAGTAAAAAGTTAGTGGCAAAACTGTGTTGAACCTGGGTTAGAGAAGAGTGTGGTCCAGCCCCAGTGCCAGCTGGTAGATGGCAGCAGCAGCAGCAGCAGCTGTGGCAGCTGCTTTTAGAGCTCTAGCCCCACAGATGGTAGAAGATCAAGCAGTTGATCAAAGGGTAATTGTTCTTGTTTTGCCCTGCTTGAATCTGGGTCTCAGTCTTGGGAGACAGTTCTGGGTTGAGAAGGAATGCTGGTGTCACAGAGCTTATAGCCACTCTGGAGAGGGAATCCTCCTCATAGTTCTGAGGCAGAAAAGAGTGCCTGTGGCCACTCAAAGACCAAAGAACTGACAGTGGTAGGAGTAAACACTTCTCCTTTGTTCTTATCATCTTAGAAAAATTGAAAATTCATAGGTGCCTAGAAGTAGCTCTGAGAACAGAAGCTCAAAACCCTAGAAATTTAGCACAGAGCGCTTTCCACTCTGGAAGCAGAGTCCTACTTTGGAAAAGAACTCAAAAATCAAGTAATTGGATGGGACAGAGAGCAAACGGAGGGGGAAAAATCAGAATATAGAATCCTTTTTTGGTGACACAGAACATCAAAACATAGAACTGAATGAAGACAACAAAGTCAAAACTCCTCCATCAAAAGCCTCCAAGAAAAATATGAATTGGTCACAGGCCATGGAGGAGCTCAAAAAGGATTTTGAAAATCAAGTAAGGAACATGGAGGAAAAAATGGGGAGAAAAATGAGAGTGATGCAAGAAAATCATGAAAAATAAGTCAACAGCTTGCTAAAGGAGACCCCCACCCCAAATGAAGAAAATAACACGCTAAAAAATAGACAATCTCAAATGGCAAAAAAGGTAAAAAAAAAAAAAAAGCCAATGAAGAGAAGAATGTCTTGAAAAGCAAAATTGCCAAATGGAAAAGGGATTTCAAAAGCTCACTGAAGAAAATAATTCCTTCAAAATTAGAATAGAGTAAATGTAAGCTAATGACTTTATGAGAAATCAAGATGTTATCAAATAGATCCAAATTAATGAAAAAAAAAACAGAAGATGATGTGAAATATCTCATAAGAAAAACAACTTCCATGGAAAACATGAGAGATAATTTAAAAATTATTGGACTTCCTGAAACCCATGATAAAAAAAAAGACCCTAAATGTCATCTTTCAAGAAATTATCAAGGAAAATTTCCCTGATATTCTAGAACCAGAGAATAAAATAGAAACTGAAAGTATCCACTGATTGCCTCTTAAAAAATAGATCCCACAAAGAAAACTTGTAGGAGTATTGTAGAAAAATAGTAGAGTTCCCAGGTCCAGGAGAAAGTATTACAAGCAGTTAGAAAGAAACAATTTGAGCATTGTGGAAAAATAATCAGGATAACACAAGATCTACCAGCTTCTATCTACACTAAGGAATCAAAGTGCTTGGAATATGATATTCTGGAGATTAAAGGAGCTAGGATTTAAACCAAGAATCACCTGCCCAGCAAAACTGATTATAATACTTCAAGGGAAATTAAGGGCATTGACTGAAATAGAAGACTTTCAATCATTCTTGATGAAAAGACCAGAGCTGAATAGAAAACTTGACTTTCAAATAAAAGAATCAGGAGAAGCATGAAAAGGTAAACAGGTAAGAGAAATCATAAGGAACTTATTAAAGTTGAACTGTTTACAATGTTGAATGGAAAGACAATATTTGTAATTCTTGAGACTTTTTTATTATTAGGATAAAGGGAATACACACATATACATATATATGTATGTATATATGTGTGTATATGTATGTATACAAATGTAAATCTGTGCATGTATGCATATATGTATACATAACATGTGTGTATGTATAAATGTGTATATGTTTGTGTATGTATGTGTGTTTCTGTCTATATGTATATATGGACAGAGGGCACAGGGTGAGTTGAATATGAAGGGATGATAGCTAAAAAATAAAATTAAGAGATGAGAGAAGAATATATTGGCAGGAGAAAGGGGGAGATAGAATAGGGTAAATTATCTCACATGAAAGAGGGAAGAGAAAGCAGTTAAAATGGAGGGAAAGTTAAAATGGAGGAAAGAAAAAAACAGGGAGGTGAAAGGGAATGAGTCAACTTTATTCTCATTGGATTGGCTTAAGGAGCAAATAAGTAAACACTCAATTGGGTATCTTACCCTACAGGGAAATAGAGAGGGAGGGGATGGGGTTGTGATAGAAGGGAGAGCAGACTGATAGAGGGGATAGTCATAAGAAAACACTTTTGAAAAGGGTCAAGGTCCAGGATTAAATAGAATAAGTGGGAGGGGAGAGTGGGATAGGATGGAGGGAAATACATTTAATCTTTCACAATATGACTACTATGGAAATGTTTTACATAGCTACATGTTTAAAACCTATATTGAATTGGTTGTCTTCTCAATGGGATTGGGAGAGGAGGGAAGAAGGGAGAGAATCTGTAACTCGAAGTTTTAAAAACAAATGTTAAAAAATTGTTTTTATATGAAACTGGGAAATAAGATATAGGGGTAAGGGAGGTATAGGGGGATAGAAAAGAGGGCAAACTGAAGGAAGGGGTAATCAGTTTCCTTGCCATCTTTGGGTGAGGGGGTAGGCAAGAGATATAGAGAAAATTTGGAACTCAGGATCTTGTGGAAACGAATGTGGAAAACTAAAAGTAAGTAAATAAAATCTTGGGGTAAAAATCACCCACCAACTCTTGCTTCACTTTAGTCTTGGCTTATAGTATTTTCAAGTTAAATATTTATCATCAGTGCAGTAGTTGGCCTTGATGGAATTTTTATCCTCAGTGAAGATATTCAATAGCATCACTAAAAATATTATGCTAAAAAGCATGGTAGCAAGTGCACAGCCCTGCTTGACCTTGGAAATGTAAGGGCATTGTTCATTATCTAGAATTTGTACAAGCATGCCATCATGAGAATAGCATACAATACTTTTGAACTTCTCTAGACAAATAAATTTCACCATGATTTTCCACAAGCACTCACAACTGACAGTACCAAATACTGGTTGAATTAATGAAGATTATGTACAGACCTCTTTTCTGTTCTTGGTATTTCTCCTGGTGTTCTCAGGCAGTAAACACCCTATCAACTATTCCTCATCCCTTTCTGATAAATTGACTATTGTGTAAATAAGCATCTTCCAGGTGAAAGATCATCCCATCAAGGAGGATTCTGGCAAGAACCTTTCTGGCAATGACAATGAAACACTCCTCACCTGCTTGATTGTTATGGGACAACCTATTTCCTTTTCTTTTTATATTAATTGACAATGGAGATATCCCTGACCTTGTGTGGGGATAACTTCCTATTGCCATATAACCAGGAAAATTTCAGTCAGCTTTTGTAAGAGCAGTGAAAATTCTGCCATGTAAATCTCGGCTGTACAACAGCAATAACACCTAGTCGTCATGTAACATTTTATTGAATCTGAGAATAGGTAATATATTAGGTAGGTAAGAATGTGAGAATTAGGTAATACATTAACCAATTGTCTTTTAGACACCCTCCATTTGGCCAGATAGCAGCCTGTCAATAATTCATCAAAAGTATACCTGGAAAAATGTTTGAAAAATGTCTCTGCCCAACCAGGAGCCCATTTGTTTTTCTCTATATTAGCCATTATTTTTTTCAAGTTCTCTTTAAGAATAGTGGCTATTGGAGGGGCAGAGCCAAGATGGCAGTGCAGAAGCAGCAAGGTTTCACAGCTTGCAGGTAGCAACCACAAATACCCATAAAATATGAGTCTAAACAAATTTTAGGGCTCCAAAACTCACACAAAAATACAGAAAACCACATCTCCCGCTGAAGACAGCTTGGCAGGAAGGGCTTAGCCCCAGGGTGGCCAGGATGAGCCACAGCTGGAGCTTCAGGAGAGTGGATCAGCAGCAGCTGTGGCAGTTTCCAGAATTATCAAGCCATAAGAAACAAGGACTAAGTGAAAGGTCAGTGGATCTCAGCTAAATTTGGGGAAGAAATGTGGTCTGGCCAAACTGCCTCCATGGCAAGGAAGTGGCAGAAGTGGCTGCAGCCACCTCCATGTGGCTGCTTCAGAGCTCCTGGCCTGCAGACTGCAGGGGTGCCAAGCAATCATTCTGAGGCTAAGTACTACTGCCTCGAGCTGCCTGGATCTGGATCGTGGAATTGGGGGTTGTCCTGGGGTGTGTTTTCAGTGAGCCAAAGCTGGTGGAGGCTGCAGCAGCCTCCCAATAACTCCAGCAGCTGCGAAAACCCCAGAGATTTGGGACAGAGCTTTCCCCCTGGAAGCAGAGTTCCACAGAGCTAAAAAATCAAGTACTTTCATGGGCAACATGAGCAGGTGAAGAAAGTAATGTAAGAACAGCAACCGAACTCTAGAATTCTTTTTTGAAGAAAAAAGGATCAAAGAACGGAACAGGAGGAAGACAATACAATCAGAACTCCCACACCAAAAGCTTCCAAGACACATGAAGACTGCCTAAAAGCCATAGATCAGCTTAAGAAGGATTTTTAAAACCAAATAAGGGAAGTGGATGAAAAATTGGGAAGAGAAATGAGAACAATGCAAGAAAATCATGAAAAGAGAGTCAAGAAACTGACTGAAGAAAATAACACTTTAAAAAATAGATTAACTCAAATGGCAAAAGAGGCCCAAAAAAGCTGATGAGGAGAAGAATGTCTTAAAATCGAATTTGCCAGATGGAAAAAGAATCTCAAAAGCTCACTGAGGAGAATAATTCCTTCAGAATTAGTGTGGAACAAATGGAATCAAATGACTTTATGAAAAATCGAGATATTATTAAACAGATCCAAACAAATGTAAAAATAGAAAGCAATGTGAAATATTCATTGAAAAAATGAGTGACCTGGAAAATAGATCCAGGAGAGACAATTTAAAAATTATTGGTCTACCTGAAAGCCAAGATCAAAAAAAGAACTTAGAAAGTATCCTTCAAGAAATTCTCAAGGAAAATTGCACTGATATTTTAGAACCAGAGGGCAAAATAGAACTTGAAAGAATTCACCAGTCACCTCTTGAAAAAGATCCCCAAAAGAAAACTCCTAGGAATGTTATAGTCATGTTCTGGAGTCCCCAGATCAAGGATAAAATATTACAGGCTGCCAAAAGGAAGCAATTTGAATACTGTGGAAACACAATCAGGATAACCCAGGATCTGGCAGCTTCTTTTTTGAGGGATCAAAGGGCCTGCATTATGATATTCCAGAGATCAAGGGAGTTAGGATTAAAACCAAGAATCACCCACCCCGGAAAATTGAGTATAATGTTCCAGGGGGAAATATGGTCATTCAGTGACGTGGAGGACTTTCAAACATTCTTGCTGGGGGAAAAGAGGGAGGCAAAATGTAAAGAGTCAACCTTACTCTCATGGAATTTGACTTAGGGAGGGAATGACATAAACTCTAAACTGGGCATCTTGCCACACACAAGAGTAGGGGGAAGGGGGATGAGAGGTGGGGTGATGGAGGGGAGGGCAGAGTGGGGGGGAGGGATGATGAATATTCACATTTCTGTAGAGGGAGAGGGACA
>CM053583.1:236933633-236951983 GCA_028627135.1 Pseudochirops cupreus
CAGAAGGGAAAGCTCTGTCCCAAGTTGCTGGGGTCCTCCCGGCTGCCGTCGCTCTTAGAAAGAGGCTGGGAACTCTTCCTATATACTTCCGGCAGATTGGATAATAAAGACTCCAAGACCGAGGCCCAAGATGGCGATCCGGATCTAAGCCACTCAATGCGAGAGCCCTGGCCAGCCCAGTCGCTTAGTCCCCCTGCTGTCTGCAGGCCGGGGTGGAAAGCTGCAAAGCCGAGGCAGGTGCAAAACCTCTGCCTTTCACTTTTCTGCTCTGGAGGCCTTCTGGCCGGACTGCTTATCTCCCCCTTTCACAATTCCCATTCACAGCTGCCACTAATCCGCTCACCTGAAGCTTCTCAGCTCATCCGCTCTCCGCCCCCGGGGAACAGCCGCGGCTTCAGGCCAGGCTGGTTTCGGTTCCCAGTGCTGATATGGTTCCGCGTAGCCGAGCTGACTTTAGTGGGAAGTATCTTTGTGTGCGTTTTGGAGTTCCAGGATTGGTTTAGAGTCCTATTTTATGGGTATTTTGGGGTGGCTATATGAGAGCTGCGATATGTTGCTGCTTCTACGCCGCCATCTTGGCTCCGCCCTCTAGGTTTTCTTTCAGGATGTGATTTGGATTCTTTCAATTTCTATTTTGTTCTCTAACTAAAAGATATCTGAACCTTTTTCCTTTCTAATTTCTTGAAACATGAAGGCTAGGCTATTTTTTTTTTGTCTTGACTCCACCTTTCAGGTAGTAAAAAAGACTTCATTCTTCTCTCTTTAGTTAATTTTCCAGGAAGTACTTTTTTTTCAAAAAACATTTCACATTTTCATGTATTTTTTCTGCCCTTTGTCTTTATGTTTTATTCCTTTATGTTACAAGAAGCTATTAGTTTTCACATAACCAATTCAACTTTTAAAGGAATTATTTCTTTCTGTACTTTTTGTATCTCCTTTTTCATTAGTCCAATTATGATTTTTTTATTTTTATTTTTTTAAAATTTTTTTCCAATTATGATTTTTAAGAAGCAATTTTCTTCTGTATCTTTTGTGCCTCCATTATCTTAAAACTATAAATTCACCTTCCATAATTTATTTTCATTAATATCAGGTTTTTTTTTTCCAATTTTTACTCTCTCTCATTTGATTAAAAAATGTTTTTTCTCACATTTCTTTCTTTAGGTCTTCTAGGAATTCCTGTTGCATTTATATCTAATCTGCATTTTTCCTTGAGACTTTGACTATAGATGTTTTCATGTTGTTGTCTTCTGACTTTGTGTATTGAACTTCCCTGTCATCATAGAAAGTGAAATTGTGTTTTATTCCTTGCTCATTTTCTCAGGTTATTTCTTGACTTTGGAATGTATGTTACATTTTAATTTTGCCCACCTATACAGGGGTAAGTTGTGGTTTTCTGTCTTGAGCTTCTGTCTTTTATAAGCTTCTCCTGGGTGTCACTAAGTTTTTGGTATGTCTAAAACGGTTTGATCCAGAAAGAGGTTTTGTCTTTATACGCCTGATCCGTATTCAGGTATTAACTTAGGTAAGGCCCTTATTCCCTTATGTCAGCAGCCATTCATGTCTGTCCTGGAACTGTGACATGGAACTGGTAATGGCTGACAGAACTGCCAAATGGCTTGTAATTCTACAGCCCCAGTGCTAATAGAGGTCCTCTAAGACCTCTTTCTAACAAGATAGTTAGTCCTTTTATCATTCCTGTGAGGTTCTTCCAGCTTCCACTTCAGCCTCATGACCTAAAGTTGGTACTGCTTCAAACATACTGTGCCCTTGGCCAGTCTCCATCCCAGTGTCCACAAATGGCCCTTTCTGTCTTTCTAGTCTGTTTGAGGCTGGGAAAATAAATGATCACTGTGATTTCTTGTTGGTTTTTCACACTTATTTCTGAATCTCTAATATTTATTTTTTTCTTTTTGAAAATTTTATGTGATTTTGCTTCTATATCACCTTCACTTTCAAATATATTCCTCCTCTCAACTCTATCCAATGATTTATCACCTACAAAGTATAAAATTGTAAAAATGGAAATATATATTTTAAGGAATTCAGTAAAAATCACAACACACCAACCTGTAAAAAGTTTACTTTGTTTATTGTATTCACACACTATCTTTTGAACTTGGGTAGGTAAATTATCAAATAATTGATATATTCTGTGATTATTCTGAATGACCTTTTTAAATCTCTTGCTGGTGGGTTTTGTTGGTAATAAATTGTTGTGCTAATCATTAATGTCTATTTATTTTAAATCCTTTGCCTTTTATGGAGAAATTAATTACTGAAATTATTTTCATCAACTCTTTTTATTTATAATGGGGATTATTAAATGAGATGTCTTTAAAATAAGCACAGCATGCCCTGACTATTGAGCAACCATATGATTGTCATAGAGTAATCATGAATGATACTATGCTTAAAAAATGGCCCTTCCATTATATGTCCTCATATGTTTCCAGAACTAGGCTCACTAAGGCTCAAAACATCTTTGACAGAGATAGAGCTCTTCTGCACATGCTTTGAGGGTGGTGTTCCCATTGACCTGTCACCTTTTATATGTTTTCCTATTTGAATAATGAGTTCACTCTGCAAAACTTCTGCCACGTGTTTTGAACCCATTGTTAGAGACTCTGAACCAGAATAATTCTTTGGGGTAGACAAGGGGAAAATTTTGATAAAAAATATTCCATGTTGATTTCAAGGACCTCACAATGTAAAAGGGTGGATAACATACAAACAACCATGTGCAAAAACAGTAAATGCAGGATAAATTTGACCAACATTGTAATTGGGATCAGGGGTTGCTAGGAAATACTTTTTGTGGAAGATTTGATTTTATCTGAAATGTGAAGTAAAACAATAATCCAGGAGGTAAAGACAAAAAAAAAGGTGAGAATTCTAGGCATAAGGTGAAGCAATTAAAAATGTACAAAGTTATAAGACAGAGTGTTATTTTGTCAGAAATAATTATGAGGTCAATGTCAGCATAGAGTACTTGGAGGAGAATAAATTATAAGAAGATGGGAAAAGAGGGGAAGGCATGTTATGAAGGACTTTAAATGCTAAATAAAGCATTTTATAGTGGAGGCTAGAAATAATAAGTATTTATGACATAGCTAGTCCTGACCTTTAGCAAGATCATTTTGATTGTTTAAGTGGGTGATCAATTGGAATGGGTAGATACTTGAGGCAGATAGCCAAGCCAGAAGGTTATTGCAATATTTCAGGCACCTGACAATGAATTGTCCACCAAGGGTTAGCACTATCAGAAGACAGAATGGGGCATATCAGAGAGATGTTGCAAAAGTAGAATGCACTAGACTTGGGAATGGATTGGATGTTAAAGAGACAGGGGAGTCAAGTATAACAACTAATTAAGAGACTGTGTGATTGTTAGGATTTGGTGCTCCTTGCAGTAATAGAAACATTGGGGAGAGAGAGAGTTAGAGAAAATGTAATGTTGTTAGTCTTGGATGTGTTGAATTCAATGTCTTTAAAACATTCAGTTTGAGATGTACAACAAGGAGTTGAAGACATGAAACTGAAGGTCATGAGTGAGCTAATGGCTAGAAAAAAATAGATCTGACAATAATCTGCATAGATATTATGATTGGATCCCATTATGAAATTAGCAAAAAAAAAATAGTATATGAGGGAGAGAGGAGAAAGACTGAAGAAAGATATTCATGGTTAGGCACAACCTATATTATTCTTTTAAATATATTTATCAAGTTCTTATACAGGAACATTAAAGTCATCTAAATTACCAAGTTGTATTTTATGGTTTTATGAAGTTCAGTTAATCTTTACAAATTTATATAACATGGTTCATTAGAACAAAATATAGTTTTACTATATCTCTGAAATATTATAATATTTCACTCTTGTTTTGCCCAATAGCATGTTTGCCACTTGACTTTTTTTATTTACCTGAGTGGCATATTTTAATTCAGTTTTCATTTACATTATGAATGTGCTTTTAATTTTAGATGTGGTTCTTACCTACATACAAAAGATTTTGTGATTACCTCTTTTGGACACATTCTGTCAAGATCTTTTGTTTTATTGGGTACATATATTGGGAGGGACTGTCTACTTTTTAAAAAAATTTAAATTTATTTTTAGTTTTCAACATTTATTTCACAAAAATTATGGGTACAGATTTTCTTCCCATCTCTCCCCTACCTTTCATCCCAAGATGGCAAACATACTGACCACAATCAGGACTGTATACTTTTCAAAGAATGTGTCATATTCTTGCCTTGGGCCAGATTTTTTTTACTTCCTTTAATATTCAGTTGAGGCGTACTTGAAATATGAAAATGCATATCCCAATCATCAATAGAATGATCAATCTTTAAAACAATACAGATGATTATTCCAACAATATAGATAAGTATCATGATACTGTTTACTTGAAAAGCACAATAGATCCAGTAGACACAGCATCATGTAAGCATCCTTCCATATGATGTTTTCACTGCTAGATGAAGAGTTTTTAACTGCTGTTTGTATTATTCAATCCTTCTCCTAAGAATGTTTTTTAAGTACATAGAATAAAATAGATAGGATAATAATTTAAGGATTATGTTAATTAAAAATAAACATAATTTTCCCCCATTCACACTCACAGATTCTCTGAAATTATATGTGTTGAGAAAGCCAGGTGAGTTGGGGATAGGTCATAGAAACTTTGATGTAAATCCCCAATTTATGTGTAGTACATATTGCACGTACCTTTATGATAGTTCGGGCCTCCATAATATATAAGCAGATCAGAATAAACCACAAAAATCAAGCACTAATTATGTCAGTGGACTTACATAAGAACAACACATATATAAACTAAACTAGAGTATAAGCAAACAAGTTGTAAAACTGAATAGCTAGGTCAAATTAAAGACAGTAAATAGGGGGCACTAGCACATGTGTTGATAAGCATGAAAAAAAAAAGCTGCATCCTACAAAGTTCAGTAAATACTTTGGCATCAATGAGCAACTCTGATTACATGCAAAGCAGGTCTTGATATTGATATTCTCAGGCTGTAAGTTTGAATGGTTCTCAATTTTTTCCCTGGTAACATCAGAAATAAGTCTGGAAATAGATCACCTTGATCTTGATTTCTCTTGAATTAATGGATTGTCTGTCTGCATATCTGAGCCAGTTTGTGCAGGTCACTTTCATTCATAAATACACGGACTTAGAGTCCTAAATCTGAAATTGTTAAGAAACCAGGATGATAGCATCTGTGTTATCAGGCTTTGGGAAATTTTTCTGTATCTTTGGAATTCTGGTTTAGGTTTTCTCTTCTCTGAATGGGGTACTAACTTCTGTGCCTCATTTGCTTGAAGTATCACTTTCTCAACTATTGCCTTGTTTATATAGTATTCGCAGTATGTATACATACATACATGCATACATACATACATATACATGTGTGTATGTATATGTATATATACATAAACACATATAGATGCAAATATTTGTGTAATTTTTTTCTTTCACTCACTGTTACCCTTTGTTTCCACTTATTTGTCATTGCAAAATTATTTCTCTTTCTTTTGTTAAAAAAAAATCTCTATGGGGTAAACTCCATGGTTCTTTGTTGCTATATGTTGTGCATCTCTCATATAATTTACTGATAGGTTTCTCTATTCTTTAACTACATAGTCAAACATCTTGACGTCAAATAATTTATATTGTGGCTCTAAATCTGTTTATACTAGGAACCTTTACTTCATTTTGCTTTGTTCCCCAACAGTTATTTCTTTAGACTTAAAAAAATACTCTTCAATATTAATATTATTATATTTGTCCAGTTTTACAAAATAAATCGAATTTTTAAAAAGATTCCTTGGAAGCCTACTTTATTAAAGGTCAATTTTTCACCTGTAGTATTTTCCTGGGCAAGATGTTCATTGGGAGTTTATGCATTTTTTTCTTATTTTGGAAAAATAATTCAATTTTCCCTCTTAATTAAATTTGTTGTCAGTGTTATTTGGACTGTGACTACTCTCTACTTTAAATCTTTCTTTCTGGATGCTTCCTATTTATATTTTTTCTTTGATGTGGCAACTCTGTATTATATTTCACATCTCTGGGAGTCATCATTTTCGAGTTACTTTGAAGAGTTAAACACAATTTTTTTCTCTTTTCACTTTGTCATCTTATGAATGTATCTGAACAGTTTTCATTCATGACTTCATAAAAAAATGACATCAAAGCTTATCTTTTTGCATATTTTCAGGTCATTCAGTGCTTTGTGAATTTTTCTTATTGTCCTATTTTCCTGCTTGCTTTTAAAAAAGAAATTTATGATCTACTTTATGTTTTCTTCTATTTTGACGTCTTTCCAATTTATTTGCATTTCTCTTTGTTTTATAGAATAATTAATCTCTTCTTAATCCATTCTAGTTTTCTTGAAATGTATTAGTTTTATAATGTTTGTGCCTCCTGTACTAATCTATTAATTCCCTTTTCAATTCTTTCAGGAAGTTATAATATAATTTTAAAATTCTTGCTGAATTTCTTCAAGGAATCCTAACTGATCTTATGAGTAAAATGCATTTTGCTTTGAGGCTTTGCTTGGAGTTATGGAGTGGTTTTCATCTGGCCTTTTGTTGTGGGTATCCTTGGTTTTGTGTTCTGTTTAGTCAGATTTCAAGCTTGTCCAATGCTTCGTGACCCCATGAGTGTTTTGTTTTATTTTTCAAAGATGCTGGAGTAGTTTGCCATCCTTCTTTAGCTCATTTGACAGATGAGGAACTGAGGCAAATAGCTAGTGAATGTCTGAGGCAAGATTTGAATTCATAAAACATCTTCATTACTCCATGCCAAGTACCATATTCACTTCACTGCTTAGCTGCCCTGCCCTTGTTACCTAACATCTCTTAATCATTTGTGCTTTAACTTTTCTTCCTCTTATTCTTCTGGATTTCATTCCTGAATTAGGAATTTCTGATGAAGACAGGCTCTGCACACATCTAGAGATAATGCCAGGCCCTTAATGGTCCTGATTCACATTATCCGGGTTCTTATGATTACTTTTTGTACTGAATGCTATGTTTTTCACAGCATGAGATAGCAGAGTGGATGGAAAATGGGACCTGGAGCAAGGAAGACCTGAGTTCAAATTTGACCTCACACACTTACTAGTTGTATAAGCCTGGACACATCACTTAACCTCTTTTTACCTCAGTTTCCTCAACTGAAAAATGGGGATAATAACAGAACTTATCTCACAGAATTGTTGTGAGGATCAAATCAGATAATATTTGTTAAGCACTAAGCATAACGTTTGGCACATAATAGGTACTGTATAAATGCATATTCCCTTCCTCCTTCATTCTTCCCAGGGGTTGCTCAGGCCATGGTGCTGCAAACTTTCACCATATTCTAAACTCTTTTATTAAAGTTAACGTCTTATCCCTGTACTGCTGGTCTGAGCTTTTCAGGTTGCCAATCTTAGTTTCATTCTGAGTGACAAAATGGCAGGACTACCCTTTTTTTTACCTAGAGTAGACAGTTTTTGACCTCTGTCTCTGTTAGCTTGCTGAAAAACTTTACAAGCCCAGAGGAACAGACCTGAAGTTTCACCTTGAAATTCCCTGTTCTGCTTACTTTGCTATAGGCTCTAGTCCTGGTCTTTGGGCTCAAATTGATATCCTGTTTCAGGTCAGAGTGGCGTGATTGTTGGTTAAGTTTTGTTCCCTGCTCTCAGTCCAAGTATATAGCTTCAGACATGATCCTGGCTACAGGCATAATCCTGATGCTTGCCCCTATCCTCACTCCTGACTCTTTACTTTAGAAGCCCCCCACCCCCCCTTTCATTAAAGATCTTCAAATTCTCTGGGGTCAAAGGTACATTGCTTTCTGTTTCTTAAAAGATACTGGCCTATCTCAGTTCCCATGATGGAAGTTCCTATATAGGCTTTCCTGACTGTACCTACTTTCCATTGTTTGAAGGCCTCTACCTGTCTTCTCTGTTGAATTAGGTGAGAATCATGACACAATGTGTTTTTTTTTTGTATTTCTTGACCATCCCTCCCTCAGTCTTTCTATGCATAGTCTTGAAAGATCAGGATTATACTCCTCTTCTTACTCTGACACCATTTCTAATATCTCTGCATATAATTTTCTATTTTTATGCTTATCTGTGGGTAACTTCATATCTACTATATTTCAAACTAAGTTTCTCCATCTGTAAAAATAATATGTTTTTAGTGAATAGAAAGTCAGCCTTAGAGTCTAGGAAAACCGAGGTTTAAACTTTATGTCTGACCCATACTGGCTCTGTTTACTTTAAGCAAATAATTTTATTTTGAAATAATTTCCCCCCCCATACACACATAAGTAAATTTCTAAGATTATAAGTTTCAGATCATTCTTCAATGTATATTAAAAATGAATTTTATAAAAAATTTTTTTAAATGGATTTGATAGTTATTTCCCTATGCCAAGGAAATTACAGGTTCATTCATTCAGAGAGATAGACAGGGAAAGAGAGAGAAAGAGAGAGAGAGAGAGAGAGAGAGAGAGAGAGAGAGAGAGAGAGAGAGAGAGAGAGAGAGAGAGAGAGAGAGAGAGAGAGAGAGAGAGAGAGAGAGAGAGAGAGAGAGCATCAACAGATATACGAGAGGGGAGACTAAATCATCTCAAAATAATTTTCTTTCAGTTTTAGATATTATGAAGTCAGGTATCAGACTTTATTTATATCACTATTTCTCATAGTTCCCAGAAAAATTAATTTCATGTTTTCCTTTAATGTTTGTTGACTGTATAGAATCAACTCATTGTCTTTAAGAACTTTGCATGCCTTTCTAATTTCTAATAGCATCCTTATTTTGCTTCACATTATTGTAGAAAACTACCAAGGAAGTAAGTTTTCCAAATACATTAGAAATAAGAATTTATCTTTGAAATAAAATTACTAAACCATCAACTTTTATGAAGTGAGATTTACTCAAATATATACAGGGTCAAGCAAAGTTTAATAAGCATCTAACTGTTATTTAGGATAGATGAAATTTTGACTTGATATAATGTGTTTTTCAGGGCTATCATTTTTCCCAATTAAGTAACACATTCATTGAAAAAAATTAAATTTGCACACCCACCTGAAATTTTATAGCTCCACTAGTTAAGTGAATTAGATCATGGGAAATACAGTATTCTCTCAGTTGAATTATTCAACCAAGAAATGTATGACCTACATTTTAAACTCATAAAAATTTAGATATTCACTTTAGTGTCTGAAATAAAGCAATAATTTCTAAATGATTGCTTTCATTTGAGAACTTCAGATCTCTCCAATGTATCTTTACCTGTAACTTGTCTAAACAGTAACAGATTGCCCAGCCAGTCTGAAATAAAAGTGTATTGATTTAAAGAACATTTTCATAAAGAGGTTACATTAAATCTATCTTCAGTGCTTTGTAGTTGTATTGTGGTACTCCTTTTGTATTGACCAGGAGAATGATATAATAATCTCATTACAAATGTGGACTTTTAATTTGTCCAGTGGGTGGGGTTTTATAAGGAGTGATCCTTTTAGGGACAACTGAATTGTTTTATTGCTCTTCTGCTTTTAGAGAAACTATAAAAGGTGAAGTTGAATAGCATGATTGTTTGAAATAAATATATTAAAAAAGCACTTAACATTACTGAGGCTAAAATAATTTCAATATTGTATTTCTTTTTATTTAATGCTATGTGACTTTGTAGGTTTAAACATATGTTGTTACACAATGGATATCACCTTAGGTGCCTACATTTTGCAAAGGAATTATGGCTCACTGACCATGGAAAAGAATTTTTTAAAAAATAATTTATCCTCAGTGGGTAGTCATTAGCAGTGTAAAGAACATAAAGAAATGTGTATTAGAACTACAGAGAGAAAAAAAAAACATAGAACGCAAAAGTTGAAATAGATTCATATTTGAAGGCAAACTTTTTTAATTTTTGTTTTAGAAATGGAATCCATTCATAAACTTAATGATGGGAATTTATAAAAGACAAAGTAGAGATCAGAAGTAAATTAAACAAATAGGAATATATTACTTTATTTTAAAGTTAAAGATTCTTAAAGATGCCATCAATGTTTTTGAATCAATGGAGTAAGATTCTCTTCCCAACCACTATTATTTAAAATTGTGCTAGAAATATAAGACGAGAAAAATACACTGAAGGAATAAAATTAGGCAAGGAGAAAACAAAAACTATCATTCTTCACAGGTGATATTATGACAATACAGGATAAATTAAAAAACAGTTGAAGCAATTAACGTCAGTAAAGGTGAAGAATACAAAAATCAACCCACATCAATCAGCAGCATTGCTATACACTAGCAAGAAAGCACAGCAGCGAGAAGTAGAAGAAAATCCCATTTAAAATAACTGCAGACAACATAAAATAATTGGGAATCTACCTGCCCAGACAAAGCCAGGGATTATATGAAAGTAAAGACAAAGCACATTTCACACCAATACAGACAGATCTGAACAATTGGACAAATATTAATTACTTGTGCATAGATGGAGACAACAAAATACAAACCATAATCCTACTTAAGTTAATTTACTTATTCATTACTTACCAATGAAACTGACAAAGAACTATTTTATAGGTCTAGGAAAAAATAGCTAAGAAAAATGTAGGTCAAGAACATCAAAGTCATTAATTTAAAAATGTTAAGGAAGCTAACTTAGCAGTTGCAGCTTTTAAAGTGTATATTTACTGTTGCTTAATCATTTTCAGTCATGTCTGCCTCTTTGTGAACCCATTTGATATCATCTTGTCAAAGACATTTGGAATCGTTTGTCATTTCCTTCTCCTTCTCATTTTATAGATGAGAAAATTTAGGCAGCTAAGTAACTTGCTTAGGGTCACATAATAGCAGGTGTCTGAGGTCAGAATTGAATTCAGTTGACTTCTGATCTAGCATTCTATTCGCTGTACCACCTAGCTGTCCCTTTAAACTGTATTACAAAGTGATAGTCATTAAAACAATCTACTACTATTTTAGAAATAGAATGGTAGATCAGTGGAAGAGATTAACTAAAATGCTTAGGAATAAATGACCATAATATTCTAGTGTTTGATGGAAAGTGGCTTGGCAGAAATCAAGGCACAAACCAACATTTCACACTGTATACCAAGATAAGGTCAAAATGGGTAAATGATTTAAACATAAAGGATAATATACATAAATTAGTTAGTATGGGAAGATGTCCCTGTTACATATATCATAAGAGTAGATCTCTTGACTGAACAAGAGATAGAGAGTATCACAGGAAGTAAAATAGATAATTTCTATTACATGATATGAAAAAGCTCTCACAGATAGAAAACTAACTGAGCAAAAATTAAAAGGAAAACAGGAAACCATGAAAAATCCTTTTTAGCAAGTTTCTCTGAAAAAGGCCTAATTTCTCAAATATTTAGAGAACTGAGTCATATTTATGAGAATACAAATTATTCCCCAATTAATAAATGGTCAATGGATATGAATAGGTAGTTTTCAGAAGAAGAAATCAAAGCTAACAATTATCACATAAAAGTGTGCTAAATCACTAGTGATTAGAGAATTGCAAATTAAAACAACTCTGTAACACCAGTTCACAACATTCAGATTACCTAACAGAACAAAAAAGGAAAATGTAAATGCTGGAGGGGATGTGGGAAAAATGGGACATTAATGCACTGTTGGTGCAGTTGGGAGCTAATCCAACCATTCCAGAGAACAATTTGGAACTTTGCCCGAAGTGCTATAAAACTGTGTATAACCTGTGACCAGCAAAGCCATTACTAGGCCGGTATCCCAAAGAGATCAATGAAAAGGAAAACAAAAAGAATTTATTTATAAATATGTATATATATATATATATATATATATATACATATATATATATATATATATATATATATATATATTTATAGCAGTTCTTTATGTGAAGGCAAAGAAAGGGAAATGGAGGGGATGACCATCAATTGGGGAATGGCTGAACAGGTTGTGTTATATAATTGTAATGGAATACTATTGTAGTATTTTTTTTTTAATGATAAGCAAGATGGTTTCAGAAAATTCTAGGGAGAGTGGGAGAATATTGTACACAGCAATATCAATATTGCAAGGCTAGTCAACTGTGAAAGACTTAGAAACTGTCCTCAAGAAAATGATGCATGTCCATTCCAAAAGAACTATAATGAAAAATGCTAGCCACTCCAGAGAGAAGTGAAGAAGTCTAATTGCAAATGGAACCACATTTTTTTTTTTGCTATCTTATTTTTATTGTTCTGTTTATGTTTTCTTTTTGCAAAAAATCTAATCTGGAAATACATTTTGCATGGCTTCATATGTATAATTAATATCAAATTGCTTGTCTTCTCAAGAAAGGGGGATGAGTGTGTAGGAGATAATTTGGAGGTCAAGATATTAAAAATGATTTTAGATTTTTACATGTAACTGGAAAATATTTAATAAAATAAAAAAAGTTAAAAGGATATCATCCCATTGTGTCAAATAATGAGTTTTGCATAAAACTGCTGATAATTGCTATTTTAAGTTAATCAGTAGTGGAAAAAAAGTTCTGAATTTGGAGTCAAAGATTTCAGGTTCATATCTTTTTTTTTTTCCACATATGATCTTGGGCAAGTCAGTTAGCATAGCTGACTTTTGCATTCTTAATATATAGAATAGTTTGAACAAGATTATTTCTAAATATTGTATTAGTTCTTACTCTAAGGCATTTTGATGAGGACTCCTGAAACACAGACTATTCATATTGCAAACTTATGCACTGTAAAATATGGACAGAGGACCACAGGTCCTCAAAGGTATTCCTTTGAAAAGGTAACACAATATTATAAGGAATTCTATTATTTCAAGAGTTGTCTCTTCCCTCCCTTTACATTTTGGGAGTATTTAGCAAAGCATTGGAATTGGAGGAGTGGAAATATCAATGATAGAATTAGTCTGAACACTGGAAGATTCAGAGAGATACTTTGTTCTCAGTAAATCACAGAGGGAAGACTGGAAATGAAAATATTAAAAATAATATTGACAGATTGTCTTCTTTTAAATCTCAGAACTATTTCTAAATCAGAAGGGCTCAAAACACTTGTAATTGGAAAGAATACAAAATAGAAATATTGATATAATTCCTAAAATTATCCTAAGATAGAAATATAAATTAAGGGGGACTTTCAAATATTCATTTGAAAACAGCATGAGCTTCATAGGGTTTTGTTTCCAGTTTTGATATCTTCCCTCCCATTATTTCTTATATTGCATTTGACCAAAGTTTTGTGATTTTGTGGTAAGAACAATTTAATGTCCAAAAAAAATGTGCCTATACTTTCCAGCTATTTAAACTTACTTTAAAAAAATGTTTGTAATGGTAATCTTTAACCATGATCTAAAAGGACATGTAATATGCTCATTGTTGTGAGAACTTGTGTAACTGATTTGACTTCCTTACGTATTATGAGTACTGGCAATGTCATTTATATTTAAGAGAATTTAAGAGAAATTATGAATCCTATATAAAATGACTTCTGAATAAGATGAAATGGAAATATTTCTTGATCATTGTTCAATGAGATATTATTATCATAATTATTATTTTAATTTTTTTTGTTTAAAGGATCCAGAGAATGAAAGTAGTATCTTTATTTTAGCAGAATTTTTGTAATTTTTTAAATAAAAAATGCTAATACCTTTCTATATGACGTAAGATCAATTCTATTTGATGAATTTCACAGCATTTGGCATAGAAGAACATAAGAGAAGATTCAAAATACGTGACAATAAATTTTCATTTCAAGAAAGCCTGTATGATAAATATTATACAATGTGTTGAGAGATATCTGTCTTTTCTTTGATTCCTTCTAAGTTTTCTTTTGTTCTCTGCCACATACTTTTTTTACTTTATTCTTCCTCCTCCACTCCAGAAGGCTACAATTAAGTGAGGAGAAAAACAAATTCTACTCCTGATCTTCGTTTGTATGTTTGTGCATATCTCTTGCTCCTATCTCTCTTAACTCCTTTACTTTATTTCTACCCAGTACCTTGTCCTGTTACTTACTGACTTACCTACAAGATTCCCACTCTTATCTCTGTTCCCATAAATCTGAAGACCCTTCTAACACCTATAATCCCCTAGAACCTATTCCCTCACCCTCACCTCTAGAGAGCTCTCCCTTATTATCTGGGCACACAATCACAAAAGCAGGATTATTCAAAAGTCCCTGCAATTACAGAAGTGGCAAGGTAACAGTCATAACTCAGTGGGGGATATTAACTTCAGTTATTGAGTTATTTGAACTATGCCTTGAAGGGAAAGCCATCATCTCTAGAAACCTTCTAGTCAGTTTTCTTCATAGAGCAAGGCAAAGGCTATTGGACAGTAGTATAAAGCTAGTTGTATGTCTTCCTTGGATGAAAAAATACTGACATGTGGGGAAGGCATGAGAGAAGGGAAGATTCTGTTTACGAGCTTAGGTTGGCTTCCTAGGAAAGATCTAATGAAGTGGCAAGGCTCCCTAGAGATAGTCCAGATGAGAAACTACTAAGTCTGGGAATGTATAAGCCTATCCTTTTGACTCATGTAGGCACTTTTATCTCTGGTTTTTCTCTGCATAGTAGTGAGAGGGGCAAACTTCATAGTGCCCCAAATACAGGGCAAGGCATTTGTGAAAATAAGCATTGATGAGGTAGTGTGGTAGTTCATATCTCAAAAGTCTTAACTTTGATAAAGATGGTCACTCACTGTGACTCAGACAGCTGGTTTATGGTGGCCTGCCAGAATCAAATCACTTCCCAGGAGGAGGCCCTGAAGGGCACAGCAACTCTTAGTAGCCAGGGGGCAAGATAGCCTGCTGTCAGGAATTTGCTCGGGCTTGAGTTTAGGAGATGCTCTGGCCATCAGGTTTCAATACACATGTTAGACAAGAAAAACCTGTGGGGGGGGGGGTTCTGCTCATCTGGCCACAAATGTCGTCTCCACCTATCAGTAGTACCATTTCCTGTTTTCCAGAGAAGGCTTCCAACAGGCTACAAAATCACTTCCTCCTGGCTGCAAAGACACTTCTGCTCTACTACAAGTACACTTCCACCTGGCTGTGCAGACCTGGGTGAACATGTGGGGTTTAGGTCTATACCTGTCCAGGGAGCCGTCATGGAATCTTAGGCAGGTGATGGCACCGATACACTGGCAGCCGAGCTGGAGTTGGCTTCCACCATGGCCTTCATTGGCTTCAGAAAAACGTCAGGGCTTTTGAATTGGAAGCCATGTTTGAGCAAACCTGAAGAACAGCTGTGGGAAGAAGTAGAAAAGTTTTGGAAGCCAGAGAGAAAGAGGAAGAACTACAGAAAGAGAGAGAATTAAGAAGGCAACATGAAGATAATGAATCAATACTTTCAGGCTCAAGTTTGATGAAACATCCTTCTGCATCACCTTCCAGTGACACAGAGAGCAGTGGAAGTGAAGATAGTTCTGATGAAGAAGTAATTGGGACTCCTTTGCCACCCCGAACCACCCAGGCACAATCTGAAGATACAGATGAACTCATAGGCCCCCCACTCCCACCCGGATATCAGGATAGTGATGATGATGATAAGGAGGAGGAGGAGCAGGAGGAGGAGGAGGAGGAGGACATTGATGATGAATTACAAGATGAAATTAATCCTGTCAAAAAAAATTACTGATTCTCATGAAATCACTCTACAGCATGGCAATAAAACAGTTTCTGCCCTAGGTCTGGACCCTTCAGGTGATTTTTTGGTGACAGGAGGGTTTGATTATGATGTTAAGTTTTGGGATTTTTCAGGGATGGATGCTTCCCTTCAAGCTTTCCTATCCCTTCAACCGTGTGATTGTCACCAAATTAAGTCACTACAGTACAGCAGCATAGGAGATGTGAGTCTTGTAGTATCTGGAAACTCTCAGGCTAAAGTGCTTAACAGAGATGCCTTCCTAGTGATGGAATGTGTGAAAGGAGACCAGTATATTGTGGATATGGCCAACACCAAGGGTCACATGGCAATGCTTAATACTGGCTGCTGGCATCCCAAAATAAAGGAAGAATTTTTGACTTGTTCAAATGATGAGACTGTGTGAACCTGGGATGTGGACAATGATAAGAAGCACAAGAGTGTGTTTAAACCAAGAACAGTTCAGGGGAAAAAAGTAATACTGACCACTTGTACATACAGTAGAGATGGGAAGCTCATTGCAGCTGGCTGTCAGGATGGAAGCATCCAGATCTGGGACAGAAATATGAGTGTTCATACCAAATCCCACTGCAGACAGGCCCACGATCCTGGCACAGATATTTCCTGTGTGACATTTTCCTATGATGGTACTGTCCTTGCTTCTCTGGGAGGGGATAATACTTTAAAACTGGGACATCTGACAGTTTAAGAAACTTGTTTTTTCAGCTTCAGAATCTTCCTACCTTCTTCTCAATGGCCGATTGACGCTCTAGTCCAGATGATAAGCTTTTGGTGACTGGAACATCTTTTAAGAAGGGAGGTGGCAATGGCAGGCTTTTTTTTGTTTTTTTGAATGCCAGACAGTCCATAAAGCATATGAAATCGATGTCACCAATGCAAGTGTGGTACGCTGCCTGTGGCATCCAAATTTAAAACAGATCATGGTTGCAACCAGAAATGGTTTGGCTAAAGTGTATTATGATCCCAACAAGAGTCAGAGAGGAGCAAAATTATGTGTAGTTAAAAACAAATGGAAGACTAGACAAGCTGAGACTTTAACCCAGGACTACATCATAACTCCTCATGCACTGCCTATGTTCTGTGAGCCACACCAGCAAAGTACAAGGAAAGCTGGAAAAAGATAGATTAGATCCTCTGAAGTCTCACAAACCTGAACCCCCTGTGGCAGGCCCAGGTCATGGTGGTAGAGTTGGAACCCACAGAGGAGCCTTGTCATCATACATAGTGAAAAACATTGCTCTGGATAAGACTGAAAACAGCAACCACTGGGAAGCCATTTTATGGCATGCAAAGGAAGCTGAGGATAACCCATACTGAGTTGCTCCAGTGTATTCCAAAACTCAACCTAAAACTGTTTTTACAGAAGTAGAATGAGAAGACAAAGAAACAAAGAATGAACTGGAATGGAAAAAAACAAAATTTGAAGAATTTATTTTGAGGTCATAGAGGAGTGAAGAGAGTCATGACCAAATTTGTTCTTAATTCTTTAAGAATTAAGATGAAAATAAATTAATATATTGCTTCCTAACACCAGTAATGACTGTTTTAAAGTTGTGCTAAATATATGCTCAGGTATTTTTGTTGCATTTATTAAACCCATTTATTTTTATTAAAGAAGAAGCAGATTCTTAAAAAAAAAATGAGGTAGCTAGGTGATGCAGTGAATAGAGCACCAGCCCTGGAGTCAGGAGGACCTGAGTGCAAATCCAGCCTCAGACACTTGACACACTTACTAGCCATGGTCAGGCCACTTAACCTCAATTGCCCTCCTAAAAGCAAAACAAACAAACAAAAACAATTTCTCTTCCCATTGATCTAAACATTGTTCTGTATGTCCTTTTACTTATTCCCTCATACTTTCCTCCAAAGATCCCTCCCATGTCCTCTCCTCTTCCTATGCTTACTGCTTTATTTTATCTGAATTTAGAAGACATTTATTTTCTTCTAAATATATATGTATTGTTCCCTGTTAAACCCATTCCTAATGAAAGTAAGTTACCAGAACTACCAGCCCTCCTCCCCATCTAATTCCTCTGTACCAATTCTTCCTCTTGCACCTCATTTGTATAAAATCATTAATCTTTTTAGCTGATCCTACATGGCTTTACTTTTTAAAATCATATCCTATCAGGTATGCTTCAATCTTTCTTATGAACTACCCAACTACTAATAACAATCTCAGACATATATACTTTTTACAAATATAAAAAGTAAATGGTCTGTCCTTATTGAATCTCTTGTAATCAGTCTTTGATCTGTACCTTATGTTTCTCTTGGCTCTTGTATGTCAAATCTTCTAATAAGATTTTTTTTCAACAAAGTCTTGAAAGTCTGACAGTTGATCAAATAACCATTTTTTTTTTCATTCAGACTTATGGCTAACTTTAAATATCTGGAAAGCAGATATATATTTTTGAATTTATTTTTATCTTAGTTTTGAACATTCATTTCCAAAAGATTTTGAGCTACAAATTTTCTCTCCATCTCTTCCCTACCTCCACCCCAAGATAGTAAGCATACTGAATTCCCTTTCCCCTAATCTATTCACTCTTATGTACTCCTCCATCCTCCCCTACTTTCTTTTAGGGAAAGATGATTTTCTACAACCCTTTGCCTGT
>CM053583.1:236952483-236968129 GCA_028627135.1 Pseudochirops cupreus
TCAAGGTGATACAGGAACTAGAAGCTTCTATATTAAGAGATCAAAGGATTTGGAATGTGATATCCTGGATATCAAAGGAGATATGATTAAAAACAAGAATCATGTACCCAGCAAAACTGAGTGTAGTCTTAAGGGGAAATTACGGTAATTCAATGAAATAGAAGATTTTCAAGCCTTCTTGATGAAAAAACTAGAAATGAATAGAAAATTTGACATAAAAATACAAGAAGCAAGGGAGCATGAGAAGGTAAACAGGAGGAAGAAATAATAAGGAATTTATCAAATTTGAAGTATTTACATGCTTACATGGAAAAAGCATAATTATAACTTCTGGATCTTTTCTCAGTATGAGGATAGTTTAAGGGAATATAAGTGTGTGTGTGTGTGTGTGTGTGTGTGTGTGTGTGTGTGTCTAGATAGGAGAGTATACAGGTGTATGAATACAAATGTGAATGTGTGTATACATGTGTACAGGTATACATCTATAGAGGGTACAGCATCAATTGAATAGGAAGGGATGACATTTAAAAGGTGAAATTGAGAGGTGGGAGAGGAATATAATGAGAGGGCATGGGGAGAGACAGAATGGGATAAATTATCTCATATAGAAGAGGCAAGGGATAACTATTACAATGGAGGGGAAGAATAGGAAGGCAAAAGGGAATGGGTCAACCTTACACTCATTAAATTTGGCTTAGGGAGGGAATGACATACACTCTGAATTGGCTATCTGGCCCTACATGAGAGTAGGAGGAAAGGAAATGACAGGGAGGATGATGGATGGGAGGGCAGGTTGGGGGCAAGGGTAGTTAGAAGCACACACTTTTGTAAAGGGACAGGGACAAAGAAGAGAACAGAACAAGTTGGGGGGAGGCTAGGATGGAGGGAAATACAGTCACTCTGTCACAATATATCCACTATGGATACATTTTGCATAGCTACACATGTACAACCTATATTGAATTGCTTATCTTCCCAGTAAGGGTGAGTGATGAGGGAGGAAGGGAAGGAATTTGGAATCCAAAGTTTTAAAATCAAGTGTTTAAAAAAATATTTGATACTCACTGAGGAATAGAATAGTGTATGGCTGGAATAGGTTAAGTACATGCGACATAGCTGTCAATGACTATAATAATCAAATGTTTGATAAACCCAAAGACCGTAGTTCTGGGATAAGAACTCACTATTTGACAAAAAACTGCTGGGAAAACCAAAAAATAGTATGGAAGAAACTGGGTATAGATCACTATCTTACACCATACACCAAAATCAAGTCTAAATGGGTGCATGATCTAGGTATACAGGCTGATAGCGTAAGCAGTCTGGGAGAGCAAGGAATAGTTGACCTATGAGATTTATGAAGAAGGGAAGATTTTATGACCAAACAAGAGTTAGAGAGAATTATGAAATGCAAAATGGATAATTTTGATTAAATTACATTGAAAAGCTTTTATACCAAAAAAAAAAAAAGGCAATGTAACCAAGCTTAGGAGGGAAGTGGGAAATTGTGAAAGAATTCTTACAGCCAGTATTTCTGATAAAGACTTCATTTCTATAGTATACAGAGAATTAAATCAAATCTATAAGGATAAAAGCCATTTCCCAATTGATAAATGGACAAAGGATATAAACAGGCAGTTTTCAGAGGAACCAATTAAAGATATCTATAAACATATGAAAAAATGCTCTAAATCACTATTGATTAGAGAAATGCAAATCAAAACAACTCTGAGGTACCACATCTCACTGGTCAGATTGACTAAGATGACAAAACAGGAAAATGATAAATGCTGGAGAGGATGTGGAAAAATTTGGACACTAATGCATAGTTGGTGGGGTTGTAAGCTGATCCAACCATTCTGGAAAGCAATCTGGAACTATGCTTAAAGGGCTATAAATATGTGCATATTCTTTGGCCCAGAAATACCGCTTCTATGTCTGTATCTCAAAGAAATCACAGAAGTTGGAAAAGGACCCATATGTACAAAAATATTTATAGCAGCTCTCTTTGTGGTGTCAAAGAATTGGAAATCAAAGAGATGCCTATCAATTGGGGAATGGCTAAACAAGTTGTAGTATATGAATGTAATGGAATACTATTGTGCTATAAGAAATGAGGAGAAGATGAACTTCATAATAATTTGGAGAGGCTTATATAAACTGATGTTGGGTGAGAAGAACAGAACCAGGAGAACTTTGTACACAGTTATAGACACATTGTATGTGTGATGACTAACTCTGATAGACTGGGCTCCTCTCAGCAATACAATGTTAGAAGACAACTACAAAAGAGTAATGATGGAAAAGGACATCCACATCCAGAGAAAGAACTATAGAATATGTAGACTGAAGCAAGCTACTTGCTCACTCTTGTTTGTGTTTAGTTTTCTTTTGTTCCTTCTTTTTCATTTTTCACTTCATTGGGTATAATCCTTCTTTACAACAAGACTAATGTTCAACATGAAGGTATTTGCAGAACCTATTTTTGATTACATGCCACTGTGTGGGGGAGGGGAGAGGAGAGGGAGGAGGAAAATATTTGAAACTCGAGATTGTGGAACTGAATGTTGTAAAGTAAAAGTAAATAAATAAATTCAAAAAAAGGAAAATATATTGGATTTAGAGAGTGATTACATCATTAAATGAAAACTAGCATTCCCTGATCTAGGAATCATATTTTCTGCTGTCAGTTATGGTATGTAATTAAGCTTGAACCAGACTGATGATGAGCAGTAGTTGTTCAAATGATTCAGAAAATATGATCTATTGAGATTATTTTGTGATAAATTTAAATATATGGTTGTTTGATGCTCTTGGAATTTCCTACACTTCAAGCCAAATCAAGCAGCAATTTTGTGAATACATGAGTGAAGAGAAGTTGAAAAGCTGATCAGCTTTATTATCTCAACCTAAGTCATAGCTTCACTGCTTCCTTTTATGCTCAGAATATATGTCATTGGAGTAGAAAGATGCAGAAGAAGTAGTTTAGGTTTGACTTGCCTTCAAGATTTCAATATGATTGGATTCCACTTTTATATCTGATGGTGTTTCTTTTCTGATAAACATTTTTTAAAAAGCATTTTTGTCTATTAGTTGACTGTGTGAAGATCACCTCCCTTTGTCACTCTTATTTCATTGCAATGTCAATAAGTCAGTAGTTAACATTATTAAGTACCTACTACATGTAGGGCATTTTAATAAGCTATAGGGTTCAAAGATAGACCAATGACAGTCTGCCCTCAAAAAAGTTCAAAATCTAATGTGAGAAACAACATACAAACTATTACGTACAAACAATATATGTCTCTCTCCCTCTCTCTGTATGCATATATATATATACATACCTATATGCATATATTAATATTTATATGTCTGTGTATTTATGTATGTTAACACACACATATATATATATATATATATATATATATGCATAGAAATAATCAATATCTCAATAGAAGGAAAGCATTAGAATTAGGAGGACTGAGGGTGGTTTCTTGTAGAAGGTGAGATCTTAGATAACACTTGTAGGAAATCAGAGATTCCAGGAGGCATAGACGAAGAGAGGAAGCATATTATGGATGAAGGATAACTAGTGGAAATATCCAGAGTGAAAAGATGGAGTGTCTTATTCTAGGAACAACAAGGAAGCCTGTGTCATTGGATTAAAGAGCATGTGGTGTTGCGTGATGTGAAAATTAAAAACAAAAAACAAAACCTGGAAAGGAAGTGCATGTAAAGAGGATTTTGTTATTCTTTTTAGAGTTTGGTTTCTTAGGGACAATGGCCATGGCAATGTCTAATTCCCTGGTTTTATATAATAACTCCCAGAATAGCCCCAAGGATCCTAGATAGCAATTCCTAGAATAAAAGTGACAGACAGTCCTATTGTGACTACACTTTGAACTAGAGGGGTGAAATAATTGATATTTATTATACCTGTGCAGAATGACAATTTGTTAAAGTTAACCTGTGAGCTTAATGTGGGCAAGATGCCTTTTTTGTCTGCTGCCCTATAATGCAAGTGGGCACTGGCCAGTGAGGGGGAGAAACAATGTAGAACCGATAGGGGAATCTGTGTGTGCCTTGACTGAACCTCATCAAGAATTGAGGGCATTCAGGGGAGTGCAGAAATGTCTCAATTGACCTTATCAGGATACAGGGTTTGTTGCCCTTCCCTCCCCCCCCCTTCTCACTGTCCAGTGAGAGAAGGATTGTTAGGTAATACTATAGGAATTGATGGTCCCATCATCAGCAACTACCTTTTGAGAAGACTAGACTAGAATAAAACTGTTTATTAAACCATCTGATGCTGTCTTCCTGTCCTTCATGTCTGAACTGGTTAAGAGTGATCCTTTTAGAAACTAGAGTCCCAAAACTTCGGTGCTTCCTGTGTGTTATCTGTGAAATAATTAGAGAGAAGGATATGATCTGCACAGACTAAAGGCAAAGAGAGAGATGTGGTTTACTGGGACTGGAATTATTGTGTTTTGTTTTGGGTTTTTTTTATTGCTATAGTAGCTATGGTTCTATGGAGCCCTCCACAGGGATGGGAGGACAGAGTGTTTACCTCTCCCCATGAGTGGGAATATGTGCCCCCTAGCCCTAGAGACTTTGAGAAAGTTTTGCTGAAAATTGTGCATATTCTTGTTAAGAAGGGAGCTAGAAAGAATGGAGGAGTTGTAGAAATGTTGTGGAAGACCCAGACTGACTTAGCCCTGAATGTGTTGAAGAATCAGTGTGCACTTGCAGAAGTGGCAGTGTTCTGGACCTGCTCATAGAGACCTTGACTTGGTGGCAGAAGCAGTGCTGGTGGAGCACTGGACAGTCATAACCTGGGAGAAACCAAGCTAGGAGCAGTAGAAGCAGCAGTAGCAGTGGGGACAATTTCGCTGGTGCACAGAGCAAGGCCCCTGGGTGATAACACTGTTTTCCCCCTCCCTTATCTTATAGGCTTTCCCGAGGAGATGAACAGGAGCAGTGGTTGTGTGAGGAAAACATGACTGAGGGAGCTGGGGAAGTCAAATGGGCAACTCAGTTTCTTGTGTTGTAGTTTGATTAAAGTTAACTGTTGTGAGTAAGAATTACTGAAAAGTTTTTGTTAATGGAAGCCCAGTTAGGGGAGATTCAGACTGCTTTATCCTAGGAATGGGAGGAAAAAGAGGCATGGGAGAAAGTATGAAACATATTAGAGACTGAGACCCAAATTCTCAGGGCTCAGATGATTCTGGTTCCATCTGCTCAAGAGGCAGAGTTATCTGATGATGTGGAGGAGAACTTTGGATGTGTTGTAAAAGAAAAGGTGAATGGGAAAAGTTTCTTTTGAATTTATCTGTATTAAAAGAGAAGCCTATGGTACAGGCAATGGTTAATTCTCCTACAAAGATAAAGAAGGAGTCAGAAAAGAAGTTTCTTTTGAACTTCTCAGAACCAAAGTCATAGTCATGGTCAGAGTCAGGGCTTGAGAGGAGTAGGCGCATCTCAGACTGTGTATATTGTTGTAGTTTAGATTGTTATTGTTAAGTCGTTATGGATTGTGAACGTTAAGCTTTTGTTTCTAGGTTCAAGGACCTCTAGAGATGTCACCTGTGTAGAGGTGACAAGCACAAGCAGCTTTCCAGAGGACTGCTCCTGTGAACAGTTTCGAGATTCTGGTTACATAGTATAGTGAACTCTATTTATTCAGTAACAAACTAAGAGAAAACATTGACAGAAACCAAAGTACAGCATTCACAGTGGTATAGCATAACAGGTTATCTATTAAGTGACCACATAGTTTTCACCAAAGTGGTCACCTAGTTTTAAATTAAAAAAAAAATATATCATTCAATAAGTCCTTAACTCAATCATTATTAAGGAGCTGGCCTCCTTAAGGGACACAAAGTAAAAAATTCAAAGTTGTCCACTCCTAGTAAACCATGATCCTCTCAGTCAGCATTAAGTACCCAAGAAGAGATCTTTTCATCTTGACTCAAGGCTGGCTCTCAGATTCCATGGTTCATCTTCCATGTTCCTAGATCTTTCCCATATCTACTCAGCTGTGACCTGGATGCAAAGGCAGGCAGCTCTTAGCTCCTTTTCCAGATCCTTATCCAGTTCCTTGTCCAGTTCCTTGTCTGTGTCCCATCCCATACTGAAGTTCACAGTGTCCAGTCCACCTCAAGTCCTTCACAGTTCCTGTTTCTGGTAAGACAAAGCTTAACAGAGCCACTGTAATATTCATATACATTGCCGGCACCATCATCAATTCACTATCTGCCTGTGCCCACAGACAAGGTCCAAGAGATCAACACAAGTCATCAGTAAAGTTCTAGGACCTCCAAAACCCTCTTCCAGGACTTCTGTAGACTAACAACCAGAAACCTTTTTTCAGAGCTTCTAGTAATGTCCCAGGGCTTCTGTACAATGTATCACAAAAAAAAAATCAACACAGAAAAAAACAGACAAACATAAAGTGCTGGGATACCACAAGTTTTCTCCTTCTCCACTCTGCTACCACAAGAGTTTTCTTCTCAGTTCATCTCAGTTCTGCTCTCTCTCATCCTGGGCTTCTCCTTATATATGGTCATTAAGCTCTTCCCTGAGGAGATGGACTTCATATTTACCTGCAGAGGCTTATACAAATTGATGCTAAGTGAGAAGAGCAGAACCAGGAAAAAATTGTACACAATCACAGACACATCATATGTATGATGACCAACTTTGATAAACTGGACTCTTCTCAGCAATGCACAGCTGTAAGACAACTCTACAAGTCTCAGGGATGGAAGAAGATATCTACATTCAAAGAAAGATCTAGAAAGACCAGAGTTTAAATGGAGATTGAAGCAATCTACATGCTATCATTCTTTTTCATGTTTGCTTTTCTTTCTTTTTTCCCATTGTTCACTCCATTGGTTACAACCCTTCTATACAACCAGAATATTGTACAATGTGAAAATATTTGCAGATCCTATACATGATTGCATGCCATCCTCAGGGGGAAGGGGAAGGAAGGGAGAGGAAAAAATTTGAAACTCAAGGGATTGTGGAACTGAATCCTGTAAACTAAAGTAAATACACAAGTCAATGGGAAAAAAAAGCAAAAAAAAAAAAGCTCTTCCCTGTTCTGCCCCTTCCTGTTACATCAGCAACAGGATTTCATAAGTTCTGGGTTTCACAAGTTCTCTTTCTCAACAAAAACTTGATATAATCATGGGCAAGGCTCAAAAGAAACTTGAATTGAGCAAGGTGCTAAATAATTAAATAGCTGAAAGAAGGTCTTAACTACTTCTTTGCTTACCATTATGTCAGTGTCAGGGTGGAACAACAGGGAAACCACATGGGAATCTGTGTGTGCTTTGATCCATAAGCAGACCCCATCAAGACCTGAGGGGATTTCAGGGAGTGCCCAAGCTATGCCTGTCTCAACTGACCTTATTGAGATGCAGGATTAGTTGCCCCCTTCCTCTTTTCACTGGCCCCTGTGAGAAGGGTTGTTAAGTAATATTGTAGGAGTTGATGCTACCATTATCAACAACTCCCTTTTGAGAATTCTAGAGTAAAATAAAACTGATTATTAACCTCTCCAAAACTGTCATTCTGTCCTATCTGTCTGATCAGAATAAGTGTCAACCTGTTAAAGGCTGGAGTCCAAAATATCCAATGCCTTCTTTGAGTTACCAGTGAAACAGATAGAAAGAAGCAGAAGTTATTAAGATCTTTCTGAAGCACAAGGGCCACCTCAACATGTGAAATAGGAGTGAAGTGAAAGAATATATCTGAGTCATGTGAAGAGAAGAAGCTCACAGTAAATAGCCTCAATATTTTTTTTTCAGTAAAATATAGTTAAGATTCTCATTTGTGAGTGTGTGATAGGGGAAGCCATAATAGGTTTGAAGATGGATGAAAATATTTGGAAATACTGCTGTGGTAAGTGGGATAGTGAGTTGATTTGTTATTGTTCAGTTGTTTCTGTCCTATATGACTCTTCATAACCTCGCTTTGGGTTTCCTTGGCAAAGATATTGGAGTTGTTTGCTATTTCCTTTTCCAACTCATTTTACAGTGAGGGTTAAGCAGGGTTAAATGATTTGCCCAGGGATATACAGCTGGGAAGCCTGAGGCCAGATTTAAACTCATGAGGATGATTCTTCCTGATTGCAAGCTCAGTGTTCTGTCTCTTCTTCTTTCTAGCTGTCCTATTATTTAAGTAGTGAAGTATAAGGTATAACAGGAGTTCCTGAAAGCAGTGAGGGCCACTTTGAGGTTACAGAAAATGGGGTACCTAGTCAGGAGATACATGATTTTCTCCACTTTCATTCAGTAGTATGTGCATGGGACCACAGGATCAGAGGATGGAAGTGATCCAAAGCTGAGACATACCAGGGCACAAAGGGACAAAGAGTTCAAATGAAAAGTATAGAGTTTAATTGGTTCACCAAAGAGTCAAAATAAAAAAAAATTTTGAGTATGATGGTCAGGAGGAGAACTGAGGGATTGAAGGATCAAAGGTCATATGAGGACAAAGAACAGAGTCTGGTAATGAGAGGCAGAAAAAGTTAGAATCCAATATATTGCAAAAAGGGAATTTATAGACATATTAATTTATACACACAGAAGTAGTACATTTGTGAACAATGAAAATGTAAAGGGTATGATAAATTTTGTTTTTATTTGAGGGGGAGATGATCATTTGTTATAGGAAAGTAGTAATTTGAGGAACTGGAAGATTAGAGTGCTTGAGGAAATATCATTATACATTAAGTCCACTAGCATGAGGGAAGGAATTGCAGAGGAAAGATTGTAAATAACATACAGAAATCATCAAAGGAGGAATGGGGAGCATTCTAGAAGTTTATAGACATCAACTACCAGAACTTTGATTATATGATAGATATGGATTATATGAACCTCAAAGAAGGATAGGTTAATAAGTGATAGTGGTAAGAGAAGAACCTGACAGTGGCAATGGGAAGTAAAGAGTAATAAAAACAGAGATAAGTTAGAAATTTCAGTGGGGAATTGAAAGTCAAAAATCTTTTCTCCAACTCCAGTTTATAAAGAATTTAGACATTGCACACAAATGTGTAACATGTGGGAAATTGTATTGTTCTTTATTAGGAAGGCAATATTTTCTTTGGCCTTCATATAAAAGTTTAGCTAGGGGAGCAGAATCAAGATGACAACATAAAAGCATGAGAACTCCACAGCTCCCACCATAATCACCTCAAATACCTATAAAATATGACACTAAACAAATTTTAGAGCTCCAGAACCCACAAAATTACATAAAAATACATATCCCACTGGGAGCAGCCCAGCAGGCAGGACAGGAGGGCTCATCACAGAGGGCTGGGAGCCGGGCCCAGCCTGGCCTGAGACCTTGGCTTAGCCCTGGGGTGAACAGGACAAGCCACAGCTGGAACACTCTGGAGAGTGGATCACAGGTAGCTGTGGCAGTGTCCAGAATTATCAACCCATATGAAACAAGGACAAAGTGAAAGGTCAGTAGAACTCAGCTAAATTTTGGGGAGAAAAGTGGGTCTGGCTGCCACCTCCAGGGCAAGAAAGCAGCAGAAGTGGTGGCCCTGGAGCTGCCTCCATGTGGCTACTTCAGAGCTCATGGCCTGCAGATTGCAGGGGGGCCAAGTGATCATTCAGAGGCTAATTGCTCTTGACTTAACTGGCCTGGATCCAGATTGCAGTCTTGGGTGATGGTCCTGAGGTGTGTTTTCAGTGAGGCAAAGCTTGTGGGGGCTGCAGAGACTGCACCTCCTAATAGCTCTGGCAGCTGTGAAAACCACAGCAATTTGGAACAAATCTCTCCTCTCTGAAGGCAAAGTTCTACTGAACCCAAAAGTCAAGTAATTGACTGGCAACATGAGCAGGCAAAGGAAGCAAAGAAAGTTCAGCAATCCAACTTTAGATTCCTTTTTTGGGGAGAAAAAGGATCAAAGCAAGGAACAGGAAGGAGGAAGACAACACAATTAGAACTCCTCCACCAAAAGCTTCCAAGAAAAATGTAAGCTGGTTACAGGCCATAGAGGACCTTAAGAAGGATTTTGAAAACAAAACAAGAGAAGTGGAGGAAAAATTGGAAAGACAAATGAGAATGATGCAAGGAAATCATGAAAAGAGAGTCAACAACTTGACTTAAAAAAAATAACACCTTAAAAATATATTAATTCAAATGACAAAAGAGGCCCAAAAAGCCAATGAGGAGAAGAATGACTTAAAAAGTTGAATTTACCAGATTGAAAAAGAATCTCAAAAGCTTTCTGAAGAGAATAATTCCTTCTGAATCAGAGTAGAGCAAATGGAAGCAAATGATTTCATGAGTAATCAAGATACTATTAAACAGATGCAACCAAATAAAAAATAGAAGGCAATGTGAAATATCTTATTGAAAAAAACACTGACCTGGAAAATAGATCCAGGAGAGACAATTTAAAAATTATTGGACTACCTGAAAGCTGTGATCACAAAAAAAAACCTAGAAATCATCCTTCAAGAAATTCTTAAGGAAAATTGCCCTGATATTTTAGAACCAGAGGGCAAAATAGAACTTGAAAGAATTCACTGATCTCCTCTTGGAAAAGATCCCAAAAAGAAAACTTCTAGGAATGTTATAGCCAGGTTCTGGAGTTCCCGGATCAAAGAGAAAGCATTATAAGCCGCCAAGAAGAAACAATTTGAATACTGTAGAAACACAATCAGGATAACCCAGGATCTAGCAGCTTCTGCATTAAGAGATCAAAGAGCCTAGAATATGATATTCTGGAGATCAAGGGAGCTAGGATTAAAACCATGAATCACCTACCTGGCAAAATTGAATACAACGTTTCAGGGGAAAATATGATCATTCAAGGAGGTGGAGGACTTTCAAGCATTCTTGCTGAAAAAACCAGAACTGAATGGGAAATTTGACATTCCAATACAAGCATGAGAAGGTAAACATGGAAAAGAAATTTTAAGGGCCTTATCAAATTTGAACTATTTACATGTCAACATGGAAAAATGACACTTGTAACTTGTGAAACTTTTCTCAGGATGAGGATAGGTGAAGAGAATACAAATGTGTGTGTATACACACACACATATCTATATAGGAGGGTATATATATGCATATGAATACATATGTGAGTGTGTGTACATAGACAGAAGGCGTAGGATCAATTTAATAGGAAGGGATAATATTTTAAAAGGTGAAATTGAGATGTGGGAGAGAAATAGAATGAGAGAAGACTGGAAGAAACAGAATGGAGTCAATCATCTCATATAGAAGAGACAAGGGATAACAGTTACAATGGAGGGGAAGAACAGGAAGGCAAAAGGGAATGAGTCCACCTTACTGTCACATACACTCTAAATTGGGTATCTTGCCCTACAGGAGAGTAGAGGGGGAGGGGATGAGAGGGGGGGTAATGGAGGGGAGAGTGGAGTTGTTAGAAGCATACACTTTTGTCAAGGGACAGGGACAAAGTAGACATAAGAACAAGTGGGGGGTGGGATAGGAAGGAGAGAAATATAGTCAATCTTTCACAATCTGTCCATTGTGGAGATATTCTGCATAACTACACATGTATATCTTGTATTGAATTGCTTGTCTTTCCAGTATTGGTGAGTGACAAGGGAGGAAGGGAAAGAATCTAGAATTTAAGGGTCTATAATGAAATGCTAATATATAAATATACATATATGTATATAATAATAATAATTATTATTATTATTATCATTATCATTATCATTATTATTTACATGCAACTGAGAATTAAGATATACAGGCACTGGGGTACGGAAATCCATGTCACCCTATCAGAAATAAGTGGAGTGATGGTGGAGGACATGGGAGAGAATAGATTGGGGGAGGGGCTATACAGTGGAATAGCTGTTTTGGGGTGATGGGTAGGGGAAAGTTGGGGAGAAAATTTGAAACTCAAAATCTTGTGGAAATGAATGATGTGAACTAAAAATAAACAAAAGTTAATTAACAAAATAAAAGAAAAGTAAAGCTTGTAGATGATGCCATCCATGTTCATCTTTTTTCCTGAAATATTTGGCCCTCATATCCCTATTTGTCCCTGTGTACATGATCCTTATTTTTTAATAAGCTAAATTATTTACTTTTAGTTTTCATCATTCACTTTCATAACTTTTAAATTTTCTCCCCCCCTTCCCTCCCTCTCCTCAATAGAGCATGCAATCCAATATAGGCTCTACATATACATTTCTATTAAACATTTTCACATTAGTCATGTTGTATAGAACAATTTGAAGGAATGGGACTGACTAGGAGAAATAGAAACATAAAACAAAACAAATGTGATTCTTATTTTCATTAAGGTAAGGCATAGGGAATGATGCTATCATTTTGAGAGGAAGGTGTCACTTGGAGAGATAATATTAATAACTGAAATCTGGATATTTAAGGTCTATAATACACTTTTCATCTATTTTCTTGTTTGATCCTTATGCAACCTATTCCTTTGGAGTAGGTACCAGTATCTCCATTTTAGAATTGATAAAACTGGGGCTTAGTGAATATAGAGGGCTAGCACAGAATCAAAATTATTTAATGTATGAGCTATATTTAAAACTCCATTCTTCCTGACTCTATCCATTGAACAAGTTGTTCCAATAGCTATGAAGACACCTGAAGCAGGCATTGTAAAGCCTAGAGCTTCAACAGGCATAGGAGATGCCAAGGTCCTTCACAACATCCCAGGTCACAGTCAGTCATTCTGACTTTTGTCTTGCCCTTGTATTTCAGTGATTCTGTAAGAGAGAATGAGGCTGATGACTCTATCCAATACAATGAAGACAGAAGAAATGGATGCCAATCCAAAATAGAAAATCTCACTAAGATCAATAAGAATAGTCCACATGAAAGGAATATATGTATTACTGCATTTTATAGTATAAAATGTATATAAAGTTGTTCCTGGGGGTATGATCTTAAAAGGTTGGCAGAAACTAACTGATTCATGCCTGGTGGACCAAAATTATAGTCCTTATACAATTGTCAACAAGCTGTCCTAGAATGAATCACTTGGGATTAATTAGCATGTTCCATTCAGATGTCAATACAAGTCTTTTCTATTCAGCAGAATCTGAGTTCTTAATGCCTTTGAAGCCTTGGTAAAAAAAAAAAAAATTACAACTTCCATTTCAATTAAAGAGCTTTTTTTAAAAAAAAATTGAAAATAGCAGCTTTCACTTCATAGAAGGATCATTTTTATTTTTCATTTTGAGAGAAAAAATGATGCCTCACTACTCTTTTCATTGCGGGTGGGGTGGGGCATGCAGATATGGACATATATATTGACTCCACTTCTAAATGGCTGTGAGAAAGAGAGACAGATAGACAGACAGAGAAGAAGAAGAAGAAGAAGAAGAAGAAGAAGAAGAAGTTGGAGGAGGAGGAGGAGAAGTCAAAACGACACAATAGCAAGGAGAAATGCAAATCCCAGAGATCAAAGAAAAAGGGCCCATGTGCATAAAAATATTTATTTTGTGCTGGCAAGAATTGGAAACTGACAGGATGCCCATCACTTAGGGAATGACTGAACAACTTGTGGTATATGATTACAATGAAATTATTTATTGTCCTTCATTTTTGAAGGGGATTGGTGTCATCACAGGACAATTTCTTGTCTAGAGCATGAATTGGATTCATGTGAGGCAGAGTTGCACAAATCATCAGCCTCACTATCTCTTACAGAATCACTGAAATACAAGGGCAAGACAAAAGTCAGAATGACTGACTGTGACCTGGGATGCTGTGAAGGACCTCGCATCTCCTATGCCTGTTGAAGCTCTAAGCTTTACAATGCCTGCTTCAGGTGTCTTCATGGCTATTGGAACGACTTGTTATCCTTTGCCTATTCCACCAGGGGAAGTCTTTACGTGCTTGGGGCAGATATCCCCCTACCTCACCAGCAAATTTGAGGCCTCTTGGTTATACTCAACCATATTAGGCCATCTGCCAAGATAGTTTACTAGGGTGTGGCCACTGAACCTGCTACAGCTTCTTGTAGTCACATGTAAGAATTGGATGAAATGTAGATGTCAAATATAGATGAGAAGCACTGAAAAGTGTCAACAAATTATTAGACAAGAGGTGACATTCCTCCTGGAATACCTTATATATCCCATTTTGTGATTAAAATACAATTGTGCTGTAAGAAATAATGAAGGTTATGGTTTCAGAAACTCTGGGAAGACTTATGTGAACTACAAAAAGTGAAGTGAGCAGAACTAAGTGAATCTTATACACAATAACAGCAATATTTTAATTATCATCAACTGTGAAAGACTTAGCTACTCTAACCAACACAATGGCCTATGACTATTCTGAAAGATGAATGATGAAAACTGCTATTTAACTCCAGAGAGAGAACTAATGAGCTCTGAGTGCAGTTTAAAGCATATTCTCTTTCATTTTTGTTGCTTTCCCCCTCTCTTTCACAATACGGCTAATGTGGGAAAATATTTTCATAGATATATAGATAGATAGATAGATAATTAGAAAGATAGATAGATGAGTGTGTATGTGTATACTATTGTTTTTTTTTTTTTTGCCATTTTCTTCTCCAAGTCATTTGACAGATGAAAAACTGAGGCAAAGAGGGTTAAGTGACTTGTCCAGGATCACATAGCCAGTAAGTCTCTGAGGATGGATTTCACCTTGTGAAGATGTCTTCTTGGCTCTTGGCCCAGCATTGGATCCACTGTGCAATCTAGCTGTCACAGTTGTAGAAATAAATAATCTTTTAAAAATAAAAGACTTTATGATTTTAAATAAAACTAAGAACTGTCCTTCTGGAAGGGAAAAAATGATAAATTTTTAACTAATGTTATTTTAAAGGGATAAGAAAGACAAATTACTGATACAAAGATGATTGAAGTGAATTCAGAATGGAAAAATAATTTTAAAAAATATTGTTAGAAAGTGCAATCCAGGGGGCGGAGCCAAGATGGCAGCGTAGCAGCAGCAACATATCGCAGCTCTCACATAGCCACCCCAAAATACCCATAAAACAGGACTCTAAACCAAACCTAGAACTCCAAAATGCACGCAAAGATACTTCCCACTAAAGTCAGCTCAGCTACGAGGAACCATATCAGCACTGTGAACCAAAACCAGCCTGCCCTGAAGCCTTGGCTGTGCCTCGGGGGCGACTGGATGGGAGGAGTGGAGAAGCCTCTCAGGTGAGCAGATTAGCAGCAACTGTGAGTGGGATTTGTGAAAGGGGGAGATAAGCAGCCTGGTAAAAGGCCTCCAGAGCAGAAAAGTGAAAGGCAGAGGTTTTGCTCTGACCTCTGTGTTGTAGCTTCCCACCCGCGGCCTACAGACAGCAGGGGGACTTACCGATTGTTTGCAGGCCAGTGCTTTCGCGTTGAGCAGCCGGGATACTGATTGCCGTCTTGGGCCTCCATCTTGGAGTCTTTATTATCCAGTCTGCCGGAGGTGTTTAGGAGGACTCCCAGCATCTTCCTGAGAGCTACGGCAGCCAGGAGGACGCAAGCGATTTGGGACAGAGTTTCCCTTCTGGAAGCAGAGCCCCACAGAGATTTTTAAAAAAAAATCATGGTCTTAAGAACCATGAGTAAGAATAAGCATAAGAAGCAAAGTAAGAACAGCTCCCAAACCCTTGATTCCTTCTTTG
>CM053583.1:236968629-236987292 GCA_028627135.1 Pseudochirops cupreus
AATCTCTGTGGGGCTCTGCTTCCAGAAGGGAAAGCTCTGTCCAAATCGCTGGGGTCCTCCCAGCTGCCGTAGCTCTCAGGAAGATGCTGGGAGTCCTCCTAAACACCTCCGGCAGACTGGATAATAAAGACTCCAAGATGGAGGCCCAAGACAGTGATCAGGATCCAGGCCACTCAACACGAGAGTACTGGCCTGCAAACAATCGGTAAGTCCCCCTGCTGTCTGCAGGCCGTGGGCGGGAAGCTACCAAGCAGAGGCGGTGCAAAACCTCTGCCTTTTGCTTTTCTGCTCTGGAGGCCTTCTGGCTGGACTGCTTATCTCCCCCTTTCACAATTCCCATTCACAGCTGCCGCTAATCCACTCACCTGAAGCTCCTCAGCTCCTCCTGTCCAGCTGTCCCCGGGGCACAGCCGCGGCTTCAGGCCAGGCTGGTTTTGGTTCGCAGTGCTGATATGGTTCCTTGTAGCCGAGCTGACTTTAGTGGGAAGTATCTTTGTGTGTGTGTTGGAGTTCTAGGATTGGTTTAGAGTCCTATTTTATGGGTATTTTGGGGTGGCTATGTGAGAGTTGCGATATGTTGCTGGTGCTATGCCGCCATCTTGGCTCCGCCCCCCAAATCTTTATGTTGAAATCTTTTTCAAGAAGTGATTGGTTAATTCTTTCAAACTCTGTTTTGGCCTCTGGTTCTAAAACATTAGGGCAACTTTCCTTGAGAATAACTTGAATAATGATTTCTAGATTTTTTATCATGACTTTCAGGTAGTCCAATAATTTAAAATTATTTCTCTTTGACTATTTTCCAGGTCAGTTGTTTTTCAGTGAGATATTTCACATTGCCTTATATATTTTTCATTTGTTTGGATCTGTTTAATAGTACCATGATTTCTTGTACAGTCATTAGATTCCTTTTGCCCCACTCTAATTCTGAAGGACTTATTCTCTTTAGTGAGCTTTTGAAATTCTTTTTTTCTTCTGACAAATTTGGCTTTTTAAGGCATTCTTCTCCTCATTGGCTTTTGCCATTTGAATTAGTCTATTTTTTATGGTGTTATTTTCTTCAGTCAGGTTGTTGACTCACTTTTCATGATTTTCTTGAATCATTCCCATTTCTCTTCCCAATTTTTACTCCACTTCTCTTATTTGGTTCCCAAAATCCTTCTTAAGCTCCTCTATGGCCTGTAACCAGTTCATATTTTTCTTAGAAGCTTTTGTTTTGGAATTCTGACTTCATTATCTTCTTGTCATTTCATGCTTTGATCCTTTTTGTCCCCAAAAAAGGAATCTAAAGTTGGATTGCTGAGCTCTCTTTGCTTCCTTTGCCTGCTCATGTGGCCACTCAATTACTTGACTTTTGAGCTTTTTGACACAGTAAAACTCTGTTTCCAGAGAGGAAAGCTTTTTCCAAATTGCTGGGGTTTTTACAGCTGCCAGAGCTACTAGTTGGGCACTCTCTCTGAAGTCTCCACTGGCTCTGGCACCTGTTCACATACCCCAGGACCACCACCCAAGACAGCAATCTGGATTCAAGCAGGTTAAGGCAAGAGCAATTACCACCTCAGAATGGTCTCTTGGTCCCCCTACAGTCTGCAAGCTAGGAGCTCTGAAGTAGCCACATGGAGGCAGCTGCATAGCTGCCATGCTTGAACTGTTTCACCCTTCCTAGTGCAGAGGCCTGACGGCACTCATGGTCCCTCTGTTTCCAAAGTCCATACTGACCTATTACTTTTCATTTGGCATTTATGGATTGGTAATTCTGGAAACCACCACACATGATGGTGATCCACTCTCCAGAAGTCCCTCCAGCTCCTGCTGATTGGGCCGTCCTGGGGTTAAAACTATGTGCTCATACAAGACGGGATTCAGCTCCCAGAAGTCTGTGTTGGACCCATCCTGCTGGCCTCCTGGTGTGCTTTCAGTGGGAGATTTTTTCCTCTCTGGCACTTTGTGGGTTCTGTAGCTATAAAGTTTCTTTAGAGTCATATTTTATAGGTATTTGAGGTGATTATGGGGAGAGCTCATGGAGTTTTCCCGCTTCAATGGCCCCATCTTGGCTCTGCCCTCCTCCCCAATATATTTTCTAGAATACAAATCTTGATCCTCATTTGCTGGAGTTGCCCTTTCTGTTATTTCAGTGGATTAAAAATCTTTAAATTGATCTGTGTGAGGATATTTTCCCTCAGTGGAGTTTACAACCTCTTATGCCTTTCATATGTGAGTTAATGAGTTGCTATGACTGATCTTCACATTTAACAAGGACGTAATGAAATTTTCCTTTTTCAATTCATATATTATATAATCTTGTTCCAACTATATTCCTGGGCAATGCTGTTTGACTATGACTCTTTCAATGTGGTAATTCTTTAAGTGTTGTCAATTTGGGGACAATATAATGGCCTGATTTGCAGCTGGGCACTGTAGTGCTTTTAAGCCACATTGCAACAGTATTTTTCTTAACCATCTATGAGTGATATATGGCCTTTGCATTTGGATTGGATTATGGCGAATTCAGTTCAGTAATTTTTCTAGTAGATGTCATTAATTATGTAATCTGTCTCTCAGGATTGCATATAGGGAAATAGTCTTTGAGGTATTCTAACGAAACCTCCACACTTTGAAGATGATGAAACAGAGACTCTAAAAAATTGTATGACTTTCCCAAGGTCACATGTGTGGTAAATAATAAAACTTGTATTTGTACTCAAATCTCTGGATCTAATGCTAAATACATTATGCCATGTAACTTCCTGAATATTGCTTTGAATCACCTTGATTTCTGTGAGAATTTTAAGAAATCATATCTTTTTTTTTTCAGCTTTTCTCCCAAACTCAGTATCAGGATCTGCTGCTTTAGTTGCATCCCTGAAACAAGATGGTGAAGGTCAGAGTCAATGGATTTGGTCCTGTTGGACACCTGGTGAGCAGGGCTACATATACCTCAGGATGAGTAGACATCACGACCTACAATGACCTCTTTATTGACTTAAACTACATGATTTATATATTTCAACATGAGTTGATCCATTGCAAGTTCAAGGACACTGTCAAGGTTGAGAATGGTAGACTGGTGATCAATGGGAAAGCCATTACTATCTTCCAGGAGTGGGATCCCACCAATATTAAATGGAGAGATGCTGGAGCCCATTATGTTGTAGAGTGCACTTGAGTCTTTACCACCATAAAAAAGGCCAGGGCTCACTTGCAAGGAGGAGTCAAGTAGTCCATATATTCTGTCTCTTCTGCTGATGCCCCAGTGTTCATGACAGGAGTGAACCATGAGAAATATGATAATTCCCTTAAGATTGTTAATAATGCCCCCTGCACTTCCAACTACTTGGCTCCCTTGGTCAAGGTTATTCATGAAAACTTTGGCGTTGTGGAAGAACCAATGACTATATTTCATACCATTACTGCTACCCAGAAGACAGTAGATGACCCCTCTGGTAAGTTGTGTCTCGATGGGTAGGGTACTATCCAAAACATCATCCATATTTCCACTTGTGCTTCTAAGGCTGGGGGCAAGGTCATAACTGAGTTGAATGGGAAACCCACAGGCAATACCTTCCATGTTCCTACTCCCAAATATCAGTTGCAAATAAGACCTGCTGCCTGGAGAAACCTGACAAATATTATATCAAGAAAATGATGAAGCAAGCATCAGAGGGACCTTTGAAGGACATCTTGGGCTACAAAGAGGACCAGATGGTATCCTGTGGCTTTAACAGCACCATCCACTCTTCTACCTTTGATGCTGGCTCTGGTATTGCCCTCAATGAACATTTTGCTAAGTTCATTTCTTGGTATGACAGTAAGTATGGTTATAGCAACATTGTAGTAGACCATGGCCTACATGGCCCCTAGGCAGTAAAGTAGAAAGTCATAAAAATAGAAAAAAAAGGAAATCCACCACTTGGAAGTCTATGTACTTATTCCTAATCTACACATCTATACTGTGGATCTTTTATCCCATTCATATCCTTGTCCCAAATCACCCCTATAGTAGGGAGAAGCCTAGAGTCATGTATTGTGTACCATTAATATAGTAACCACATTCAATGCAGAAAAAAAAGAAAAAAAAGAAAGAAACAAAATTTTTCCATGACCTTGGGATTCAGCAAGAACAAGAAGAATAAACTTTCAGATTCATGAAATCTGAAATGTTCACCTTTCTCCATTTCTGTTGCAATCTACCTTTCCAGCTTTCTCTCACATTATTATAAGTGATCTTTATTTCAAACAAACTGTACTATTTGCTATTTTTTGAATGTGTCCTGAATTTTCCTATTAGTGCTCATTTACTTTTGATGTCTATAATGCCAAGAACAAGTAGCTCTACTGAGGACTGCTGCTGTGAATACCTTTAAGGGTCTCGCCGCATAGAATAGTGAACTCTCTAGCAATATACTAGAGCAAAATACTCACAGAAACCAAAATACAAAATATATAACAATGTAACATAACAACTTGTTACAAAGTTGGAGACATGGTATTAAACAAAAGATATGATTCAGTAAGTCATAATCTCAATCAATCAATATAAAGTACCCATCCAAGCCTTCTTTCATCTTGATTGGAGTCTGGCTTCCAATCATCCTTAACTCAATCATTCTTAAATAGCAATCAACCTTAAAGAGCATAAAGTACAAAGGGTTCCCACTCCTAGGTCACACAATCTGAATCTTGGATTTTTTAAATTAATATTGTTTATTTTTAGTTTACATCATTCATTTACAAGAGATTTTGAGAAACAAATTTTCTCCCAATCTTTCCCCTACCCACCACCAAAAAATAGTGATCCCATTGTATACCCCCTCCCCTAGTCTGTTCTCTCCTATATCCTCCCCTATCACCCCTCTGATTTTCTGGTAGGGCAAGATGGATGTTGCTATCCCAGTGCCTGTGTATTTTATTTCCCAGTTTCATGTAAATCATGATAATAATAATAAATAATATATGTATGTGTATATGTATAATAATGAAAATATAATAATATAGAATGATATAATAATATATGTATATCTGTATATATATATGTATACATGTATATATATATATATATATATATATATATATATATATATATATATATGTATGTATATACACCTTTGATTTTAGAACTTTAAATTCTAGATTCTTTCCCTTCCTCCCTTGTCACCCACCCCCACTGGAAAGACAAGCAATTCAATACAAGCTGTACATGTGTAGTTACCCAGAACATTTCCACAACAGACATATTGTGAAAGATGGACTATATTTCCCTCCTTCCTATCCCACCCCCCACTTGTTCTTATGTCTACTTTGTCCCTGTGCCTTTACAAAAGTGTATGCTTCTAACAACTCCACTCTCCCCTTCATCACCCCTCCCTCTCATCCCCTTCCCCTCTACTCTCCTGTTGGGCAAGATACCCAGTTTAGAGTGTATGTCATTGTTTCCCTAAGCCAAATTCAATGACAGTAATGTGGACTCATTCCCTTTTGTCTTCCTGTTTTTCCCCTCCATTGTAAAAGTTATCCTTGCCTCTTCTATATGAGATACTTAACTCCATTCTGTCTCTCCCTGTCTCCTCTCATTCTATTCCTCTCCCACCTCTCAATTTCACCTTTCAAAATATCATCCCTTCCTATTCAATTGATCTTGTGCCCTCTGTGTATGTATACATGTACATATATATATATATGTATATATATATATATATATATACACACACACACAGTCACATATGTATTCATATGCATATACACTCTCCTATATAGACATATGAGCATGTATGTATATATGTATGTGTATACACACACACATTTATATTCCCTTCACCTACCCTCATACTGAGAAAAGTTTCATAAGTTAACAATTCTTATTTTTCCATGTTGCAATGTAAATAGTTCAACTTTGATAAGTTCCTTATGATTTCTTTTTCATGTATACCTTCTCATGCTTCTTGTGTTTGAATGTCAAATTTTCTGTTCAATTCTGGTTTTTTCCTCAAGAATGCTTGAAAGTCCTCCACCTCATTGAATGACCACATTTTCCCTGGAATACTATACTCAGTTTTGCTGGGTAGGTAATTCTTGGTTTTAATTCTAGATCCCTTGATCTCTGGAATGTCATATTCCAGGCCCTTCAATCCCTTAATGTAAAAGCTGCTAGATCCTGGGTTATCCTGATTGTTTTTCCACAGTATTCAAATTGTTTCTTCTTGGCAGCTTATAATATTTTCTCCTTGATCTGCAAACTCCAGAACATGGCTATAACATTCCTAGGAGTTTTCTTTTGGGTATCTTTTTCAAGAGATGATCAGCGAATACTTTCAAGTTCTATTTTGTCCTCTGGTTCTAAAATATCAGGGCAATTTTCCATGAGAATTTCTTGAAGGATGATTTATACATTCTTTTTTTGATCATGGCTTTCAGGTAGTCCAATAATTTTTAAATTGTCCCTCCTGGATCTATTTTCCAGGTCAGTGTATTTTTCAAGGAGATATTTCACATTGCCTTCTATTTTTTTCATTTGTTTGGATCTGTTTAATAGTATCTTGATTTCTCATAAAGTCATTTGCTTCCATTTGCTCCACTCTAATTCTGAAGGAATTATTCTCTTCAGAAAACTTTTGAGATTCTTTTTCCATCTGGCCAGTTTGACTTTTTTTAAGGCATTCTTCTCCTCATTGGCTTTTTGGGACTTTTTTGCCATATAAGTTAATCTATTTTTAAAGTGTTATTGTCTTCAGTCAGGTTGTTGGCTCTCTTTTCATGATTTTCTTGCATCATTCTCATTTCCCTCCCCAATTTTTCCTCCACTTCTCTTATTTTGGTTTTCAAAATCCTTCTTAAGCTCCTCTGTGGTTTGTAACCAAGTTCACATTTTCTTAGAAGATTTTTGTGCAGGAATTCTGACTGTGTTGTCTTTCTCCCATTCCATGCTTTGATCCTTTTTGTCCCCCAAAAAAGGAATCTAAATTTGTATTGCTTTGCTTACTTTGCCTCCTTTGCCTGCTCATCTTGCCAGTCAATTATGTGACTTTTGGGTTCATTAGACCTCTGCTTTCAGAGTGGAGCACTTTGTCCCACATTGCTGCAGTTTTTGCAGCTGCTAGAGCTATTAGGAGGTGCTGTCTCTGCATCCCCCACAAGATTTGGCTCACTGGTCACATACCTCAGGACCACGACTCAAGACTGCAATCCCAATCCAGGTAGGTCAAGGCAAGAGCACGTAGCCTCTGAATGATTGCTTGGCCCCTATGCAATCTTCCGGCTGCAAGCTCTGAAAGAAGCCATTTGGAGGTGGCTGCAGGGCTGCCACTTCAGACCCCTTCTAGCTCTGGAAGAAGTTGACCAGACCCTCTCCCTCAAATTTAGCGAAGTTCCATTGACCCTTTCCCTTTGTCCTTGGCTATTATGGATTGATAATTCTGAAGCCACCACAGCTGCCAGTCATCCACTCTCCTGAAAGCTCCAGCCACTCTTCTTCTGGATGGCTTGGGTCTAAAACTGCATGGGGCTGGGCTGTGCTACCAGCAAGCTGCAATGAACCCTTTCTATCTGCCTGCTGGCTACCTTCAGCAGGAGCTTTGTTACTCAGTTATTTTGTGGGTTCTGGAGCTCTAAAATTTGTTTAGAGTCATATTTTATAGGTGTTCAAGGTGGTTATGGGGGGAGAACCACTGCTTTTTCGCCGCCATCTTGACTCTTGACTCCCACTCCTGAATCTTGTTAATCATCAGTAAGTACCCAAGTAAAGGTTCTTTCACCTTGACTTGAGGCTGACTTCCAAACTCCATGGCTCCTTTTCCACACTCCTAGCTCTTTCCTGAATTCATCAAACTGTCACCTGGATTCACAGGTAGACACTTCTCAGCTCCTGTTCCAAGTCCTATTCCAAATTGAAGCTCACAGTGACTAGTGCATTCCAAGTCCATCACAATTTCTGTTTCTGGGAAGACAAAGCTTAACAGAGTCACAACTATATTTACAGACACTAAACTCAGCAGAATTAAAACAACACATATTGCCAGCACTATCATCTCAATTCCCTTTCTGCCAATGAAATCAACACAATCAACAGACAGAAAACTTCTGTGTGACAAAGTAACACAAACACAAATCATCACAGACAGAACAGACAGAAAGGGTACCAAAACCACAGGCATCCTTCCTCCCAGTTCTGCTCAGTCCCTGCTGGTGCTCAAGCTTTTATATCCTCTCCTGCTTCCTGTTTCACCCTTCCTCTTACATCCTTCCTGTTCTAGTATTTGACAAGTTCCTCCCACTGTGGGCTTCACAGGTTCTGTTTCTAACAAAGACTTGATATAATCACAGGTAAGGCTCAAAGGCACTTGAAGAGCTGGAACAAGGAACTAAGTACTTGAATAACTGAAACAAGGATTAAAGTGCTCCTTTGCTCCTGTTACAATGTCTCAATTATCTCAAAATCCTCCTATTTATTTCCAGTATGACATTGTACAAAGAACACTTGAACTGAAATCAGAAAAGCAGGGATCAAATATTAGTTCCACTATTAATTAACTGTTCCATGTTGGACAATTTTCATAACATCTCTGGTTCTCCATTTTAAAAGTAAGAAATTTGACAAGACATTTTGTAAGTTCCCTTGCAAATCTAAAGCATGGATCCTACATGCTCCTGTTGTTTTACATATCATTATCATACCCATTCTTCATGTGCTAACTTTGATGTTACTTCCGTCAATACTCCCAGACATAAATGACACCACCTTTACCTACTGTCCTAGAATTCTGTACTTATTTTGTCCACCTATGTTATTATATGTTGTATAAATTCATGTATATACCCATTCACCTCTTCTACATTATAAGCTCCATAAACTGAGTTTTCTGGGAGCAGAGCCCAGCCCCATTCAGTTTTAGACCCAGGCCATCAGGAGAAGAGCAGCTGGAACTCTCAGGAGAGTGGATCACCAGCAGCTGTGGCAGCTTCAGAATTATCATATTGCCTGCTCTGGTGCATTACATATTTTGTCACAGCGTGGCATTACATTATGTGGGGTTACTGACAATGTAAAAATGGACATTCAATAAGTAATTCCATAATTTACAGTGTGAGAGATTTTCTTACAATGACATGAGATTAAGTGATTTTATATGCATACATGGCTATGATATGTCAGAAGTCAGACTTGAACCCATGATCTCTAACTGCTAAATTGTCACATACATAATGTATCTATATAAATAGGTACATCTATATACATATGTATTATGCATACATGCAGGTATGTATGCCTGTGTGTATGTATATATAGGCAGATAGGTAGTACAGTGAATAGAATTCTGGGTCTGATATTAGGATGATGAGCTCATATTTGACCCCAGAAACTGTGCAAATGTATGATCATGGACAAGTCACTTAACATCTATATGCCTCAGTTCCCTCATGTGTAAAATAGCAATATTATTGGAATCTACCTCACAGAGTTGTTTTGAGAATCAAATTTGTAAAATGCTTTACACAATACCAAGCAAATATTAAGCATTTAATGAGCACATTCCATATGTTTATATACATATATATTTATGCATACATACATTTATGCATGATATGTGGTATATATTTAATAAAATCCTTTTGGATAATGAAGAGAATGAAAAAGAAACCATGGTAGATTCTTTTCAATTTAATTAAAATGCACTAATGTTTGTAATTTAAAATAGCTTCTTACATCTATGCACTCTTTAGATTATTACCTATGATAAAAATAAATTAAGCACATAAATTCCTATCAAAATATCAAGCAACAAGATAAATCTAAAAGTGAAACACATTAAAGAAAAATTTCATCCTCCTCTAAAAGAACTTTTAATATTTTGAATGCCTATTGAACTGTATCATAAAAAAGAAAAAAAATAAATATTTGTGTCTTCAAATGGACCCTTAGTAGCAAATTGAATATTGAATTTTCTGTCAGTCACTGGAAATCCAGATCAAAATATCAAAGTTCACATGCTCAATAGAAAGCACAATAAAAGCTTGAATATACTGAATTTATTTTGCTTGGCTTTCTGATTTCATTTGCAAGTATAAGTGCACCAGAAGTCCCCTTCCTTCTTCATCACTGCAGGAGAATAGAATCAGAAGGAAATTGAATCAGACAGTCCATCACAAAATACTCAAATGGACATTCTGGTGACAGCTGGGTTTGTACAATACATCAAGTCATTTTTCCAATGCTTGGCTTTTAGTCAGTCACAAAATACATTTTCTCTGAAATTTTGCTTGATTTTAATAAGCAAATGACTTCATGGAAATTGAACAATTTGGGATTTCATAAAAATCATTACTTATCACAACTAACTACATGGCAATAGTTGCATCAGTTTGTGTTAGAGTGAGGTGGAATGAATTATTTCTCAGCCATTTTAATGAGTTTGATTTGATCATTATTGTGATCAGAAAAAAGTACTCTGTGAGAACTGGCACTAATTATTTTACTACTCCATCCTTATTTCCCTCATGAATAAAATGAACAGTTTGAAATAGTTAATTTCAATGACTCTGCATCTAAAATTTGGTAATTTGCTCTATCATTCCTTATTTTAAAAATCTGATGATGTTTATATTTTGAGTCAAGCCAAATCTAATCGAGGGAAGTAAATGACTTACACAGGACAACACAGATAGTATTACAATGAGATCTTTTGACTTCAAGACCAGTATTATTCTTTGTCCACTAAGCTGTTTCAGTAAAACATAAAATATTTTACACATCAAAATTCAATGTAAATAAATAAATGAATCATGAAAAAAGATTTATTAAGTGCTTAATATGTTGCAAAAACTGTTATAAACACTAAATATACAAATAAAAAAAAACAAAGATAATTTGTGTCCTCAAATTGCTTATATTCTAATTAGAGAGAGAACAAAATTGCTGGAAATGAACAATTTGATCCAGAAATATACAAGGATGATGGGTAGGTCTTCAGGAGAGAACATTGTACAGTGACAGAACTGACTTGATAACTACTTTGTACCCTTAAGATGCATTTAATAAACATAGTCTGTGTAAGTGTCTGGGGCTGTATTTGAACTCAGTTTTTCCAGACTCTAGAACCTGCACTGTAGCTACCATACCACCTAAAGGTCTAGAAAAGTGTAAGAAGATTCTGCAAAGGTTTATTTTTCTAATCCTCCCAGTTTTCATTTGCTTGTTATTTATTAAATTTTTTTTTTACTGAATTCTAATTGCTTTGCTTTTCTCATGCTTTTTCCCCCTCACAATTTTCACAAAAGGATGGAGATTTTCCAGCAAAGGCAGTGATCTTTGTAAAACAAGGGGGAAGCTATGTGGGCATATTATTAATATGTGTTGGAAGTCAGATTGGATCCCATAGCTTCTGGCCCCAAAAATATCCTTCTATCTATTAAGGTCAAATTCCCATTCTCTCTGTTTCTCTGTGTCTCTATCTATCTATCTCTCTATCTCTCTCTCTATCTATCTATCTATCCATCTATCTATCTATCTATCTGTCTCTAAGTCTATCTCTCACTCTCTTAGCTAAATTACTAGCTATAAATATCTATGTCTATATCTACCTATCTAATCTAATTAATCTATCTATGAAACTAGATGGTGAGTGGATAGACTGTTGAGTGTGAATTCAGGAACATGTAAATTGAAATTCAGTTTCAGATGCTAAATAATTGTGTGACCCTAGAGGCAAGTCACTTTATCTCTGTTTGCCTTAATTTCCCCATCTTTCATATAGGGACAATAACATTTATCTCTCAAGGAAGTTGTGAGGCTCAAATGAGATAACATTTGTAAAGTACTTAGCACTGTACCTAACACATAATAGGCCCTTAAAATGTTCATTATTATTGTTATCATTACAAAAAAATACTTTATTGGTCTACATATGTTCATTTCACTGTGTTTATTCTGGTCATATTTAGAGAGTATACTAGGGGAAAAACCCTCGCTACTCTAACTACAAATATGGGAATTAACTGGGAAATTTCCTTTTTCCCTTTGGGCAATGATCACCATCTCTAGTAGGTAGAGGAAGAAATTTCCTCTATAACCTGGCAAAGAATGAGCTTTGTTTATTTCCTAGTTTGTGAATAATTGCATAATCAACCCTTCCCCACTTCTCCAAAAGACCAGAAAGAAAATTTCATGTGGATCTGTGGCTATCCCCTTCTGGAATAATTGAGTCTATTGATTATTGTGTTTGACCTTTGCTGACAAAGTCTCCACACCTGCCAAGTAAGAGAGAAAGAAAGAGGGGGCGAGGGTGTAGCATTCATCCGCAAAGGATGTAAATCTCTAAAATGTGTGGGTACAGGAATTGGATTAGTGGCTGAGAGACAAAAGGGAAATGTTCATACTAATCCTTCTTCTAGAGGATAGAGGTGGGTATGGTCTAAATAGATTCTACTCCTTTGCATTTTTGAAAAGAGAGAAAGAGAGAGAGAGACAGACAGACAGACAGAGACAGAGACAGAGACAGAGAGACAGAGAAAAAGGGAGAGGGAGGGAGGAAGGGAGCAATATATCATTGCCTGCTATATCCACATGTAAAATTACATCATTATCTATAAACCAAAAAAATTTCCCCTTGAAATTTCCACTTGATTGAAATTAAAGAATTTAAAGGAGCAAAAAAAATTTTTAGATAATTATTTCCAGTGTCCTCTTCATTTTTATGCAGTCTGAATATAAACAAAGCTCATATGCTTTTTAAGAAGTCAGTATCACACGAGTATTTAATTTTCATTAGAATTTTCTTAAAAGTCACTAAGCATGATAATAGACTATTAATATCCCTGCTACTGTGGAGGCAGAGATTAGTGCATTATTTCAACTCAGACATTTTGAGCTGCAATAAGTTTAAAGTCTATAGCATGTCTCTACTAAGTTAAGTACCACTATGGTCAGCCATTTAGAGTGGAGAGCCAGACCACTGCTTAAGAAGGGGCAAACTGTTCCTGGTCAAGACATGAATGTAGTCTGGAGGCAAGATAGTGGAGTAACATGAACTCACTTGAACTCTCGCAAATTCCCCTCCAAATGACTTTAAAACAATGCCTCAAATTGAATTCTGAAGTGGCAGAATCACCAAAAGGTCAGGGCAAATACAAATTTCTAGCCCAAAACAATTTAGTAGATAATCAGGAAATATCTGTCTTGACAGAGAAGACCAGAATCACAGTTCAAACACCACAAGCTGCACCTTGGAGACCACTGCACTAGTAGAACAGCAGCTTTGGGGGCTCTCAGTTCACAGATCAGAAGGAGATCAAACACATTTTTCAGAAGGTAAGTACCAGGGACACTTTATTGGTAATGGTCATAGCATCCAGTTGAATTGCCCATACATAGTTTCAATGTGCAGTCCAAGGACAAAATAATCACTAATACACTGGGCCCAGTAGGCTTAGGGGATCAGGGATGTTCCAGGGTGGAAAGGAATGCTTGTGGAAGCTTGAGGGACAGAACACAGGCCAGGAGAGCAATGAATACAACTCTCCTTTGCAAACTGAAAACTTTCAAATCCTCAGAATTAACTCTGAAAACAACAACATAAAAAATCTGAAAATTTGGACAGTGCCACATCTACCTAAGGAGCACAAACCAATTTTTAACATAGAGTTAAACATCAAGAAATATGCTAGAAAGTGAACAAACCACATAGAATTGTTTCAAAAATCTAATTATGGAAAGTTATTGTGGAAACAGGGAAGAATAGAAAGGAACCCAGAAGAAAACAATGAAATCAATGTAGCTATGTGGAAAGCCTCACAGGAAAAAAAAATGTGATTTGGATACAAACCCCAGAAAGATCTTAGAAGAGCTCAAAAACTATTTAAAAATGAAATAAGAGAGGTAGAGGGAAAATTGGTAAAATAAACTAAAGTTATCCAAAAAAATATAAAAGAGAGTCAATACTTTATTAAAGAGGCAGAAAATATTCTGAAAAAATAACACCCTAAAAGTAATATTGACCATATGATAACAGAGCCATGAAAGTTTGCCAAAGAAATTTTTCCATAAAAATCATATTTGACCTAATGGAAAAAAATAAAAGAGGTATGAAAGTTCACTGAAGAAAATCAGTCCTTGAAAACTAAAATTGGGCAAGTGGAAGATAATGACTCCATGAGACGTTGAAGGAAAAAAAAGACAAAAAAAATGAAAAAAAGAAATAGAAGAAAATGTGAAATATCTCACTGGAGAATCAACTGGACTGAAAATAGATTTAAGAGAGATGATTTAAGAATTAATGTACTAATTGAAAGTAATGATCAAATAAGAGACTAAGAATTAAATATCAAGAAACTACCAATAAAAACCACTGGGGTGGGGCAAGCCAAGACGGCAGAGTTAAAGCAGGAATTTGCTTGAGCTCCCACTTCAGCCAATTCCAATACCTGTAGAATATAACAGGAAACAAATGTTAGAGATATAGAACCCACAGAGTGAGAGAGAGATACAAATCTCTACCTGAAGGCAGCCTGGCATGCCAAAAGGAAGGGTATATTGCACCAGGCTGGAAGCCAAGTGCAGTCCCACATAAGCCTCATGGACCCAGATCTGAGGTGGCCCTGACCAGCACAGGCTGGCCAGGGCAGACTTCAGGAAAGTGAATGATTTCTAGCTGTGGCAGTTTCCAGACTTTTCAACCCATAAATGCCAAAAAGAAGGCAAGATGTCAGTGGGGAACTCTGTTATCCAGGGTGAGAAAAAGTGTGGCTCAACACCTGATCCTGGGACAGCGGTAGTGATGGTGGCTAGAAGTACTGCCATTGCTGCTTCTGGCTTCTGGCTTACAGATCATAGGGGGACCAAGTTACAGTTTAAAGGGCATTTGCAGGAATGTCTCTGTTGGAACTGAGGCAGGATTCTTCTGCTTTTCCCTTCTTGGATCTGGGTCACAATCTTGGGTGGTAGACTTGGGGTGAGGAGCACTGGTGTGGCAGAGTTTGTTGAGGCTGTGGATAGACAGTCCTCATCACAATTCTGAGGCAGCGTCTGGAAGAAACTCTGACAACAACTGCACGAAACCCCAGCAATTTGGGACACAGAACTTTCCACTCTGGAATCAGAGTACTACAATGCAAAGAATTCAAAAGTCAAGAAATTGGCTGACAAGATGAAGAAGCAGAGGAAGTGAAATTAGATCATAGAATCCTTTTGGGGGGACAAAAGGGATGAAAACATGGAACTAGAAGTCAATGAAGTCAAAACTCATACAGCAAAAGCCTTCAAGAAAAATATGAATTGGATGCAGGCCATTGAGGAGCTCAAGAAGGATTTTGAAAGTCTTGTAAGAGAAGTAGAGGAAAAATTGGGAAGAGAAATGAGAATGATGGAAGAAAATCATGAAAAAGGAGTCCACAGCCTGACTGAAGAAAATAGAACCTTAAAAAATTAACTAACTCAAATGACAAAAGAAGTCCACAAAGCCAAAGAGAAGAGTGTCTTAAAAACCAGAATTGTTCAGATGGAAAAGGAATGTCAAAAATTCACTGAAGAGAATAATTCCTCCAAAATTAGGTTGGAACAAATGGAAGCTAGTGAATTTATGAGAAATCAAAATACTATAAAGTAGATTTTTAAAAATGAAAAACAAAAACAGGAGACAATGTGAAAAATCTTTTTTGAATAACCACTGAACTGAAAAATAGATCCAGAAGAGATTATTTAAAAGTTATAGGACTACCTGAAAGCCATGATGAAAAATAGAGCATCGACATCAACTTTCATGAAATTCTCAAGGAAAATTGTCCTTAGATTTTAGAACCAGAGGGCAAAATAGAAATTGAAAAATATTCACCAATTGCCTCTTGAAAAAGATACCAAGACAAAATCTCTTAGGAATATTATAGCCAAATTCTGGAGTTTCCAGGTCAAGGAGAAAATATTACAAGCAGTCCGGAAGAAACAATTTGAGTAAAACACAACACAACAGGATAACACAAGATTTGGCAGTTTCTACATTATGGGACTGAAGAGCTTAAAATATGATATTCCAGAGGTCAAAGGAGCTAAGATTAAAATCAAAAATCTTTTACCCTTCAGGGGAAAATATGGATACTCAGTGAAATAGAGGATTTTCAAGCATTCTTGATGAAAAGACCAGAGCAGAACAGAAAATTTGACTTTCAAATACATGAACCAAAAGAAGCATGAGAAGGTTAACTGGAAAAAGAAATCATAATGAACTTATTAAAGTTGAAATATACACATTCCTATATGAAAAAAATAATTGTAACTCATGAGACTTTTCTCAGTATGAGGATAGTTGAAGGGAGCATACGTGTATATATCTGAACATATACATATATCTGTATGTATAGGAGGGTATGCATTTGTATGTGTGTATCTGTGTTTATGAGTATATGTGCATGTATATATACATAGAGAGCACAGGATGAGTTGAATATGAAGGGATTACATCTAAAAAAATAAAATTAAGGGGTGAGAGGAATATATTGGGTGAAAGAGAGAGGGAAAGATAGAATAGATAAAATTATCTCAAATAAAAGAAGCAAGAGAAAACTGTTACAATGGAGGGGAAGAGCCGTAAGGTGAAAGGGAATGAGTCAACCTTATTCTCATTGGATTTGGCTTAAGCAGGAAGTAAAATACACACTCAACTGGGTATCTTATCCTACAGGAAAGAAAGGGAGAAGGGGATAAGAGGGGGGATGATAAAAAGGAGGACAGATTTGGTGAGAGGGTAGTTAGAAACAAACACATTTGACAAGGGAAAGCATTAAAGGAGAAAATTAAATGGGGTAGGGGATAGATGGAGGGAAATATAATTAGTCTTTCACAATACAACTACTATGGTAATGTTTTGTGTAACTACACATGTACAACCTAATTGCTTGTCTTCCCAGCAGGGGTGGGTTGAGGAGGGAAGAAGAGATAGAATCTGGAAATCAAAGTTTTAAAATCAAATGCTAAAAATTTATTTTTATATGCAACCAGGATATAAGATTTACAGACAGTGGGCTATAGAAGTCCATCTTGCCCTACAAGAAAGTAGGGGGAGGGAGGGATGGGTGAGGACATAAGAGAGAATTGGTTGGGAGAAGTGGTATTCAGTATTCTTGCTATATTGAAGTGGTACACGGAGGAGAGTTGGGGTGAAAATATTTCACTCAAAATTTTGTAGAAGTGAATGTTGAAAACTAAAAAATAAATAAACAATTTTTAAAAATAATTTAAATGAAAAGTGGATAATAGACTTTAAAAACCTCTTTGATTTCCTATAATCAGGGGTTAAAACAGAAAGTCAAAGAATCCATTGGTCACCTCATGGAAGAGGTTCCAAAACAAAAATTTCCAGGAATATTATAACTCAGGGCTCACGGTTCAAGGAAAAAATATTGCAAACCACCAGAAAGGAATAATTCAAATATTGTGGATCCCCAGTCAGGCTAAAACAAAATCAGGAGAGGATTCTGCGAAGATGGTAGAGTATGTCAGAAAATTCTAAGCACTCCAGCTTTCCCTCACAAATGAGACAAAATAGAACCTCACATCAAATGTAGAGAAGTAAAAGTAAACAAGAGTTGGAGCAGAACAGGGGTCCTCCTGGAAGAATCAGGAGAAGATTGAAACAATAATCCTAGGACAAAGGTCTGGTACCTTCAGGCTAGTTTTGCTAAAAGAGTAAGCAATGAGCCCGGGGGCTAACAGGATTGGTAGTTAGACTTAGCCCCAGAAAGACACAGGAATTTTTACCTTTCAGATAGTGTAGTGAGTCAGTGTCTGAGTGGGGGAAAGAGTATAGGAATCTCTGCTGATAAGGGACATTAGATTTAGCTATGCTGCCAAAAATTGGCCTTGAATGAGAAAAAAATCAGCACATATCAAGTGAGTGCAGAAGCGGTGTGGTGGGAAGCCTCTGGCTGTGGGCACTTACAGGAGGGCAGAGTCCTTGGTTTGTGTTACAGGCCAGAAGGGAGAACTGAATGAAGATGTGAGGCCAGAGGCACCATTCCTCCTACCTCAGTATTAAAGGTGATTACAATAATAAGTGGGTTAAAAAAAAAAAGGAGTGCAAACAAAGGAGAAAGAATGGCAATAGAGAAGAAGGATTTCTTCTTCAGAAAAGGGTAATGCAGCAAAAGTAAAAAATAAAACAAAATCTCTCCTACTGCAAAGAGTAACATCAAGTGGCCACCTGACCAAAAAGAATTTATAGGGGAAAAAAAAAAACTTGAGAAAGACTTTTACAATGAAATGAGATTGAAGAAATTTTTGAAAAAAACAATCCAAGAAAAACAATATTATAAAAAGAAAGCCAATCAACTAGAAAAGGAGATGCACAATTTTACATAAGAAAATAGTTCCTTGAAAATTATAATAGGACAAAGTGAAGCCAGCAATATTATAAGAGACATGTAATAATAAAACAAAATATAAGGAACAGAAAAACAGAAGAGAATGTGAAACATCTCATGAGAAAAAGAACTTATCTGGAGAACAGATCAAGAAGAGAAATTATAAGAATAATCAGAATACCTGTGAACTATACATAAAAAAGAATCTTGTTACAAGAATATGAGAAATAACTAAAGAAAATCATCTTGTTATAACAGGAGGGGAAAGTAGAAATAGAAAAAAAAAAACCACCAATCACTACTTGAAAGAGATTCTGCAAGGAAATTAAT
>CM053583.1:236987392-237008614 GCA_028627135.1 Pseudochirops cupreus
CCACAATTAGAATCACAAAAGATCTAGCAGCAGTAGCACTAAAAAAATATTTAAAAAAAAAACACAGATCTGGGAACATTATATATCAAAGAATAAAAGATCTCAGGTTGTGGATGAAAATATCATCCCAACAAAGTTAAGTGTAATCCTGAATGGGTGAAAAAGGATATTCCCTGAATTAACAGAATTTCAGAATTTTGTTATAAAAAATCAAAGACTAAATATAATGGTTTCTTAAAGAGAGAGACCTTGCTTTTTATATGAAGAAGTGGAAAATACATGTCTAATATTGTTATTAGTAACTGGGTAGGTCAAAAGAATGATTGGAGAATACCTGAGCATGGTGTGATTTTAAGAAGTAAACATTTAAGAAAAGTTGAAAAGAGTAATTGTTTCATACAAATAAGGTATGAGAGGAAGAACTGACACAGAAAAATTACATGGGAGAGAAAGGCTGGTAATTCTGGAACTCTAGACTCAGTAGCATTGAGTTAAAGAGGGAAAGTCTCAATTCAGAAAGAAACAAAGGGCTAAAAGAATACAGAGGGAGAGAGGATAAAGGAAGTATTTTTAAAAGAAACCCTACTCACATCAAATCTGAGTTAAAAAGAGAACAATCCATACATTTGGAATGGAACAAAAATTTTCTAAATTTATAAAGAAATAGGATGGGAGTTACAGAAGGGTTTTTAGATAAGTGAGAATGGGAGGAAAAGGAAAGGATCTTTGGGGGAGGGGTTAAGTAATAGGAGGATTAGGCTGTGGGTAGGAGTGAGGTAAAGAAGGGATAGGAAATAAGAGATAAACACAAATATAAAATAAAGATCAGGAGCAGAATTTATTAGGAAGAAAAGCAGAGGTAGTTGTCATGATATCTGAAGTTAAAACTAAAATAGATTTAAACAAAAGAGAAAAATAGGGAAATTACACTATATGCCACATTAATCAATATTATTTACGAGTATTTGAAATAACTAGAAAGTAGAGGGTTGGAATATTTCTGTGATGTAGGAAATGATGAGTTCGTAGACATTGAAAAACATGGAGAGATATGGACATATGAAGGAAGATATTATCAACCCTGAGGGAAACAGGATAAACAAGTATGGTCTTGCATAAAAAAAACATATTAATGTTTATGTCTATATAAGAGATTGATTACAGGTATTTAAGTATAAGTATGTGTAAGAAAGTTTATGTGTATGTGTGCGTGTGTGTATCTGTGTGCAAAGAAGATCAAAACATAGAAACAGAAAACAACAGTCTCAGAATTCCAGAATCAAAAGCCTCCAAGAAAAATATTGGTCACAGATCATGGAGGAGCTCAAAATGGATTTTGAAAATCAAGTAAGAGAAGTAGAGGAAAAATTGGGAAGATAAATTAGAGTGAAGCAAGAACATCATGAAAAACAAGTTAACAGTTTGCTAAAGGAGATCCAAAAATAGTGAAGAAAAAAACACCTTAAAAGAATAGACTAACTCAAATGGCAAAAAGGGGTCAAAAAAGCCAATGAGGAGAAGAATGCCTTAAAAAGTAGAATTGGCCAGATGGAAAAGGAAGTGCAATAGTTCACTGAAGAAAATAATTCCTTCAAAATTAGAATGGAGCAAATGGAAGTTAATAACTTTATGAGAAATCAAGATGATATTATAAAACAGATATAAAAGAAAGAAAAACTAGAATACAATCTGAAATATGTCATTGAAAAAAAAAACTGACCTGAAAAATAGGTCCAGGAGACATAATTTGAAAACTATTGGGCTACCTGAAAGCCATGATCAAAACATAAAAAAAAAAGAAATTATCAAGGAAAGTTGCCTTGATATTCTAGAGACAAAAATAAAATAGAAATTGACAGAACCCACCAATTGCCACTTGAAAAAGATCTCAAAAGGAAAACTCCTAGGAATATGATAGCCAAATTGTAGAGTTCACAGGTCAAGGAGAAAATATTACAAGCAGTCAGGAATAAACAATTTGAGTATTGTGGAAACCCAATCGAGATAACACAAGATTTAGCAGCTTCTATACTAAGGGAGCAAAGGGCTTGGAATATGATATTCCAGAGGTCAGAGGAGCTGGGATTAAAATCAAGAATCACCTACCCAGCAAAACTGAGTATAATACTTCTCATGGAAAATGGACATTCCATGAAAAAGAGCACTTTCAACCATTCTTGATGAAAAGACCAGAGCTCAGCAGAAAATTTGACTTTCAAATACAAGAAGCAAAAGAAGCTTGAAAGTCATATGGAACTTACTAATGTTGAACTGTTTCCAATCATACACGGAAAGACAATAATTGTAAATCATGACATTATTCTCAGTATTAGGATAATTGCAGGAAATATGTGTATATGTGTGTGTGTATATATATATATATATATGTGTGTGTGTGTGTGTGTGTGTGTGTGTACATATACATATATATTTATATATGTATGTGTGTATATATTCTTATATATGTATATATTTATATATGTATGTAATATGTGTATATATTTGTGTGTTTGTGTATATACGTGTATGTATACATCGAGGGCACAAGGTGATGAATATGAAGGAATGATAGCTAAAAAATAAAATTGAGAAGAAGGTATTGGGATAAGGAGAAAGGGAGAGAGAGTATGTGGTAAATTATCTCACATAAATGAGGTAAGAGTAAGTGTTTAAAATGGAGGGGAAGAGCAGGGAGGTTGAAGGGAATGAGTGAACCTTACGCTCATTGGATTTGGTTTAAGGAGGGAATAACAAACACACTTAATTAGATATCTGAACCTCCAAGAAAGTGGGAGGAAAGAAGATAAGAGAGGGTCATGATGGAAGGGAAGGCAGATTGCGAGAGTGGGTAGTCAGAAGCAAACACTTTCGAAAAGATTCAAAGGAGAAAACAGAAAAAAAAATGGAGGAAGGATGGTAGGATAGGATGGAGGGAAATATAGTTAGTCTTTCACAATATGACTATTATGGAAATATTTTTCATAGCTATATGTGAATAACCTGTATTGAATTGCTTGTTTTCTCAGTGGGGATGGAAGAAGAGAGAAGAAGAGAGAGAATCTGCAACTCAAAAGTATTAAAAACAAATGTTAAAAATTGTTGTTATATTCAACATGGCAATAAGATATACAAGCAATGGCATATAGAAATCCATCTTTCTCTACAATAAAGTAAGAAGGAATGAGCTAATAAGGGGATGAGAAAATAGAAGAGAAGGCAAAGTAGGAGAATGGGTAATCAGTATGGTTGCCATCTTGAGGTGGGGGTTAGGGGAGATATAAAGAGAAATTTGGAACACAAAGTTTCTGGAAATGAATGTTGAAAAGTAAAAATAAATAAATTCTGAATTAAAAAATAGAAATGAAAAATAAAAAGGTAAACAAAGACACAAGAAAGGGAAAACAACAAATTAAATAAGGATAAATGTTTGTATTTCTATCTATCCAGATAATATTTGTAGCTCTTAAAAAACTTTATTACTAGAAGAGCAATTAAAATGAGAATACATAATGAAAAGGTATGGGTATAAGGTGACTTTCATAGGATGATACCCCAAGAAACAAAATAAAGGGGTGAGGAAAAATTCCTCTGGAGGAAGAAGGGAGAGATTTAATGGGATAAATTATCCCAGATAAAAGGGATATAAAAGTGGTGTTGTAATGAAGGGGAAGAAAGAAGAGGTGGTAGTAAGTAAAGTTTGAACCTAATTCTCATCAAAATTCACTTAAAATGGGAATTACATACATGCTTAGTTGGATATAGACATCTATCTTACCCTATAAGGAAGTAAAATGGGATGAGGATAATAGAAAGAAGAGTGTGGGGTGTGGAGCCAAGATGGCAGACTAGAAACACAAACTTGGTGTTGGTTCTGGCTCCAAAAATTCCAATACTTGTGAAAAAATGAGTGTAACCAAATTTTAAAGCTACAGAACCCACAAAGTGAGAGAAACAAATCTCTTGCTGAAGACAGCTTGCTGAGAGCTGAGCACAGTCCTGCAGGAGCCATGTGGTACCAGCCCCAGCATGGCCCCAACCATCAGTAGCCAGAGCAGACTTCAGGAGAGTGAAGCACCAGCAGCTGTGGTGGCTTCCAGACTTCTCAACCCATAAATGCCAAAGACAAATTAAAATGCCCATGTGGAAATCTGTTGGAACAGAAGGGGATGAAAGAGCAGAGTCTGGCCCCTTCCCCTGGGGCAAGTAGTGGTAGATGCATGGTGGCTTTGCAGTCACAGCTTCATATCCACCTCAGGACCTCCTGACCTGCAGATTGTAGGGGGACCAAAGGACCATACAGAGGACAATTTCACTTTTCTTAACCTGCTTGGATCTGGATCACAATCTTGGGTGGTGCCCCTGGGTTGTGAGGCCAGTGAGCCAGAGCTTGTGGGGGCTGTGGAGACAGTGCCCAGTGATTTGGGACAAAGTTCTCTCTATTCTGGAAGCAGAGTTCTATCATGGCAAAAAGCTCAGGTATCAAGTGATTGGCTGGCAATATGAGCAAGCACAGGAAGCAAAAAACAGATCATAGAATCCTTTTTTGTGGACAAAAAGGATCAAAGCATAAAGCTGAAGGAAGACAGCAAAGTCAGAGCTCCTGCATCAAAAGCCTCCAAGACAAATATGAGCTGGTTATAGTCCATAGAGGAGCTCAAGAAAGATTTTGAAAATCAAGTATGAGAAGTGGAAGAAAAAATAGGAAGAGAAATGAGAGTGACACAAGAAAATCATGAAAAGTGAGTCACCAGCCTAACAGAGACCCAAAAATATGTTAAAGAAAATAACACTTTAAAAAATAGACTGACTCAAATAGCAAAAGAGGCCAAAAAAGCCAATGAGGAGAAGAACCCCTTAAAAAGCTCAATTTGCCAGATGGAAAAGGAATTTCAAAAATTCACTGAAGAGAATAACTCCTTCAAAATTAGATTCGAGCAATTGGAAGCTAATGCCTTTTTGAGAACTCAAGATACCATAAAACAGATCCAAACAAATGAAAAAAAAAAGGCCATGTGAAATATCTTATTGGAAAAACTAGTGACCTGGGAAAAAGATACAGGAGAGATAATTTAAAAATTAGTGGACTACCTGATAGCCATTAACAACAACAAAAAAGTCTAGACACCATCTTTCAAGAAATTATCAAGTAAAACTCCCCTTATATTCTAGAACCAGAGGCTAAAATAGGAATTGAAAGAATTCACTTATCACCTCTTGAAAAAGATCTCCAAAAGAAAACACCTAGGAATATTTTAGCCAAATGACAGAGTCCTCGGGTCAAGGAGAATATATCACAAACAGCCAGGAAGAAACAATTTGAAAATTGTGGAAATACAATCAGGACAACACAAGATATAGCACCTTATACATTAAAGGATCAAAGGGTTTGGAATATGATATTCTGGAGTTCAAATGAGCTAGGACTAAAACCAAGAATCACCTACCAAGCAAAACTGAGTATAATGCTTCAGAGGGAAATAGGTCATGAAATGAAATAGAGGATTTTCAAGCATTCTTGATGAAAAAACCAGAACTGAACAAAAATTTGACTTTAAAAGAAGCAAGAAAAGCATGAGAATGTAAATAGATAGGAAAAAGAAATAATAAGGAACTTATTAAAGTTGAACTATTTATATTCCTACATGGAAAAATGACAATTGCAACTCATAAGACTTCTCTCAATATGAGGACAGTTGAAGGGAATATATATGTATGTATGTATACATACATTTATATGAATGTATAGGAGGGTCTATGTGTATATAAATATATATGTCAATGTGGGCATATGTATGTTCATGTACACATAGACAGAGGGCACAGGATGAGTTGAATTTGAAGGGATGAAATCTAAAAAAAAGTGAAGAGGTGAAAGTGGAATAGATTGGGAGAAGGAGAAAGGTAGAGATAGATTAGGGTAAATTATCTCATATTAAAGAGGCAAGAGATAACTATTACAATGTATAAGAGCAGGAAGGTGAAAGGGAAGGGGATAATCTTATTCTCATTGAATTTGGCATAAGGAGGAAATAGCACACACATTCAATTGGGTATCTTACTCAACAGGAAAATAGGAGGTAGTGGAAAAGAGGGGGGGAATATAGAAGAGAGGGCAGATTGGGGGAGAGAGTAGTTAGAAGCAAACATTTTTGAAAAGGGATGAGTTAAAGGAGAAAATAAGATAAGTGGGGGGTGTGATAGGATTGAGGGCAACATAGTTAGTCTTTCACAATATAACAATTACAGAAATGATTTGGGTAACACATGTATAGCCTATATTGAAATGTTTATCTTCCCGGTGGGGTGGTTGAGGAGTGAAGAAGGGAATAAATCTGGAAAGCAAAGCTGTAAAAACAAATGTTTAAAAAAATTGTTTTTTACATGCAACTGGGAAATAAGATATAGAGGCAATGGGGTGGGGAGGGGAGGATGCAGGAGGGAAAATACTTGGGCAAGGGGTATTCAGTAGGCTTGCTCTTTTGGGGTGGGGGTAGAGGAAATACAGGGAGAAAAATGTTAACTCAAAATCTTGTGGAAATGAATGTTTAAAACTAAACTTAAATATATAAATGATAAAAAAAGGCATAATGTGGTCTGATAAAAGGAAATATATTGGTAAGGCAGTGATCAAAATTAAATCACTTGTTAGGAGGGAAACAATGGGGGATAAAAGAGAGGGAGGAATAAAGAAGCAAAAAATAACATACATAGAACTACACAATTAGCTATCATAATTATAAATGCAAATAGAATGAACTTATACATAAAATGGAAGGACAAAGCAGAATGGATTGAAACTATAACATGAAATTTTGTTGTTTAGAAGGAACACATTTCATGTAGCTGAGAGTTACACACTGTGTAAAGGCAACAACATGGAGCAGAATCTATCCTTCTTCAGGTGCAATATAGAAACCAGAGGGAGACCTCAACTTTCTGCTCTCAGAACTAAATAAATGAAATAAACAAACAAACAAAAAAAACATGAAAGGAGGAGTTGACAGGTTAGATTTCTGGAGAAAATTGAATGCTAACAAAATGATAGAAAAGAATATATCTTTTTTCTCAGCAGTATAGAATGCCTACAAAAAAATATTAACTATGCATTTGTAATGATAATGGGGATTTGAAGATCTTCTCTGCCCCTTGTATTGGCAATCAAACAGGTAGTTAGCACCATGCTTCAAGTATTAAAATATCCAGAACTTGTGAATTCCACAATGGGAGAAAGTTGTTGATGTAACCAGAATGGACAAAACAAGGAGGAGTTTATACCACATATAAGAAAAGTCCAAGCTAGAGAGCCAGAATTGCTGAGAGAGAACTGCTAGGATCCTGAAAACTTCTGAGAACTGCTACAAATTGAGAACAGACTGCAGAACAGAAATTGTGGTGGCTGAACAGAGAACTGAAAACTGAGAACAGAACCGAGAACTGAGAAGAACTGAGAAATGAGAAGAGAGATAATTTGGCATTGCTATGGTGCCAGTACTTTGTCTGTCTGTTTTGATGTTGCTTTGTCAGATTCGTCTGCTGATAGAGGATGTTGTTTTTTGTTACAGAAGCCCTGGAAACTTACTGCTGGTTCAGAAGCCTTGAAAGAGGGGTTTCTTGTTGTATGTTCACAAAAGTCCTGGAGGAAGGTCTTACTGATGTTTTCAGAGGTCCTGGGACTATACTGATGATTTGTGTTGATTTCTTAGACCTTGTTGTTGGGTCTATGTTGATTTCAGAGGCAGAAAGTGAAGTGATGAGGATACTGGCAATGTGAATGGATGTTATTATGGCTTTGTTAACCTTTGCCTTCCCAGGAACAGAAACTGTGAATGATTTGAGGTAGACTAGACATTGTAAGCTTTAATGTGGAGCAGGAACTGCATGAGGAGCTGGATAAGGAATTGAGAGCTGTCTGCCTTTAAACTCAGGTGACAGTTGGATAGATTTGGGCAGAAGCTGGGACCTTGGAAGAGGAAACATGGAAGCTGAGAGCTTGCCTCAAGTCAAGATGAAAAGATCTCTCCTTGGGGATTTAAAGCAAATTGAGATGATCATGATTTATTGTGGCCTAGGGGTGAAGAACTCTGTACTCTTTATCCTGTACCTTTTCAGGATGATTGAATTAAGAATGATTTCAAATTATTTTTAATGACATGAATCAATATCTAGAAAAAAATATATAAATTACCCAGATTAATGTAAGACGGAACAAAATCCTTAAATAACCCAATCTTACAGGAAAAAAAAAAGAAATTTAACAAATCATTAGTTAACTTCCTAAGAAAACATTCTCAGGACCAGATGAGTTCACAAGTGAATTCTACCAAATATTTAAAGAAAAAATAATACCATTATTATGTAAACTATTTGGAAAAATAGCTAAAGAAATAGTACTAGCAAATTCCTGTTACACAACAAACAAGGAACTGATACCAAAACAATGAAGAGTCAAAACAGAGAAAGAAAAAATATAACCAAATTTCCCTATTAAATATTGAGTTAAAAAAATTCAATAAAATAGTAGCAATGAGATTACAGTAGTAACATATCAGAGTGATCATATACTATGACTTTGTGGATTTTTACCAGGAATGCAAGGCTTGTCCAATATTATGAAAACTGTGAGTATAATTGACCATATCAATAACAAAATTAACAGAAATAATATGATAATCTCAATAGATCTTTTAAAAAAGTCTTTGACGAAATATAGCATCCATTCTTGTTAAAACACTTGAGAGCATAGGAACAAATGGACTTTACCTTGAAATGGTAAGCACCTTCTATCAAGACTATCAACAAGCATTATCTTAAATGGAGATAAATTAGAAGCTTTCTGAATACAGTCAGGCATGAAGCAAAGGTGCCCATTATCACCTCCATTAGAAGTGCTAGCTTTAAAAGTAAGACCAAAAAAAAAAAAAAGAAAGCAAAGTGAAGGTGCAAAATTAGGCAATAGGGAAGCAAAACTATCACTCTTTGTCAATGACATGATGGTATACTTCAAGAACCATAGAGAATCAACAAAAAAAATTTATTTGAAATTATTGTTAACTTTAGCAAAGTCACATTATACAAAATAAAACCACATAAATCATCAGCATTTGTATATGTTACAAACAAAAATCCAGCATAAAGGGATACAAAGAGAAATTCCATTTATAATAACTGTAGACAATAAAAATTCCTTGGGAGTCCACCTGCCAGGACAAAGGTGGGAACTATATGAACACAAAGCTAAAATATTTTTCACACAATGTCAGATCTAAACAATTGGAAAAATGACAATTGCCCAAGATTAGACAAAGCCCAAATAATAAGGCTGACAGTTCTACCTAAATTAATATATTTATTAAGAGCCACAACAATCAAGCTATCAAAAGTATTTATAGAGCTAGAAAAAAATAGTAACAGAATTTATCTGGAAGAACAAAATCTCAAGGATATCAAGAGAATCAATGAAAACAATGCAAAAGAACACTGGTGGTCTAGCCACATCATATCTCAAATTGAATTATAAAGGGGTAATTATTAAAACAATTTGGTAATGGCTAAGATATAGAGTGTTGGATGAATGGAACAGATGAGGTATAAATTGTATTACAATAAATGATCCTAGTAATCTACTGCATGATAAACTCAAAAATCCAAGTTTTTGGTGCAAAAATTAATTATTTGGCAAAATCTGTTGGGAAAACAGATCTTCTCCCCCCTTCCATGATATAATTCGCAATCAGACATAGGTTATATATGTGCAATTATGCAAAACTATTTCCATATAATTCAATATAGAATACCTGGGAGTCTACCTGACAAGAAAAACCCAGGAACTAAATGAACACAAAACTAAAACAATATAAAGAAAACCAGTGCAAACAAAATTACACCAAAAGAATCAAACTGGAGAAAAATTTGCAACAAGTATCTCTGATAGAGGCTTCATTTCTCCAATATATAGAGAAATGAGTCAAATTTACGAAAAATACAAGTGATTCCCCAACTGATAAATGATCAAAGGATATGAAGAGGTAGTTTTCAGACAAAGAAATCTAAGCTACCTATAGTCACATGAAAAAATGCTCTAATTCACTATTGTTTTTTGTCTTTTTGGAGGAGAGAAGGCAGAACAATTGGGGTTAAGTGACTTGCCCAAGGTCACACAACTAGTAAGTGTTAAGTTTCTGAGGTTGGATTTGAATTCAGGTCCTCCTGACTTCAGGGTCAGGATTCTATTCACCTCACCACCTAGTTGCCCCTCTGATTCACTATTGATTAGAGAAATGCAAATTGAAACAACTTTAAGGTACCACCTCACACGTATCAAAGTTGCTAATATACATAAAAGGAAAATGTTGGATGTTGGAGTGGACTGGGAAAACTGGGAAATTGATGCACTGTTTTTGTCACTGTGAACTGATCCACCCATTCTGGAGAGTAATTTGAAACTATGCCCAAAGGGTCATAAACCTGAATACCCTTTGATCTAGGAATACCACTACTAGGTCTGTTTCCCAAAGACATAAAAAACATAAATAGACATATTTGTACAAAAATATTTATAGCAAATCTCTTGTGGTGGTTAAGTATCCTAATTCAAAGGGATGCCCATCCACTCTCCAATAGCTAAACAATCTGTGTTACATGATTGCAATGCTATATTATTGGGCTATAAGAAATGACAAAAAGGATGATTTCAGCAAAATGTAGATAGACTTAGCTTAACTGATGCATAGTGAGGTGAACAGAAGCAAGAGAACACGGTGCACAGGAAAAGCAATATTGTTCTATGAAGAACTATGAATGACTTAACTATTCTCAGCAATACAATGATCCAAGATAATGCCCTAGGATTAATGATGAGGCATTCTACTTGCCTCAAGAGAAAGACCTGATATTGATTGAATACAGATTCAAGGATGCTGTTTTTCACTTTCTTTTAGTCCTTTTTATATTTGAGTCTTCTTGTACAAAATGACTAAAATGGAAATAGTTTTACATAATTGCACATATATAACCTATATCTTATTACTTACCATCTCAAGGAAGGGGGAGCAGAAAAAGATTGAATTTGGAACACAAAACTTTAAATAAAAATGTTAAAAAATTAAAAATCTGCTATGCTGAAATACTGGTAAACTATGCTAAAGATAAATTATTTTTAACAGCTATTTGAATTCAACCACAATCTTTCCAGCAAGGCCTTTTTGGATAATTTGAAGATCTGTTTGCATGAAAAAATATATATTAACATGGTTATATAACACATATCTACCCATGTATATGTGTTATATTATGTGATATATTATGTTATATATAATATAGAATAACAAAACAGGAATGTGAATTTTACAGCATTATGAAGAAAATCTAAGATAGTGAAGAACTTTTTTGTTTCTTTGAGAAAAAACACCAGAGGACCAAGTATTCAATTCTCTTTTACAGGACTAAATATATTGAGCCCAATTATTTATATCTATCTATCTACATATTATTATATAAAGGTATATAAAGACATGCAGGCATAAAGAAACAGTAAGGGAACATAATAAACAAGGGTGCTAGGAATGAAATCACAATCACCTGTGTTTAAATACTGCCTCACACACCATCTTTGTGACACTGGGCAAATAAATAGCCTCTGTTTGCATTACTTCTCACATTTATAAAATGGATCAAATGAGATATTTATTATAAAGTGCTTAGCACAGTGCTCGACTCATAACAACTACTATGTAAATATTATTATAGATATCTATGTATATATCTGCGTAGTACATACATTACATACACACATATGCTAAAAAGTCAAGTGGTTTGTTGCCACATTCAAATTTCAGGTTATGATTAATGTATGATTATGATAAAAAAATTACTGATAGCTTTGTGATGAGGGGGCAGGCAGGAAATTGAGCATCTGTTATTTTTCAGCGTTCAAATGATATAGGATTTTTATTCATCTAAAAGGGAATAGCACATTCTATTACATTATATATGAGGAAATCAGCACTAGCCTTGACTGACCATACAGGGACAGATTGTATTTTGTTTAAAAAGCAGCATAAAATCAATGTTTATTGTTAAACAGTCTTTACTGTTAGTAAAACATTGATTTTTGTGTAGGCTTGAGTTCAATTATTTTAACTAAATTTCTCTAAGTTTTCAATTGTTCAGAAACTTTTATGTTTTCTTGGCATTTTCGTCATTGATGTTGTGATGGATGGACCTCAAAATGTTTGGAGTCTATCTTTGATGTAGATATGTTGTGAAATGGAGATATGCTCTGGGAAATACTGGAGTGAGCCTTTGCATTTTAACATTTATCCTCTTCTCCATTTTCATGATGTTAATACTCCTTGATGACTCAGCTCCAAACTAAGCACAGCTGTCAATTTTTGATACTAGCTTTTCCCTTGATTCCACACCCAATCTAATACTTATCTGTTGTCTTTCACAAAATCACTGCCTAGGATTTCAGGCGATACAAGGACTATCACGTATTGAGGATCAAATTAATGTCCTTTAGGAAAATCTTTTTCTCGTCAATTGTTTTAAGCTAAGATTAAAAAAAATGTTTTATGATTATGCTCTTCAAAAATTTTATTATTTTCTTTTCTTCTATGCTCAGTAGTTCTCAATGCTCAAGCAAGGGAATTTAAGGATAAAAGCATAAAGTCGAGATGCTTCTATTACAATGAAAATGTTCATTTCATAGAAGGTAAGAAATGTTCAAGAATTTCTCACTGGAGAAGCCAAACAATCACTACCACTATCCCTACCATAAAAAAACAACAATAATATATTTATTGTTTGCCAATTATGTTCCTTTATTTTTATACCCAATTTCACTTGAAATTAATTGAGCTTAGAAACATGTAAATATATTCAAAAAGCTATTTTTCTCCATATTTCCATGGATTTATTATCTTATTTATGACCTCCCAGGTTCATAGTTTATAAATCATCTTCCTTAACAATCTGTTTGATTTTGATTCATATATTCTCATAAATCTACCTAATACATTGGAGGTTATCCTCTACGTCTTTAGCATTCTTTAGCAGTGAAGCACCAGGGCTATCTATTACTACCTGTTCTTTTTTAACTAACATAATTACTGAGGGTGGAGCCAAGATGGCAGAATAAAAGCAGGGACTTGCTAGAATTCTCTCCCACACCCCTCCAAATACATGTAAAAATGTCTCTAAACAAATTCTAGAGCGGCAGAACCCACACAATGACAGAGTGAAATACAATTCCAGCCCAAGACAACCTGGAAGGTTGACAGGAAAGGTCTATTGCATCAGTCTGAGAGAAACAACTCACAAATGCCAAAGACAGCTTAGAAGGTGAGTCAGAAATGTCTTTCTCACCTGGGTGAAAGAGTGCAGTCAAACCCCAGTCTCAGAGTAGCAGCAGTAGCAGCTGTGGCTGCTTCCAAAGCTCTCAGTCCACAGACGTTGGGGGATATTGAGCAACTGATTAGAGGGGGATTAAAGGTATCTCTTTACTGGAACTGAGGCAGAATTCTGTTGCTATGCCCATGCTTCAATCTGGTGCTCAATACTGGATGGTAGTTCTGGGGTAAGGAAGACTGCTGTTGTGGCAAAGATTGTAGCATTAGTGGAGAGGAAATTCCCCTTAGAGTTCCAAGGCAGAAAAGAGTGATTTGGTTACTCATAGGCCAGAGCACAGACCAAGAGGGGAGTAAACACCTCCCCTTTGATTATACAACCTTGGAAGAATTGAAAATTTAAAGGTCCTGAAAATTACCTCTGATTACAGCTGCACAAACCCCCTGAAACTTGGGACAGTACACCCTCCATACTGCAAGCAAAGTTTTACCTTAACAATGAGATAACTCATCAAGTAATTGACTGTGAAAAATGAGCAAATAACAGAAAAAATAATCATACTATAGAATCTTAGTTTGGTGACAAGAAAGATCAACAAATACAATCAGAAGACAAAAGATTCCAACCTCTGACATTCAAAGTCTCTAAGAATAATATGAATTGGTTGAAGGTCATGGAAGGGTTCAAAAAGGATTTTAAAAATCAAATAAGAGAAGTAGAGGAAAAATTGGAAAGAGAAATGAAAGTGATGCAAGAAAATCATGAAAAATGAGTCAATAACTTGGATCTTAAAAAATAGACTAATCTTTCCCATTTGGTAAATAGTCAAATGATATTTAAAGGCAGTTTTCAGAGGAATAAATTAATGTTTTAGTCATCTGAAAAGTGCTCTAAATCACTATTGATTAGAGAGATGTAAATCAAAACAACTCTTAGGTACCATATCACACCTATCAGATTGGCTAACATGGAAAGGAAAATGATAAATGTTGGAGAATATGTGGGAAATTTGGAACAAAAATTCATTGTTGGTGGAGCTGTGAATTGGTCTAAACATTCTAGAGAGCAATTTGAAACTATGCCTAAAGGGCTATAAAAATGTGCATAACCTTTGACCTAGCAATGCCACTTATATGGCTGTATCTCAAAGAGAAACAAAAATGACATAAGGACCCCCATGTACAAAAAAATTTATAGCAGCTCTTTTTGTAGTGGCCAAAAACTAAATTGAGGGAATGCCCATTAACTGAAGAATGGCTAAACAAGATGCTGGATATCATTGTAACAGAATACTATGGTGCTAGAAGAAATGATGAATAGGTGGTTTTCAGAGAAACTTGGAAAGACTTTATGAAGTGATGCTGAGTGAGTAAAGCAGAACCAGGAGAATATTGTACATAGTAACAGACACAGTGTGAAAGGATTGATAGACTTAGCCCTTCTCAGAAATACAAGGACTTTAACAATTCCAAAAGACACATGAAGGGAAATGCCAGGCACATTGAGACAAAGACCTATGGAGTTGGAATACATAATGAAACAGACTATGTTCTTTTTTGTTTTGTTTTGTTTTCTTTTTCATGGTTTTTGCCATTTGTTATAATTCTTCTATACGACATTCCTGACATGAAAATATGTTTCTTAGGAATGTATATGTAGAGTACATAACAGATTGCAACCTGTCTTGGGGAGGGAAGGAGGAGAAAATTGAACTTACAATAATGAATGTTGAAAACTAAAAATAAATAATTTCATAAAAATATAGACTAACTCAAATGGCAAAAGAGAACCAAAAAAAAAACCGTTGAGGAAAATGCCTTAAAAAGCAAGATGGGTAAATGGAAAAGGAGGTCAAAAAATTCACTGCAGAAGATAATTCCTTAAAAATTAGAATGAGGGGAGGCTAGGTGACACAGAATAGAGCACCAGCCCTGGAGCCAGGAAGATCTGAGTTTAAATCTGGCCTCAGATGCTTAACACACACACACACACACACACACACACACACACACACACACACACACACACGCAAAACTAGCCATGTGACCTAGGGCAAGCCATTTAACCCCAATTTCCCTACCAAAAAGCAAAAATAAAGAAAAAAGAAATATAACTGACCTGGAAAATAGATCCAGGACAGATCATGTAAAATTATTTGACTACCAGAAGGCCATGATTAAAAAATAGCCTAGATATCATCTTTCAAGAAATTATGAAAGAAAATTGCCCTGATATTCTAGAACCAGAGGAGAAAATAAGTATTGAAAGAATCCACCCATACCTCTTGAAAGAGATCCCAAAAGGAAAACTCCTATAAATGTTGTAGCCAAATTCCAGAGTTTCCAGGTCAAGGAGAAAATATTGCAGGCATTCAGAAAGAAACAATTCAAGTATTGTGGAAATACAATCAAGATAACACAAGATTTAGCAGCTTCTACTTTAAGGGATCAAAGGGCTTGGAATTTGATGCTTTTCCAGGTCAAAGGAACTAGGATTAAAACCAAGAATCACCTACGCAGCAAAACTAGTATAATACTTCAGGAAGAAAATGGATACTCAATGAAATAGAGGACTTTCAAGCATTCTTTGTTTCCTTTCATATGTTGGCATTTATTATTTAAATTCAAGAACAGAATATGAGGGGAGGGGAGTGTCTTGGGAGAGGGAAGAAGGGAGGATACAGGGAGTTGAGAGTCCCTCATCTGTGTCAGCTCTAGATGGAGTTCATCATGATTTCTGGAGCCTTGGTCCAGAATGTGGTCCAGCAATGAACCACAAGATGAGATTGCAGGTGGTAAAACTTTAGGAAAACATCAAGGTGACCAGAGGTGCACATCCAACCAAAGGAGGGGGCTGAGATTTGGAAGCATGGCTTCCTTTTGGGAACCGAAGCCAAGTGATAAGTTCCTCCCCACTTATTTCAGCTCTTATAAAACATTCTTGTAGGTGAAGTGTTTGGGCTAAAGAAGTCTTTCATCACATTTCTAACTTCTTGTACTTTATTTCTAGTTTCTTTGAATATGCATCCAACTTGTAAGCTACCTGCTCTACTTACTCCTCAATTAAACTGATCTGATCCAGATAAGGCTGAAGTGCTGCATATTTCTGATTTAAGTCCTTTAGGTTTCTAGTTATATTTACTGCAATATCTTTCATTTCTAAATACTTCAGGCTACTCAGTTTGTTCATATTTTCCAGAAGTTTATAGTCTTCACTGGTGGCTGTCAGCTGTCAATGAAGATGGGTGGGGAGGGAGGAAGGGAGAGAATGAGGAAGTCAATGTTTAAAAACAAATATTAAAATTGTTTTTTACATGCAACTGGGAAATTAGATATACTGGAAATGGGATATAGAAATCTGTCTTTCCATACAAGAAGACAGAAGGGGATAAGAATAGGGGTGGGGGAAAGTTGGAAGTGAGGGCAAGTTGGTGGAAGGGGTAATCAAAATGCATGTCACATTGGGGTAGGGGAGGGGAGAGATGGGGAGAAAATTTGGAACTCAAAATTTTGTGGAAATGAATGTTGAAAACTAAAACTAAATCAATTTAAAAACTCAAGCAAAAAAATGAAACAACACATTTTTCAAATAATATATTTATAAGGTGAGATTCTTTATGCCTCTTCTTATATATATGAGTGATCTTCAATAATTCAGCAGCTTATCTAATCCTCTAGTGCCCTTTGGATCACCCACAATTTGGATTCTTCAGGCAATATGGTATTTCCTTACTATCAATTATATAGTATTATTTGCAGAATATTAGAATTTTAAAAAGATGAGGTTTTATTTCAGGGAACAGCTTGTGTTTATTGAAAGTACTGTTCAAATTCCCAAAAGTAATCCACCCATTCTTTTTCTCCCATTTAACTAGAGCTCACTGCCAATCTACAGTATCTTTGTAAAGTGTATCTATTCTTGCTCAACTCGTGTGTGTGTGTGTGTGTGTGTGTGTGTGTGTACTTGGAAAGTTGATTCAATATTATATGACTTGTTTGAGAAATATTGGTTGAATCTCTTCATTTCCATATTTTAATAATAATAGCTACCATTTAAATAGAGCTTTAAGGTTTACAAATTATTTTACATACTTTCATTAGATCAAAATTATCTCCTGATCTTATATTTTTTTTATCAGTTTCTCCTTTTGGAAAAGCCTGTAATGAAGAAAATTTTGTTGGACACTTTCTTCTTTGCCATGTGAAAGTGAAGCCAAACTTTTACATTACAGAGTGAAATGGAAAATCAGCGGTTGTCTAGTGAGTTTAGAGTGTAAAAACAACCACCTGTTGCTGAATACAACCTGAAATGCTTCAGATTCTCACTAAATTAATTAGGCAATTCAACCAATTGAGTTCAGCAAACACTTACTAAGTGCCTTCCATGTATAGAGAGAGCACTGTGGAAGAAATGCAATGAAATGACTTGTCTTGGTAATTGCAACTCTACTGATCATTTCAGAGGAAGTGATAAAAAACAATTGGAATGCATAATATTCATTTTTTTCTAATGGGTATGGCAATATTTTTCTTACCCTGATCAATTTGAAAAGTTCCCTAAACCAATTTGATCAGATTGTAGGAAATGAATCTTAGTCTGAAATTTACCTCCCATTAAGATAGATTTGTGCCCTAGAACCTTGCTGAAATGGCATAGGAAAATGCTCTATTTGTTTCTAATAAGTAGAACTTCCTCTATGGTAAATGAGTTGGGGAGTTGAAGACAGTCTCATCAGAAGAAGCATTCTCCTATATATCATCCCTACATATTTAAGAACAACCCTTGCTATAAGGCAGGCTGTGAAATGCCTCAGTCTCTTTTCTGCCTACTTTCATGCCATTGGATTTCCAGACTTAAGCACATTAAGGAAAAGGAGGAGCTTTCTCCTCCCCTTCCTCCAAAAGTAGTAATACATATTTGTAGAAGTGTATGTCATCCCTAAGACAGGTGTTTCTGTATCTCCAGTACTACTGGCTTCTTTTTTTTTTACTAACTATTTACTTTTCTGAGTGTAGGTTCCAGATTATGACCAACTTTATCTTGGTAGGTTACCTCATTGTATGCTCAACTTCTTTCAAGAATGCCCAAGTTCAAGAGTTCATGTAGCAATATTCTAAGGGATATTTCTTCATTCAGTCCTTGTAAGAGGAAATGGAATATTAATTTTGCCTCCTTCATCTGGAGGAATGGATCAAAGTCATGGGGGCATTACGGGAGGAACACATGGGCTAGAGTACAAGGAATTTGGATCATGCCCACCCAAGTAACAAGAAAGTTGTTATTTCTCAGACAGTAGCTTCCAAAGTGTCTTTACTTTCTGGGATGAGTCTAATGGGCTAATTGACCTCTTTTCATTTTTGTATTTGCTCATGAACTTTTGTAAGTGTTTTGTGTCTGTGTGTCTGTGTGTGTGTCTGTGTCTTATGCATTTTCTGTTGTGGCAGAAATATAGCCTGACCTATAGCTGATCTGTATATAATATATTCATTATCTGTGCAAGAGTTGGAGGTCTGTTTCCCACATTTGGGGAAATGAAAACATACACTTTGCCTCTCCTATTTTTGGAAGTTAATTTCAGTAAAATATCTGAGGTGGGAGCCAAAAAGTATCTCTTAACACTGGAACTTCAGGACAGAACTTGGTTCTAATGAGATCAGAGTCCTTTCTTGAGTGTAAAACTGCATCACAATTGACACATATCCCTGTTCTTGTGCTTTGAGTTCAATAAATCTCGTCTGACTAGGAAAAAAAATAACTTTAACTAAAATGAAAAAATAAGTCTTTTTTTCAAAATATCCTGATTGGCTATCTGTGTTTCCCAAAGCAACTAGATGCCTTTGTTTTAATTGTGTAGATCTTTTTTTTTTCTCAGTTTGACCTTCCTCGAATCAGACAGGATGGATCCTTTTCATTGGTTAGTTTGTTAAAAGAAAAATTTTCTAACTTCCTCAAAGAGGTCAGTAGAATGGGTTTTACAAAAGCTGTGTAAATGTGAAGAATGCACTGTAATGACAAAGACACTAGTCCTTTGCCTACAGTTTGTAGGAAAAGTTAGCTCTATCCCCTTATCCTTAGACATCCTCTGTATTTCGCATGCCAAATAGTTCTCTATGTGACGTGTATGCAAGTTCAAGATTTCAAGAAGTATAGTCAAAACTTTATGCTGTTTTGATGTAAAATCAGAGTAAATTGAATTATATACATATAATGTGAACATACTCAAACAGAAAGAATGGGTAGAAGACAAATTTTGTGGGAATTTGCTTAATTATCTAATGGGTCCCCATTTTTAGCTAATAAAAATAAAGTTACTCATTGAACTGTTCCAAGAAGTTAACATTGCCAGATATAGCCTGACCACTGGCTGGTCCACAGATTCTAAGGGGTATATGGCTCTGAATTAGGATAATCAAAAGGAACCGAAGCATCTTATAAATGCCCTAGGCTTGTGTGGAACCGGACTAGCCACTTTCCCCTACCTGACAACCTCTTTTAGAAATATCAAGAACCCATTTCAAAAGTATTCTAGTCTAAAGCTTTTGAACTAAACTAAAAAAAAAAAACAATAAACCTGAATCTGGCTTTCTTTAATTAGCCATACTCAAACAATGGTTTTCACTGGAACTGTTTTACATTATACTTATCAAATGCCTAATAAGTTTTTAACCCAGCTCTAGGCCCCTGTCTTCTGATCAGTCCAGGAATGGACTCATCAGTGAAATAACTAGGGAAGGACAAGGGACCATGCAATTGATTCAGCTAGGAGTAGTATCTGCTTTCTGTAGGCTTTGACAGGATTCGGGTAATGACCAGATTAAGAGAGGGAAAAAAATCTTTGATTATTTTTTTAATTAAAATAACTCTTTAAGTTCACCTTTGACCATGGCAAAGAGAATTTTTGAAAGAAGGCATGAAAGCAGCACTGAACACTTTTAGGAAAAAGATAAAGCAAAATTTTAATTGAACTTTATCTAGAGCATAAAACTACTTTTATTTTCATTTTTAATTGTGTTTGTTACTTAAGAATTGTAAACCTTATAACTTAAAAATAATTTGTCAGAGAAATATTCAAAATTAGCATGCAACTGCTCATTTTTTATTCTCTTTCCAAGTAGAGAAACTTTTAATCTAAATAAAATTTAAAAACTTTTTCCTAGGTTTGTGCCTAAAATACAAAGTATAGCATTTTTCTTCCACATTTGGTTTTATTAAGGTGAAATGTAGAGATTATTAGACAAATTTAGTGATATTAATCAACCATTCTAGTTATCATTATCTATATATTATGCTTCCTTTTGTCAGGGTGGGGCCTGACCAGTTTGGAGCAGCACCAATAAAACATAAAGCATCTCTAGATAGATGGATAGATAGATAGATAGATAGATAGATAGATAGATAGATAGATAGATACATAGATACATAGATACATAGATAGATAGATAGATAGATAGACAGACAGATGGATATATAGATAGACATATAAGTATATGTATTATGTATGTATATGTACATATGTGTATATATGAATGCATGTATAATACATACATATATTTATATATATACATCTATGTAATTGTCACAAAAACTATTGCTTTAAAAATTAGCAGGCATTGCCAATATATACATATTTGCTTGTGCACATATTTTATATATAAGTAAATATGTATATATTGGAGATGTCTGCTTATTTTTAAAGTAATAGGATTTTGATTCCTATATTGTGAAATTTTCATAATATATATATATAAATACATTTTATAACTTACAAAATAGAAATTTAAAAATGATAAACTAAACCTGAAAATGTTTTGAAAATATTTTATTTATTAACAGTATATAGGCAATTATTAGTAAGAGACTTTTGGCCATTGTATT
>CM053583.1:237009114-237031417 GCA_028627135.1 Pseudochirops cupreus
AAAAAAAAAATTGTACTTTTTTTCTACCGAATCATCTCTAATTTCAACTTTTTCAACTTAACACTTCATTTTTTAAGATGATCTTGCTTAATGACTGCATTATGCCTTAATTTCCTATTCATGCTTAAATATTTTATTTGAGCTTTCATATGAGTGTGAGGAACAGCTAGGAGTCTAGGAGTATGCAGTTCAGGAAGATGATTGATGATACATTAATTGGAGGAGGAGGAGGAGTAGCAGTAGCAGCGGCAGTGGCAGTAGCAGTAGTAGTAGTAGTAGTAGTAGTAGTAGTAGTAGTAGTAGTAGTAGTAGTAGTAGTAGTACCAGTACTAGTAATAGTAGTATGTGTGTACATATGTATGTTTATACATACCTGGATAAATAAGGCTAGAGACAGGACTAGGTTGTAAAAGGCTGAAAACTCTGGAATGAGGAATTTTTGGTTAATTTTGAAATTAATAAAGGATGAATAGAGTTTATGAGTGTGGTGTGAATGGGAAGGAGGGTCTTACATTGTGGTCAGAATTATGTTTTAGCAAAATTATTTTGGCTGGTATGTATAAAATTGATTGGATAGAGAGACTTAACCCAGGAAGATTAATTAGGAGTGAAGGAGTGCTTAAAAGGTCATGTAGTTGTACTGCAAATGGGTAAATGGTGGAGGAACATGGGTTACAACCCTTCATTCTTCCTACTATTTTTTATTATAATCCTTAAATGGGGAAAAGAGTTCCATCTAAGAAAAGCACTCCCCCACCCCACCCCCACACACATACTTTTTCAGTGTCTCCACAGTTGGTCATGCATCTACCTTAGAGATCAATGTTAAAAGATTTATCAAAAGGTCTTATTTACTACAAAGTGTATCCTAATCTGGCATAATGTTTATACATAAACTGCAAATGTTTGTTTTTTTTTTAAACCCTGAATTAAATGTGTCCTTTCACTTGAAAAAAATCTCTTCTCTCAAGTCAAGAAATTCTAGTGGATTTTTATAATTGTTTATTTTCTGAATGTGGTATAGTATGTGTGATACATATAATTTAATCAGTCAAGTTGTGTCTCCATATGTGGTTTTAGGTGCTTTGAGAAGAAAATATTGCATTTAACAAAGAGATATGTCAAAGTTATATTTACGAAATTTTTCATATCTATATTAATATATTTCATTAAATCTCCTATGGTGCTTATTATTTAAAATAATTACTATGCCCTGTCCTTATTTATGAGAAAACATGAAAAAAGATAACTATTTATGGTTTTAAAAATGATTATCTGGAGTACTATTCACAAAATTATCATGTAAAGCCTATTGTCTGCTTAATATTGGTACAAGGTACAAGGTTGGATAAAATAAACCTGAATTCTGTATGCAAAATGACAACTCACATTTACATAAGGAAATGAAAACAATTACAAAATAAAATTTCCTGAGAGACTAGATGCCTTAGGGAATTGGTAATATAATCTAATCATTCACTTTTTGGTTGCTTGATCAAATTCCCAATTTAAGTTTAAAGTGAATACTTAAAAAAATGTGTTGATCCACCAGGAATAAGGTAAAATAATTTCCTGAATAGATGTCCATATACCATGATAATAACAAGTGGAGCATAGGTCTCAATAAACAGTTAATAGCTAGATCTGTAGAATGGAGAGGTTTAGCATGTCTAAGACATGAATTCCATAGGCAAAATAAATTGGGTAAATTATGAATTTATTGATTCAATTTAAGCCTGACTAGGTAAATATTTTTTTAAAAATCATTTAAAAGGAGATACTTACTTTGGATTATCTAATATGACCATTCTAAACAAACTTCAATTCACAATCTAATTCAGATCATTTAGGCGCTTATTATATACCAGGTACTGTGCTAGAGATAGAAACACAAACATAAACAAGAATAAATGAGTGAATAAATGGATGCATGAATAAGTAGATTGAATGATAGGTAAACAGGGAGGCACAGAAACAGACAGACAGATAGATAAACAGATGGGCTGACATAGAGTAAAAAAGTCAGTGCTCTCAAGGAACTAATATCTCCCTTTCTTCCTGAATGAGCTCAGATGATCAACGCCGTTAGCACAGCTAAGATTCTAAAACCTGGTTTCATCATTTTAGGAATATTTTTTGTAGCCTCATTGTCAAAATCTCTCTCTCTCTCTCTCTCTCTCTCTCTCTCTTTCTGCATCTCTGTTTCTCTCTCAATGTGTGTATATGTATACATACATATGTATACATACACACAAATATAAATACACCTATACATATAGACACACGTGTATATATGCACATGCACATATACGTATACATATGTGTGTATATATGTATATTTTATATCTAGCTATACATATGTATATATGTGTGTATAAGCATACATACATCTATGTATGTATATGTAGATGAGTGTATGCATGAGTATATATGGATACGTGTATATATTTATATATGTATGTGCCAATATATTTGTATGTACATATTTATATGCATATACACATGTATGCATGCATGTCTGTGTGTATGCATGCATGTATTTTACCTTTTTGGTTTAATTTGATTTAATTTCAGAAATTTCTAGAAATACTTCAATGGTGGTCATCCTAGTTTATTTTGGTTTTCCAATAAGTATTCAGGAAACCTGGTCCAACTTGCATGGTCCAAATCATATATCCACAAAGCCTTCATTAATCCACCTGGAAATTTTTTCTCCTGCCACAGAAATCCCATAGCACTTCATGCCACTTATGTCATGCATGTACTACAGTTTTTGTACTTTTTCTTTCTTTGTTCTCTTTGAAAAAAAATTTCATGTCAGGCATTTTAAATCTCCCCACAGAATCTAATGCTTTGTACACAGTAAGAATATTTGCTGAATGAATCAATGAATAGCACCATCTGTGAAGAATGAAAATGAATATCACCCAAAAGGTCATAGAATGGTGGGTATGATCAGGCAACCAATACATTACAGTGAGAATTTCGAAATGAGTTTGTAATGAGTGTACTATATGAGCAAATGTAGCAGCAAGCACCCTAGCATACCCAGGGTGGCTGCTAGCACAAGTTCTTAGATCTGCTTTTCTAAAGGAGAGCAACTCAAAATGGGTTAATGACCTTACTTTAATCAAACATATATCATTTACCTAGTTCAGGAAAAAAGGCAACATCCTGAACTTCAGGGAATACAAACAGAATACAAACAGAAGTTACAAGCAAAGAGAGAAACAGATCAGCAGACGTTCTGACCATCACATCCATACCTAGTTAGTTACCAGAGAGGGAAGCACCAACATAGGGGTTTTCAAAGCCGGGGGGCTCAACGGCTGCCAAGAGTCTCATCTAGCCAAATAGCACAACTCTTTCCAAAGTGAGCCCCAAAGCAAAAACTCACATCAGGGTATGTATAGCTCTCTCCTGGATCAGAGAATGTCACAACCCTCTTGACTCGCTACCTAATCACAAAGTAATAAGGTGTGGGCATTCCTGAAAAACAGGCTTCCTGCCACAGGCTCCATGTGACCACATTCAACCTATTAAAGGGCAGAATATATTTTCAATGAGGGAAGGCTCTCAGAGTCACTTAAGCCTATCAAAGGGCCTAGGGCCAGGGAAGATCTTCAGATTCCCTTAAAAGCAAAGTAAAGTGATCTATTCTATGGGGAAACTAGGCATACCTGCTAGATAGCCCACATAATTCATTATTATTCCTTAGCTAACAGGAGAAATCAAGCAAGTCCCCAAGCGCATTAAGTAAACATTTCCTGCAAAACTTAGAAGAGTAGAGAAACAATACTTACACATTATGGGCAGGCATAAAGGGATGGAAATCTGTGTCATTAGAATGAACATTTATATTAGTGATATCAAGCAATGATTTGAGATTTTGAGAATCAATGAAACAGGCCATTTGAACTAATCTATCTTCTATGTTTTTAGATAAAGATCAACCTAAGAAGTAGACTGGGTTTATTATATGTGCTCTGAATGCATATTATTTTGTATTACAGGGATGTAACAAACTTTTTTGTCTCTTACACAGTTCTTGAACACCAAAAGTATACCAGAGACAACATTCAACCTTCACCTTGAATCTAGTTTAACAAAACTTATTTTTTTTTCATAAATATTCCCCGTTTGTGACACGGATCCCTATATGCAGGAATATGTAGAAGAATCAAAAGACATCTGAAATTTAAAAAAAAAATCACATATGTCAATACGATTTGTTAAATGCTGGACACAACAGTTTTGAGACTTTGGCTGTAGCATAATGTAGTAAGCTGAATGATAGATTCCCCCCACTCCCCACCCTGTAACATCTTTGTGTTATACTTTCTGAGCTAAAAATTTGAATCAAAGCAAAGTAATATGTACATCTGCTAAGGCACAGAATTTAAGCCCTGGAGACCTGATGCCTTACACAGCTGTAAGGCTTATTCAAGTTTCTTGAGGGAAGATAGTCTCTGTAGCAGCTGTCAAATGTGTTATTAGCTACATTATGCTACCCGTTTTTGAAGGATTTTTTTTTCTTATTGTAGCAAGTTTGACAGGCAACTCAAGCAATCAGATTCTGGAAAATACATTTCACAGAACTCTCTATTCAAAACCATTTAGGTAGGTGATCATTAACATAGGACCCTTCCATTCTGATCGATTTTATGGTGTCATTTGAAGAGATGGAGGGAAAGGTAGGGAATGAGTAGGCAGTTTCCTGCTTCTAAGTTTGTTTTAAGGTACAATCAAATAGAATTGAACATTTTGTTTGTGTCTAAATCCCCAAACACTGCTGCTGGATTTAAACATTTCTTCTTACAAGACCCAAGGGATAAGCTTCATCATGCATTAGTAATAAAGTCATATTATAAAGTTTGAGAAATGAAGATCTCCTAATCATATATGTCTCACACCCTTTCTCTAACGTTACAAGGTGATTTCCTTTTATTATTGAAAAGACCAAATCAAACTGTGAACAAGCTTTCATGAATATTGATTTCTCTAGAGTATTTTATTTGCATCCTCTGAGTGATTTCTCTCATGAACAGCTGGAATCACTCCCTATTGTTATGCAGTCACCCATAGAAATTTAACAGTCTGTGATTAAAGATAAAAAAAAAAAATTAACTCCAATGCATGTAGAGTCTAAAACAGACCCTAAATGAAATTTCTCTTGAGGTTTCAGACATTACAATATCTTCTTAAGATAAAATTTGGGACTCATAGCCCAAGTTTTAAGGGAATGTATTTACTTTTTTAAAATGTTGTTTCCTCCATTAGAATACCAATTTCATACAGGGAAAAGTTTTTGCCTGTTCCCCCAACTTAGGACAGTAACTGATACATTAAAAGAGCTTAATAAATATTTGTTAACTGACTGATCTTCAAGTAAGTTCATGTGCATTAAAGAGGGACCCACTTCAAATGTATCTAATAACTGACCCTAATTCTTCTAGCATGCAGGGAGATAATTATGGGGGTTGGGAAGACAGAGAGAGAGAGAGAGAGACTGAAAGAGAGAGAGAGGGAGAGAGAGAAGTCATAATGATTTGGGGGAGTGGGGACTGAGCTTCAATTATGAAAGAAAAAAATATAGCAGCTCATATTGGCAATCATAAAGGTTATGAAGGAAAACAATGAAGGAAGAAGAAATAGTGGCAACCAACCAATTTTTTTTGTTCAGCTAAAAGTTAGTCTGCATGCTGTTTTTGACACTTTTATAGGTGGACAATTGGAACTGTCTTGTTTCAGAAAAATGAGGAAATCAGAGATGAAAAGGTGTGTTTTCTGATTTCAAGAGTCTCTCTAAAATTTTAAATTCTTCATATAAGTATTTAAAGTTAAAATAATATGTTTTTCTTTAAATTTCATCAGAAACTTAGTTCTTATATAAGTTTATGTATGAACATAAAGCTATCAATGTCTATATACATATATGTATACATACATATATTGTGTATGTATGTATATGCATGTGTAATGTGTGTGTGTGTGTGTGTGTGTGTGCATGTTATATTTGCTTATACAAATCAGTTGGTCCTCCACAGAAATCCATTCCTGACTGGCTAGCAATAATTTTATCTGAACACAGCAGCTTTTTTCTCTAATTAAAATTCTTCACTAGAGGAGCTCTTCAATGGCTCATTAAGTGGTCAATCCAAGTCTACCTCCCGTTTCAAGAAAGAAAGATGTGTGCTAAATAAAAAAAAAAAGGAAAGGGGGGAATTAAAAAATCCTCATAAGGAAATAACTAACTAAAACAAAATCATCAGAAGCACTGAAGTAAAAAGTGAACATTAAAAAAAATTCTTATGATTCAATAATGGAGTAAGACGTGTTAAAGCAACATTTACAAATGAAGATAATTTTACTTAAAAAGAATATGCCTAGATGCCTAGAATGGAAAATGAAAAGGCTATAAGATGTCCAGGGGCCATTTAGAATCATAATAAAACACAAAAGGAATTACAAATCTAGAATGTCGAGGAGCATCAAAATTCAACGAGTCTAATACTCCTTTTTAAATATAAGGAAATTGAGAAACAAAGACAGGAAATAGCTTTTCCAAGGTAATATTAGTAATGGGGCAGAGGCAGGATTTAAACCCATGACCTCTAACCCCAGAGAAAGTGATCTTTCCATTGAATAACACTACCACCTTCTGAGAGAGACAAATGAAATAGAAAATATAGCAAAAAAAAGCAACAATTAAAAGTAATAAGAATAACCAATATTTATATAGTGCTTACTATGCGTAGTGTTCTATGCTAAGTACTTTATAATTATATCATCTGGCATCATGATTCTGGGAGGAAGGTGTTTTATTATTCTTATTTTACAGATGTAGAAACTCAGGGAAATAGAAAATTAAGTGATTTTCCCAGAGACACATAGTAGGTGTGCTAGTAAGTGTTTAAAGGTCGTTCTTCTGGACTCCAGGCCCAGCTCTCTATACTAACTGTGTGACTTAAATGACCTTAGGAAGTGAAAGCAATTAAATTTCCACAATATAATTCCGCAGAAAAAATAAACATATAAAGGTTGTGTGATAGACTTCCAATATTTCAGTGACTACTGCATCCATTTCACAACAAGAGCATCCATAGTATACCCATAGAGAGAAATAAAGATACTTTTACATTGAATTTGCTTTATCAGCTCTATGCAGCAGCTACAGTAGTACCAAAAGACAGAGATTATTGCTCTTGTAAATAGTAAATGTTGCAGAGTCCCATCAAGGGTCTTCACCAGGTACTGTAGCATCTTTGACGCTAACCTCATGCTCTCTCAGTATCAATTCAATCAGATTTTTCTATCCCTCAAAGGGCAAATGATCTCCATGAGTTAATTCCTCATGGGAAAAAACAAAAACAAAAAACAAAAGAAGACCGAAAAAAATTAATAACCAAAAGCAAAACAAAAACCTCTTGATTAAATTATTTTATTAATTATATTACCACATAGCTTTTCTTCTTGTTGTTTTTAATCTCAGAAGAAAACTTGAGAAAAAGAACATAACTCTGAAATTATCGTGACTACGACTCAAGAAAAGAGAACTGGAAACAAAGAATCTGAGTACTACATTTGAAGAATTTATAAATCAAAAGTGTTTACAAGTATTAGAATAAAAGGAAAAATTCAAAACAATTTAATTCACAGACTGCTGATAGAGAGAAACCTCTGGAAGAAAACTCATGGAAACATGAACCTCCAAAACTCTGAAAATGATGAAAAATAATGTAAATATTTTTGTGAGTGACAAATCAAATACCCAGAAACTTGAGTAATAATATTTTATGAATATACATAAAAAGGAATCAAATGAAAAATTAGAAAAGGATGTAATGTTTTTAAATAGTTTTGCCAAAGAATAACTTATTCTGTTTAATTTAACATATCTATTATTCTAATTAAGTATGAAAAAATATAATTGGAAAAAGAGACTTTCAATGAAATACTGAATTCTGAAGATTCTTATTAAGAAACCAAGAGTTATGTAGGTTCTTTCAGAAACACAAGATTTGAAAGAAATTTAAATAAAGTCAACAAGGTTAAACAACTCAAAAATGTAAGCGAGGGATCAGTTCTTACATTCATGAAAGAGAGAAAAGGAAATTATTATCCTTTCAAAGTTCCACTCTTTCTAAGTGTCAGTGAGGTAAGCACTGAGGAGAGTAAGTGGTATAGTGGTTAAAGTGAGAGACTTGGAATTGTAGGGTTCAGTTCAAATCCTTCTTCAGAGACTTATTGGGTATGTGACTGTCATCTCTCCCAGTCTCAGTTTCCTATAAAATGAGGGAAATGGCTTCATTGGTATTCAAGGGTTCTTCTATATCTACTTCTATGATCCTATGTTTATCCTATCCTTTGAGAATAAGTTTGAGTGTCTAAATTACAAAAGAAATATTAACAATAGATAATTATAACAATAGGAGACAATGAAATCCTGAAACAAAAACTGAATGGGGAAAATGTTTAAATTAGTTAAATGACAGAAAATACAATTATCAATGACTGTATTAACACTTTTAGAACAGTACAATGGACAATAATGATTTTGAAAATATCCTCATGAAAAACATGTTCAAATATTAACAAAATTCAGGCCCATCTTCTTAACGTAGCTTCCTCATCAAAAAGAAGAAAACGTATAGATAGCTTTAGATATCCAAAGGTTAAACCCTAAACAACTACTTTTGGAACAAGCAGGTAACATTTGAACAACAAGAGTAAAAGCCCAAATCAGAGACATGTAACTGAATTTTGCAATTGTAAAGTGATTTACTTTTAGATAGAGTACTGAAATGACTACGATTCAATCATGGAAGTAAGTTACTAGAAAAGTATTTTACTTACTTCCTCCCAGATTCAAGATGTGTCCTACTTTTATTAACACAAAGCATCTATTACAAAGAATAAAGAAAAACAAATAATCCTTGCTATAATAATTATGAGTTTTTGTAAATTTTTACAAAGCTTTTATGGCTTATATTAATAACAATATCCATAAATACTTAGAGGTTACAAATATTGATTTAGCTAAAAGAAAGTTTCCTTATTCAGAAATCCCCTATATCAACTAAATCACTGGCCCCATCTCTAACCCTGTCCTATCCCTTATTTATAAAGGATGAGGATGTTAGCCATATCAGGCATTGGCTAGTGTAGAAGAATTTTGATTACTGCAAAATATTTGGAGCCAACAGTGAAATATTGCAATTTCTACCACTTCATTAAATAATTCACAGATATCATCATGTCCAGGATCCTTGAAGAAAACTTTTTTTCTGTAACTTTTAGTGGCAGTGACATAAATCATGACTATAAACCCCTAAATTTGTCTGACATTTCAAGTTTCCTGTCATATTTCTACCTCTGTGGTCTCCAGGTAAACAGATTCTTCAGTGTACATCACCACAGATGGCATTTCTCTACTTTGACTTTTTCTCTCCTTCACAACATGGAAGATATATTGAGATCTGAAGGGCTCCTTTCATTACTATTTCTTTTCATTACCATTACCATTGTTCTTTTCTTTTTTGATGGAGTTCAGACATAAATGGTCTAAAGACGAGTCATTGCTTTGCTATTATTCTTTCATATTTAATATCCCATGGACTGAACTTCAGGAGGATTAAATGATTGTTTTGTAATTAAATAAGAAAATTGGGATGTGAGCTCATTCTCTGTAGAGTCACCAAAAGCATCTGTGTTAAAACTACAATAACCAATGGAACAACAAGTTACCTTATCTTATTGATACATGGTTTTAATTTCTACTATTGTCTTTTTGAAAGCTTTTCATTCCATTTAGTTTGGAAATTGTGAGTATTTGGCATGGATATATCCATTAAAATTGTTATTAAATTTCTGTGGATCACATTGTGGGCAAAAATTCTAACTCTTCCATACACATATATGTGTGTGTATATGTATATATGTATATATATATACATATATGTATATATATACACACATACACACACTTACATATGTATATGTGTATATATATGTATGTATGTGTATGTATATGTGTGTGTGTGTGTGTGTATATGGAATCCCCTCGTGATCCCTTTCCTGAAACCAGGACCATCATCTGACACCTAGACAATGAATAACTTGTCAACAACCATGCCTACCATAAAAGAGCAAGGCACTATAAATCCACTGGTAGAAAATGAATTCTGAAATATTAATTCTATGCCCCCCTGAAGTCTCTCTTCATGGTTGGGATTAATAAAATAGTATGTATGTATATATGTATGCATGCATGTTTATGCATATGTAGGTTAATGTGTGTATATGTCCATATGTATATAATACATATGTTTTATATGAGACTGATTATATATATTATATATGCATACATACACACAAAATAGGCAGAAATAGTTATTGACTCTACATCTCCTTCAAACTATGTATTAATCAATTACCAAAGTCATGTAAATCCTTTTACCAAAATGCTTTCCCCATCCGTCTTCTCCTTTCAGCTCATGCATACTTCACTGTAATTCCGGTTTTCATTCTCTCTTTCTTGGAATACTGTAATAATTGCTTTATTGGCATTTGTTTTCAAAAAAATTTGGGGGGTTCCAAATTTTCTCTCTCCCTCCTATTCCTCTCCCATCCATGGAAAAGGCAAGCTAAAAGATCAGTTTTTCATGGGAAATCATAGATAACATATTTCCATATTAACCATGTTGCAAACATACACACACACATACACACGTTAAAACAATTTTTAAAGGTGTGCTTCATCAATCTGTATTCAAAGTTCATCAGTTCTCTTTATGGAGTTAGATTTTTTTTTTCATGAATCCTTTGGAATTTTCTTAGATCGTTGTTTTAATTTAAGCAGTTAAATCTTTCACTGTTGATCAATATTACTGTTACCATGTACAGTGTTCTCCTCGTTCAGTTTATTTTACTTTCCTTTAGTTCATATATATATATATATATATATATATATATATATATATATATATATATATATATATATTTTGAATCCATGATGCTTATCATTTCTTATAGCACAATAGTATTTAATCACAATCATATAAAACAACTTGTTCAGCTGTTCCCCAATTGGCGAGCATTCCCTCAATTTCCAATTCTATGCTACCACAAAAAGACGTGCTGTAAATATTTTTGTACAAATAAGGCCTTTACCCTTTTATTTGATTTCTTGGGGATACAGACCTAAAAGCCATTTGTTGGGCCAAATGATATGCACAATTTTATAGACTTTTGCATATATTTCTAAAGAAAAACTGCCAGATAAACATTCTGAAAACAATGTTGTATGCTGCACATACCACCACCCCCCCAAAACAAATAAGCAAACAATGTTTGCCTACTGCTTTTAGGATGAAATACAAGCTCTGACTGGCATTTAAAGTCCTTCTTAATCTGTTTTCTACCATTTTTTTTCAGACTTCATGAGTAACAATCGAGATCCAAGTCCTTGAGTATATGCTAGTATTGACTTGCCTAGTACTGACATATATATATGTATATATACATGTATACATATACACATACATATATGCATATACAAACACATACATGCAAAATGTATGTACAATGAGGGTATGTATATGTGTACATATGCATGTGTACATGTGTCTGTTTATATATGTATGTGCATACATGTATAGACATATATATGCTTAATGAGATGTGACTGTGAAAATATGGTATTTATGTTTCTTCTATCCCTGCTTTTTCTGCTCTTTCTTGATCTTAAATAAATAAATATCAGAGGCATATAGATCAATTCTGGCTTTCTAAACTCCGAAGTTTAAAAAAATCACTGGAAATCCAATAACTGAAGTTCATAATTATCATCCATCAGTCAGGACTGACTTGACCAGAAAGAAGCCAGCTCTGAAGAATCCTTGTTTGAATCAGTCCAGCAATGAACTGACCAAGCAACTAAGAGCACATATTTTACAAGTAAGAATCAGCACATCCATCAACTACATCACACCCAGAAGTGAAGCTGTTGAGAGATTTGGGATAGTCACCATTTTAATTTTAAGTATCTACCCCCCAGGACCTTTAAGACATATATGTAAAAGAGAGCATGAGATGCCATGTTTTTAGTTCTTGTCATTGTCATTTAGTTCTTGTCATTTTCTGTAAAAATTCATTGATCCTTGGGTATCTTACCCTACAGGAAAATAGGGAGAAGGGGACAAGATGGGGGCATGTCAGGGGAAGGGGTAGTCAGAAGCAAACACTTTCGAAAAGGGACAGATTCAAAGGAGAAAATGGAATAAACGGGAGGTGAGAGGATGTAAGTAAATATAGTTAGTCTTTCACAACATGACTTCTATGAAGATGCTTTTCATAATTACATATGTATAACCTAGATTGAATTGCTTGTCTTCCCAGTAGGGGTGATTGAAAAGGGAGGAAGGGAGAGAATCTGGAACTCGAAGTTTTAAAAACTAATGTTAAAAAATTGTTGCATGCAGCAAGGAAATAATATATCCAGGCAATGGGGTATAGAAATCCATCTTGCCTTAAAGAACATAAGGGGAGGGCGGGGTGGGATGGCTATATGAGATGGAAGACTTGGGGAAGGAGTAATCAGTAGTCTTGCCATGTTGTGATGGTGGTGGGGCAGGTAGAAGAGAGATGCAGAGAACATGTGGAACTTAAAATCTTGTGGAAATGAATGTTGAAAACTAAAAATAAATGAATAAGTTCTGAAAAATAATTTTAAAATCCTTAAAACATTAATTGATCTTATTTAGTTAATTTTAGTGAGGGGAAACCAAATGTTTAAAAGATTATTGGGGTTATATTCACTGGTAAGGTTGTATTGAGAGGATGTTATTTAATAGATTAATATTGGAAGAAAAATATCAGATGGGTCCTCATGATGGTCTGTACTAGAGAAATAATACCAGCTCCTCAGAATTACCACTACAGGTTGAGACATGGTGAAGAAGTAGGTGAACAGTTGAAACACAATCTACCGGTGCTAGGAATACTTGGAAAATTGAGCCGTGAGTCCACTACAATTCCACTTCATATATCCTCCACCCTAATCCATTTGATCTCTTAGCTATCCAAACTGTGATATATCATTTCCACCTTTGTGCCTTTGGATATCTTATAGAATCTTTCACTTCCTTCAAACATTATGATGTAGATGCTACCTCTTCCATGAGGCTTTTTTCTTGATTCCTCTCTTCTCTATTATTATATGCCTTTCCATTTTAATATCAATTTGTAAATACTTGTATGTTTTGTTTATGTATTTGTAACATCACCTAGTAGAATGGAAGCAATTCTCAAATTCTCACAAAACTGTTTTATTTTTATCTTTGTACACCTAATACCTAACTCAATGAATGACACATCACAGACACTTAATAACTGATTGTTGAATTGAATCACAGTGCAAGTACCAAAAATGAAATCTAGACATTTTCATAGTTCCGTTTCATAGCATCTGAGATGAGAAATTCATGAGAAAATGGGTAATATTCATTATATGCAAATATGTTGTTCTTTTCTAAATACGGTTGAAATTGAAAGGCAAATCACTTACCTAAATGTCTGTTTCTCTTTCTCTCTCTTTCTCTCTCTCTCTCTCTCCCTCTCTCTCTCTCTCTCTCTCTTCCTCTCTCTCTCTCTCTCTCTCTCTCTCTCTCTCTCTCTCTCTCTCTCTCTCCCTCCCTCCTCTTCTCTCTTTCTCTCTCTTGAAACACAAGCAGAAATTACTAGAACTCAGAGGAAAACTTCAACTCAGACACACTTTATGCTTTCATTACCTCAGAAACCATAGAGGGAATCAAACCTTGGCTGGAAAACTTTTCAGTTTCTGTTTTCTTTTTTGCAGACACACAAGAAAATGCTGCCAGTTCATTCCAAAATCCTGGATGATCATTGCTTTGTTTGTTTGTTTTATGTTACCTGCACTTTCTTGAAACAGTATGAAGCAATGATGGGTAAAATTATGTGAAAGTAAAGAAACAACAGTGCTCCTAGAAATCTGACTTGCTCAAGGTTTTACAGGTAGCAGCATTTCATTTTTACTCAGATTATTCAAGTCAGCAGTGTTTTAAATTGCTTCATTTAAATTCATATTCTATTACTCTGGTAATCAGTGAACCATACAAATGTAAGATTCCATATTGTATATCTCCATTAAAACAAAAGAGTATTTTTTCAAACTTCTTTCTTAACTGAACAACAAAACTGCAACTCCTCTTCCCTTCTCTTTATGCATAAATTATAATCTTGATGTAACTTTTTTTTAAATTAACTTTTGAGAAAGTCTATGGAATGATCTCTTACTTTGGATTTTCTAGATTAATCTCATATGAAGAGAATATAACTCACACTTGAAATAAACAATCATAAATTGGCATATAAGATCAAAAAAGATTTCTAATATATAATTCATTATAAAATTTTAGTGCATAAAATGAAAAGCCCAGATATTATATACACAATGTTATAAAAAAAAGAATGAGCCGATATGAACTACTGGTTATAAACAAGACCCACATCCCTGAATCTTTGTATCTCTGTCACCTAATACAAGTAGTTTTTTTTTAAAGCTTTAACCACACTAAACAATGTTAATAATTACAACTTTCTATTATACTCTGTGGTGTAATTACGTACTTCTTTATCTATTTTACATCATTTAATTTTTACAATTGTGTTTGCTAGGTTGAGTAAATAATATTCTCATTGTTTAAATAGAGAAACAGAGTCAGAGTTTAAGGTAACTCAATGAATGTGTTCCAACCTTGTACTTTGTAATGGTAAGGGAATTTGAAGATCTTCCAAGCCCCTTAATGGGCCTCAAGTGGAACCCAACAGGAGGAGCTCGACTGGGAGGAGACTAATTTTTCAGGAAGTCCCATACCTTTTGTCACTTTGTAATTAGGCAGTGGGTCATGAAAGTTGTGATGCGCTCTGCCCCTGAAGAAAGGTATGTATACTCTGAGGTGAGGTTTTGTTTTGGGGCTCACTTAATGGGAAGAGTTGTGTGATTTGGGCAGATGAGACTCTGGTAGTATTTGAGCCCCCTGGTTTTGAAGACCCAAATGTTGGTGCTTCTCTCTCTGGTAAGTAACTATGTATGCATGTAATGGTCAGATAGTTAAAAGTCTGTTGTTCTGTTGAATTGTGCTATTTTTTGTCTGCTTGTAATTTCTCTTTGTATTTTCTGAAGTTCAGGGTGCTGACTTTTTTCCCTGGACTAAAGTTGCTTTCCTTTAGTAAAGCAGATCAAAGAACCTATGCTAGCAGGCATCCTGGATATGTGAGAGTTCTTGCTGCTACATACTTGAACCAAAAGCTTCTACTTGTAAATTGTCTTCTGTAAATTACAGCATGATGTCTTCTACTTATTAATGTACTTCATAAAATCATAGATTTTGAGCTAGAAGTAACCTTGAAGGCCATAGCATATTTACAAATGAAGAAACTGAGGTCTACAGGAATTCAAAGACTCACCTAGGGTTACACATTTATACGTGCCTCTGGTACAAATTGCACTTGAGGCAGATCTTCCTGTGATATAAATCCTACATTCTACCCACCGCTGTAACTGCCTGCTTCAAATTATATGAACATTAACTTAGACAACTAATCACTTTTTTCCCTAAGGATTTAAGTAAAAAATACTTCAACTTTTTGGTTCATCATTAATATTACCAATGTAGTATTCATACCATCCATGCAAATGGAAACTCCAACACATTTTCTTCTTTTGTGTAAGTCTGATCTGAATCTTTTCTTGAATAATTCATGTAAGTTCAATACCTAAGTAGCCTTCCTCTAGTTCTTTTAATATTACATGGACATCAATGCAATTTCTATTTTACCTATCTGATATCTGATAGAGCTGATACAACGGCTAGAGTACTTGGCCTGAAGTCAGGGAGACCTGAGTTCAAATTCATACTCAGATACTCAGAGGTTGCTAGGTGGCACAGTGAATATAGCACCAGCCCTAGAGTCAGGAGGATCTGAGTTCAAATCTGGCCTTAGACACTTAACACTTACTACCTGTGTGACCTTGGGCAAGTCATTTAACCCCAAATGCCTTGTGTTATCCCCTCCAAAAAAAAAAATTACTCAAATACTTACTAGCTTTTTGACTCTGGACAAGTCACTTAATTTCTGTATGCCTTAGTTTGCTGAATTAGAATAATAGTTTCAATTTCCCAGGGTAGTTGTGAGGATCAAATGATAGATATGTATAAAAGCATAATATGGTGCCTAGCATATAATATAAATTTAACAAATACGTATTTCCTTTATTCTTTCATAAATTTTCATCTTTTTATCATATATAGATATAGATATTCTCCTTGATAATATCTTATATGCCATTTTTCAGGATAAAGGGTAAATATGAAGCAGAAATAAGGCTTAAAATGGCTGTATATACATGCATATACATATATAATACATACACACATACACACAAATATATAATATATGTGTCTACATGAACTTTATTCCAACATCTGAATGTGTTACATTTCAGATCAATAACCTAGAATTAGTCAAGCATCAATATTTTACTTAAGGTTATATAAGATACATTTTCTTTAAAAGGTAGATTTGCCACATAAGTTTGATTAGGTTATGAAACTACATAGAAAAGCAATCTCACAGAGAATGCTTGTAATCCTGGTCATGTATCCACTGAAGATATAATTACTTATAAGCTTTGCCAAACCTTTTGAGGGCAATTAACTACAGAAAATATGCAAATAGGGAGTGGTTAATCCCAGCTGCAGGGAGATAGATGAGTGTATTTATTAAGTAGGAAAAGTAGGAGGAGGGAAGTGTTAAACAGTTTGAAATATAAATACATATATGCACATATTTTAAAGTAGACTTTGGTGAAGCTAAAATGATTTTTCAAATTAGGTTTTTTTCTTATTTTTTAAATCTAGTCACAATTTAAATGCTATTTATGTCACGTACTTCTAACTTGTTAGTCAACTTGGAAAAAAATGATGCCAACAATGATAAAAGAAAATTATTTTCATTTGTAGAACTGGATTATAGGACTGGTCTGTTATTCACACCTTATGCAATTTTGAGTTAGTTCCTTTCATGCTTATGTTTATTGGGTCCCATTTTCTGGGTTCCAAAGATCTGACTAGATGATCTCTAAAGTCCCTTCCAACTCTAAATGCTATGGTTTTTCACATTCTCAGCTCTCCCACAGAAATTCCAGAACATAACTGAAAAGAACTTCAGAAAGACCAGTGAAGGGAGAAAACCACAAAGGAATAGAAATTTCTCCATAAAAGACAGAACTGTACAAAAGGCTGGACAAGTACAGTAGGAGGTTAATAGAGGGGTCATATCAAGAAAATTAAGACAAGATCAGGTAAGTATGGAAGCTGACAGGAGAAGATAAATATAAACAAATATAATACATGATTTTTTTTTATATAAAGGAAGATACATACCATAAAAGCCAATGTAAGTTCTAACAATCTGACCTTAAATCTGAGAATTCTGAGGAGGATGACTGTAATCCAACACAACTTGCAGTAAGTGAGGGCCAGAAATCAGATCCTGACCATGAGGAAGGTTATTATGACTGAGTCTCTCTGCATGGAAATATGTATGTGTATGTGTATGCTTATGTATGCATGTGTGTTGTATGTATGTTCTGTATATGAATACATGCATTTTGTATGTATTCATACTCCTATATATTAGGTTTATATATTGTTCATATATATGCATCTATTTATATCTAGATCTATCATCCATCCTTCTTCTATGTGTGTATGGATGTATGTCTATCAATCTGTCTATTTATCTGACATTATGTGATAAGTATGGTTACTAGGAATACAGCAGAGGAGATTGAAGAGTGGACACAGAGGTAACAGATGAGACAGTTGAGAATAATGTTACAAAACCCTAGAGGTGAGAGAGTAGCCAGGAGAACAGGGTTACAAATCATGTTAAACATTACCTAGAAGACAGAAAATGTAATAATTGAGTAGAGGTCATTAAATTTGGCAATTAAGAAATCATTGTTATTTTGAAGACAGAAGTTTCCATTGCATGATGTCAATTTCATTAAAAAAGATGACAATATAATACAATGACAAAGCTTCCTAAATTACTTTACAGATGCCTTGACATGACAATACAACTACCAAAGTGTCAATTTACAGAAATATCAAAATAATAAAATGATTAATGTGGAGGAATAACATTTCTAGAATATCAAGGAAATAATGAGGATGATAGAATGAAGTGGGAAATAAGTGATTCTAGCTACCAAAAGATGTTAGAATTATTTTAAAATAATAAAGGTCAAATGCTATCAATCTCTGTGGGGAAAGTTTATGTGAATATACAAGTAGACATATTCATTGTTAGTGGAACTGTGAATTGGACTGACAATTTATTAAAGCACTTTGGAGCTTTACACATACAATCACTCACTAAATTGGACTTACCCTCTGATTCAGCAAGAGAACTACTAATCTAGGCTGCCACCACTTGAATCAAAGTCAAGTGAGCAGTATCTAGGATAAAAAAAAAATACTTAATGGCTAAAGCACTGTAGTGGTGTTGGAGTTTGAAGAGGGGAGGCATGGGGACAAGCATTTATTAAGTGTCTGCAATAATCCAGGCGCTTTGCACTGTGCTCTATAGAAATAATCTCATTTGATCCTCAAAAACCTATGAGGTAGTGCTATTATTGTGCTAATTTTGCAGTTGAGGAAACAGAGGCAAACTTGCCCAGGGACATACAGCTAGTATATGCCTGATATCACATATGAATTCAAATCTTTCTGTCTCTCAGAATAGCCCTTCATCCACTGTGTCACTTACCTACATAGTAGAAAACAATTATGAGAGTGTTAAGTAAACACATTGACAAATACTGATTCCAGAAGACTGATGATGAATCATGCTTCTCACTTCTCAGTAAAAAGTTGGTCTAGAGGTATAGAATGAGATATATTTTAGATGGGAGCCACTGTGTGTATTTGTTTGCATGTATGATTATTTGTTACAAGGGATAACTTTTGGGGGGTTTGGGGGAATAGAGAGTAGGAATGAGAAACAGTGATAAATGGAGGTAGTGCCAGCTGAACTTAAACCAAAATTAAAGAAATGAACATTAATTAATCATTGAAAACAAAAGGAACAGATCAGAAGGAAGTTTAGAAAGTAACAGTAACATAAAAAGTCAGGAAAAATAGTGCAATTACAACTTTAAAATGTGAGTGTGAATATATATATATATATATGTATATATATATATATATATATACATATATATATATACTTTAAAATGTTATATATAGTTGAGAGTCGTGGTTTCTTATGTAGTCCATGTTTCCTGTTCTTCTTTGTATAAGGAAATGTAAAATTTTGTTGATGTTTGTCAAGTTCACAGTAATAAAATGGATTTTTTTTTTCAAAAGAAAGATTTATGTATATAAAAAAGCATCTACAATATTTCTTTGGAAAATAGCAGTATGTTCTTTCCCCACATGTCTATAAATCCTATAAAAATCAATGTTGCCAAAAATTTAGGTTGAACTGCTGGCATGGCATACCTTTGTGCACAAGAATGATTTCAGATTCATGTAAAGAGTTTTTATTCCACACATCTATTTTAGCTTTTATAAAAGTTTAGAAGATCCATAATCACATAACAAAGCATTTTGCAGCTAAGTCTGGAGTATTAACTTTTTTGTAGCATTCTTTGCACTATAAACATTAAGAAGAATTTGAGGTGTTTCTGTGTTTCCCTGGGGATACACTGAAGTATAGGTAGTCTGGTTCCTGAAGGTTGCCTGTTTGCTAGAGGCTACCCTGAAACATGCTGGTTCTCAGAGCTGTTATCTGCTCAATCCCACTTATACTGAGGCATGCAGGGGATCCTGGTGCTGGAATCTGCCTGTTCCCCTGTACTGGGGCTCTGGACCTACTGCTAATTTCCTAAGAAGGGGCTTGCTGTTGGTTTGCTGGGATGCTTCTTGTCCTGGACTGCATTTCTCTTTTATCTGAGTGAGACATCTTTCCTATCTTCCAAGTTTCTTGGACTCAGATATTGTTTTACTCCATCTTTTTGATGCTTCTACTGTTCCAGGATTTGTTTGGGGGTATTATTTGATGGCTGCTTAGAAGTGATTATGGGATGGTTAAGGCAATTTGCTAGCTACTCTGGAAAGCCCTTTATAAATATCATTTTCACAAATGTGATTTTTAAAGTGATATTTGAATGATTAAGGAAACTGGGAGAGATGCTATAGGAGAGAAGAACAAATGTTTGTTTTGTTTTGTTTAGGAAGCAATAATGTCTACAGATTATAAGCCAGTGAGTTGACTTAACAAACTTAAACAAACATGAACATTTCAATATACAAGAATAACAGCAAAAGAAAAGAGGTTTTAAATAAAACTATGAAATTTAATTATTTTTTTTTAAGAGCAGGTAGGCAGATGGAGCTCTGAGCCTGGAGTCAGGAAGACAAAATTTCAAATATGACCTCAGACACTTACTACCTATAAGATCTTTGATAAGTCACTTAGCCTCTGATGGCCTCAGTTTTGTCAACTATAATAGCATAATAATTGCATCTAACCTCAAGGTTGTTGTGAGGATCAAATGAGATTATATTTGTGTAAAGGGCTTAGTGCATATCTGACATGTCATGCACATTTCAACTCATACTTGTCTCTTTTCTGTAACTATTTTCTGTTACTTTGGAAGTTTGCCACATAGAGTCTGTCCACAACACTGGAAGCTTTTCTATTTTTCCTTTAAGGTGTTTTGTCGTTGTTGGTGGCAGTAGTCCTGCTCCTTCCTTCACCCCCAAGGAATGGCTCACATTACTCCTTTTCTTTAGAATGCCTGTATTTTTCCATGTTTTTAGGTTACAATGTGTTTTGCTTGAGCTTAAGCTTTTAGAAATATGTTATTCTATTCCCTTTTCCAATTCCTGCATAATCCAGCATTATTTGAATGGATATTTCTTCAGAGGAGACCTTTTTCTGTCTGCTTACAAAGTGTTTTTTGTCTTTAAATTATTTAAATTTAATTTCCTTTGTATCTTGGGGTTCACCTGCCCTGAGGAACAGGATTAGTCCCAGCATGATTTCTAGTTACCTTTCCCTCAGGACTGAGACCACTTCCCAGGGAGGCCTGCTTTTAGCCTCCCTAACTCTTTCCTTTGATCTTGCATTCTTTTTGGTTTAGGTAGATTCAGCTTCAACAACTTTTGGTCATTTTGGGAAGCCCAGTAGTGTTCTGCCTGAACTTGAAAGGCAAATAGGAAATATGAGAGGGGGGAAGAAGAGAGAGAGGGGAAAGCTTTCTTTATCCTAATGAAAAATTCCAGTGATTAGGCAGCATATTTTCAAGTCAATCCTCTTTTAATTTCCTTTCTTTCGCAGTCTAGGAAGAATTAGTACTTTCTACTTCTTATAGGGGCAGAGGTTGATGGTTCAGCAATGGCACAATAACTGTGGGAATCAATACTGTAGATCTAGGCTCCAGGCAAAAATCTGTTGGTTTGTTTCTGCCATTGACTCAGGTATAGGCCCTGAGTAAAGTTTTAAGTTTTCAAGTTATCCAAAGCTAATTAAGAAAGTTTTTATTTTCTCCAATACTGTTTAATCTTCTTATCTTGTGCATTTAGCCCTAATTAATCTACATCTAGTATATAATTCTTTTTTTTGGAGATTGAAAGATTGAAGAGTTTAGCAGCAAAAAACTAATCCATTATTGGGTTTTCAAGAAGTAACATTTCAACTTGTTTTTAAATACATATTGCCCACATTTTTTTGCCTACTTTTTAAAATATAATCTTGTTTCTCTTACTAGAAATTCCTTTTATTTCTACGTTTTCAGAATCCTGCAGCCAAACAAATGCTATATGACAACACATCTCTCTCTCTCTCTCTCTGTCTCTGTCTCTTCTCTCTCTGTCTCTGTCTCTCTCTTTCTCTCTCTCTCTCTCTCTCTCTCTGTCTCTGTCTCTGTCTCTGTCTCTCTCTCTCTCTCTCTTTCTCTCTCCCTCTCTGTCTCTCTCTTTCTCCCCTTCTCCATTCACTAACATGGCTTTATTTCCCTCCTCTAAACACAAATGGCTAAAAAAAAATCTATCATATGCATCTCTAAACTCAATCCAAAATACCAACCACTATTTCGTTAAAATATTGTGAATCTCAAAGTCCCTAAATCCAAAAATAAATTCATAACTTACTGTATCAGCAATGCAGTATTCACAATGCCTACAGTAACTATAAATATGCTGATATG
>CM053583.1:237031917-237062291 GCA_028627135.1 Pseudochirops cupreus
TTATTAATCACAAAATGTAACAGGCTCTCTACATAAGAAATATAGCTAGAGCACTCATTTAAATACCAGAAAACTGAGTCCCAAAACCAGAAAGTCAAAGCCAACACAGTAGTTATGAAGTTGGCACATGTAGTTAAAGTAGTAAACACCCACATTCTCAAGCCTTCAAACAGGACAGGCTACCTCAGGCAAAGATCCTCTTCTCCTAACCAACGCAACTGCTCAGCGTCCAGGCAGCTTGCTCCCAGTGGCTTGGCCCCCGGCAGTTCCCGCCCCAGGTAGTTCTCAGCAGGAGTCCTTAGCAGAGATGCTGGCTGGCTCAAAGGAAAAGGAATTCGCAGCTGCAGCCGCTGCCTCTGCCACCGCTTCCAGTCAGCACCGCACAGAGACTAGCTTGATTCGGGCATTCTCTTGCTCCACCCCTTCCTGCTACATCAGCAAGTTCAAGGGGCATGGAAGATCTTCAGATCCCAGTATCATTGCATTTACCCCTCCCCAAAATGACCCATCATCCTAAAAGAGACCCATTTATATTGCTTATTAAGGCTCACATTTCTAGATATTTAAAACTTACAACTTTAGGTTCATCCTTGACTCTTTCTTCTTGCTCTTCTTCTATGTAAAATCAATTGTGTATTCTTGCTGCTGCTCCTCCATATCTTTATCAATATACACTTGAACATTACACTATTTATGGTCCTCATCTTTTCTCACTTAAATGTTACAATAGCTTCTGTTTCTCTAGTTGCCAGAGGTGGGGAAACTGTGGACTCAAGGCCACATGTGGCCCTCTAGGTCCTCAAGTGTGACTCTGCCAGTCAAAATGAAGAGCTATAGAGATGGGGAATTTCCATTGAAATCCTTTGAGGGTTCTTTGTTGGAAAAGAATTACTGGACTCAGCTATCTCTTGGCAGAGTTATAAAAGTTTATTGTTACACTGGGGTAAAGGGGGGGGGGGGGCTAGGAGACCTGTAAGCTGAACAGGAATTTAAGGCAGAGTTACAAAGTTCTATGTTACACTTTGCAGCGGGCAGGGAGAGACACAGAAAGCCTGCAAAGTGCAGGGTTTAGTGTGACGCTCTGCAGTGGGCAGGGAGTATCAGAGAGATAACCTGCAAAAAATCTGCAAAGTGTAGTAGGAACTAGGGATACTGATTATATAGTAAAAAAAACCATAAATCTGATATCAATTATGCTGATGATGTGTGCAAAGGTGGAGTTGGGGAGGAGTTAGAGAGGAGTTAAGGAGTGGTTTATGTTTAAAGGAACATGCACTTTGTATATCATCTGCGCATGTGTATTGCCCATAATTCACTGGGAGAAATTTGAGGGGGGCAAGTGGGAGAGGTGTGGTTTTTGCCTTGAAACGTCATAAAGTCAGCCAGCGGTCAAATTTGAATGAGAAGTACCCATATTGTTTGCCATCAAAGTCCCTTTTGATAAGATGGATGTTGGGAAGCTGGGCTAGTTGGGGTTTCAGGATGAATCTTGTTTGTTAGGAGTTATCTCACTGATAATCCATTGAAGGATTCATAGTTTGCAGCTGGCCACTAAAACAAAGGAGGTAAACATTTCTCTAACTAAGGAATGCTTTTAAAGGATTCATGGGTATGGCTTGTTATCATAGTTTTAGAGTTAATGCTTTCAGGGAAAATGCTTTTAGGCTGGGGGCAGCAGAGAGACAGAGTTAATGCTTTACAGCTGGGGAGAAATGTAGCTTTTTACAACTTAATTGCACAGGCTGATGTTACAAACTGATGTTACAAAATTACAAAGTCACCCCAAAATATTACAGAGGCACTGCATCAAAAGGACAACACTTGAAGACACAGAGGGCCACATGTGACCTGAAGGCCATAGATTCCTCACACCTCTAGTGTGTTTTATCCTCAATTCATTTTTCACACAGATGAGAAATTAAGATTTCTAAAACATAGTTCTATTCTTGTCACTCTGCTGCTTAAAATCTTAAGTACCTCTTGCCTCAGAATTAAAAACAAAACTCACAACCAGTTAAAGTCTTTTATAATTTGGTTCCGACTCATGTAATTTTAGGAATTCTTTCACTTGTAATGTTATAAATAATGTTTTGATGATTAACCAAGACAATGCATTTAACTATACTTACTTGTATCTAATTTTTATTTTAAATTTAACATCTATTTAAAGAAATCAAAAGTTCTGCATCTAAGTAAGGCTGTCAAAGTTAAGTAAATACCCTTAGGGATTCATACTGAGGAATACCAAAAAAAGCACATATAGGATAAATTTGAGATAATCAAAAGAAGGAAAGCATTAACATTAAGAAAGATGAGGAAAGCTTTCTTGTTGATGAAGAAATTTTCTTTAGGAGATGGAAGCCATGAGGAAGCAATGGGAGCTAGACAGCATGACAGATATAAATAGTTAGGAATATCTCAAGCAATTATTAATCAAAAGATGACATGACTAAGTATGAAAAAACCTTTGAAATTCATCAGTTGAAAGGAAAAAAAAATGATATTCACTCCTATAGCTGTGAAACTATCACAAATCCAGAATCATCTATCTATCTGATACTGCTCTTCATAATCTGGTTCACTACTAACTTTTGAACCTTCCTATACCTCCCTCCCTTCCATACACTTTGATTCAATGACATTGGCATTTTTGCTGTTCCTCAAACAATGAAATGCTAAATTGGAAGAAGGAGCATCAGATACAAATAAGAACAATCACATTTCACACTCAATCATATTTGGGCTACAATGCTTTCAGTTTTCAAAAATAATTTATATGTATGACCTTACTTTATCATTATACCATCATTGTGCTGCATAGTTAAAGGTGATGTTGAAAAAACTCTGCCATGATACCTTAGCTAGTTAGATGTATCTTAAGCAATTATAAATCAAAAGACAACATGACTAAGCTCGAAAAATCTTTGAAAGCCATTGGCTGAAGGGAAGAATGGATGTTCATTTCTTTGTGCTGTGAAACTATGACATGTCAAGGAATCATCTATAAAGTAATCAAGCAAATTGTGAAGGGAGAGGAATTTCATGAATTGGGGCATGTTGCTTTCTAGCACATTCCTGAGAAGTAACTGCTGAGACTATGGGAAGTTTTGGATTTGGTCTACCCCACTTACTTTTGATGATTGGAGAATTTGAGGCTTTTCATCTTCCAATTGGTATCCTAAAAGAAGTCCCCAGATTACCAGACAATTTCATTTAATGAAGAGCAAGCTGGATTCAGATTCATCACATATAATAGGAACTTAGTGAACGTTTCATAAATGGAAGAAAAAGGATTCTATCAAGCAGGAACTGAATTGCTCTTTTTCCATATATCCTCTATGCTTGAGTCCAGTTTCTCTTGCACTTTGTATCCATATGTGAAAGAATATGTCATAGACATTTGAGGAAATGCTTTAAAATGCTATTCTTGCAGTAGCACATTAGTAAATAGCTATTTAAGGCTGGATGATTAATTGAATCAGAGAAAAACTTTGACCAATTATAAGTAATTTTTACATTAGTATGTTATATTATAGATGAATACTGGAGGTTGTAATTGTATCCATCCAGGTATAGCATCTGAGTCCCAAATTTTCTCCTTCCTAAAAGATGGGGCAATGTCCATTCCAGAGCAGTTAACAAGGAACTAATTTCATTCATATTAACTTTCTTTCTGCAGTGATAAGTTTTCATTTCTTGTAATAAATTAATACTATCATAAAAAAAAACACCTTTCATCCTAGGTTTAAAATCTCCTCTTCAAGAGAATGTCTAGAAGCCTGCTAAAAGAGACCTCATCAAACCCATAAGCAGGGGCAGTTAGGTAGTACAGTGGATAGAGCACTGGTGACCCTGGAATCAGGAGGATCTGAGTTTAAATTCAGCCTCAGACACTTATTAGAAATGTAACCCAGAACAAGTCACTTGACCCCAATCATCTCCAAAGGAAAAAAAAATACTTAAAAAAATTGATGATCAGTAGATCTAATCCGAAATGCAGTATGACAAAGTTTTAAATAAGTTATAGATAAAAGTAGCCCACAAAAAATGGTGATAAGAGCCTTTTGAACTACTAAGGCCTTTGATACTATCACTTATGAGGATTTATGGAAGATTGTGACTGCAGAAAGCACAAATTCCAGTGGATTTGCTGACAAAATTTGATGACAAAAAATGGTGATAAGAGCCTTTTGAAGGTTATGACACAACTATTCTGAGTCAGTTTCTCATTGTTTTACTTTTCCCCTTAGAGCAGAAAAGCTTCCCAATTCTTAGACAATATGCTTAAATAGTCTGAAGGCATAAATTGATTGTACTCAAATTTTCTAATTTCTGCCTGAGATTTTAAAAAAATGGAAATGTTTGATTCAACATGGATTGTGAATGCTTGGCACATAACTTTCAGACCCAGGTCTGACAGAAGTTTAATATAATTGTTGTTCATCCTTCATACTCAGAAAGAAGCAATGACAGTAAGATGATGGGGCCAAAGTACAATGTGTTCTACTCTGACTAATCAGTCCAATATGAGCTCACATGGCTGTATCACAGGTTTTGCACAAATAGTCTGTTTGAACATTTGGGAAAGGAAAGGTCTTTAGATTTGTAAATATCACATTCCCTTTGTGATACCTCAATTTTGCTTTGCCCAAAGAGAACAGGCCCTTCTTTCATATGGGCATGTCAGGCTGGGCAGTCCTGTACCAGCATCTCCAATGTCTCACAGTCAATACTAAAGTTCTTTGGAGAGACTTTGAGAGTATCCTTGTATTGCTTCTTTTGACCTCTGCATGAGCCCTTTCCTTGTGCTAGTTCTTGGTAAAGCTACTTTCTGGTAAAAACAGTCTTCTGGCAAATTTACATTTGGCATTTGGGATACATAGCAAATCCACTGGAATTTGTGCTTTCTGCAGTCACAATCTTCCATAAATCCTCATAAGTGATAGTATCAAAGGCCTTAGTAATGGGGCGGGGGGGAAGGGGAGACAAGATGTCACCTATCTTCGACATTGCTGGCAAGATTCTTGCCAGAATCTTCCTTAATTGGGTAATCCTTCACCCGAAAGTGTGGCTTCGAAAAAAAAGATGAGGAAGGCTAGATATGGCATTTGCTATCCAACAACTCCAGAAGAAATGTCAGGAGTAGGTTCTAAAGCCAATCATGAGCAACCCTCCAGAGGACTGCTAATGCAAATAACTTTAAGGATCTAATTGCATAATATAGTGAACTCTCTATTTGGTTATAAACTAAAGCATAACATTCAAGAAACTAAAGCACAACATTCTCAACCATATAATATAACAACTTATTACTAAGGTGACCATATAATCTTAAACAAATCATATCATTCAGTATGTTACAATTTCCTCAGTCAATAGAGTAAAGTCAAGTCTTCTCTCATCTTGACTTGAGCCTGGCTTCCAATCATCCTTATGCCAATCTTCCTTAAGGGGTGACAGAAAGTATAAATTTCAGACAGCCGTAAGTCACAGTATGTCACAACTTCATCAGTCAATAGAGAGTACCACAGGTAGGTCTCTGCTCTGGTTCTGTATTTCAGCCCACGGGGACTACTGCACTCCGAGTCCTTCACAGTGCTTAACAGAGTTACAACAATATTTACAGACATTAAGTTTAACAGAGTTGAAACAATATTTCCACACTGTCAGTACTATCCTCTCAATTCACTTTCTGTCCCACAAAGTAACACAAATTAACAGACAAGTTTTATATCCAAGAAGTCAGACACAAATCAACAGTAAAGTCTGAGGACTTCTGTAACAATAGTAAAGTTCTCTTTCAGGACTTCTGTCTATGAACAACAGTGTGCTTCTGTCTGACAAAGTAACACACAACAACAGGTAGAGAGCCAACACTACAAACATTCTCTCTCTCAGAAAGTAACATAGATTAACAGAGTCCCAAAATCACAAATATTCTGCCTCTCAGTTATGCCTGGTCCCGGTTCTGTTCAAATTTTTCTCTGCTCTGCTCTGCTCCTTCCTGTTTTATCCTTGCTTTTTGACCCTTCCTGTTCTGGTCTTTTGGCAAGCTCCTCCCACCATGGTCTCCATGGGATAACATTAGGCCTATTAAGGGTAGGGAAGGTCTTCAAATCCTCTTAGGCCCATTAAGGGCAACACAAGGTATACCATTTCCAGCTAGGCTTGATACAGTCAAAGGTGAGGCTAAAAGGCACTTGAATAGCTGAAAGAAGGAGCAAAGTACTACTTTACTTGCCATTGCACAAGCCAGAGGCTTGTGCACAGCATTCATCACCCAAGGTATTAATATTATTATATAATTATATAACTATTCCCCCTCTTACCAAATTCCCTCTACACCAGGTATATATATTCTTGTTGTTGGTGGTGGTGGTGTTTTTTGTGTGTGCTGATATGTGTCACTGATCCTTTGGCAGTCAGGTGAAGTCTTTTCAGAATAATGTAGTTTATTATTTTGTTCTGCTTTTTGCACATAAAATAGGATCATGAAGGATCAGTGTAAGTTAAAATAAATTTATATGTAGTGCTAATTATGAAATTGCATCATCACTTTTAATTCAAGTCCAAAGTTGTGAGCTAGTGAAGAGTTGTCCTGAATTGCCACATTATCAGTCTGTATTTATTTATCATTAAATGTGGATACCATTTGCTGCTGCACAACATATTACTAACAGTTAAGGTGTTTTTTTTAATCTGTCTTTAAAATAGACAAACACATGAACACTTTAGATGGAAACAATGCCAGCACAAAAAAAGTATAAGGCTTGTGATTATGTTATAATAAAAATTTGAACAGCTTATAAATGGTCATAGCAAATCTAAAATAGAAAAATACATTGAAATACCTGAATCTATGATATATGGAATAATGCAAACACATTTGGCCAAATTAAAGGAAAAGGTTTTGTCAATATTTTGAGGTTTACAAAACAACTACAGGAAATAAAAGTGTTATCATGATAGAAATGAAAGATCTTGCAGCTGTATGGATTGAAGTTTATAATTACAATGCACTTCTTGTAGTAGAACAGTCACACAAAAATTATAACTTATGTGTTAGTGAAAGAAAATGTAAATGAAGGGACAGTGAAGAAAATTTTACTATAAGCACTGGCTAGTTCAATTATTATAAAAATCAAATGTAATTGCATAATGTTAAATTTCCAGAGAGGTAGTGATTGCATACAAAGGTGTAGCAGCTAAATATCCTGATTTTTGTAAAGAAAATAATGGAATTCTAAGGCACTGAGGTAACAAAAGGTTAAAGTGGGACATCTTTCAGGCCTGAGAAAACATAGGAGGTTAGTAGGAGAGATCTCTGATTGGAGTGGGATATGGAGCATCCCAGGACATGCACAACAGCAGCACCAAAGGTGTATGTCAGTGGGTAATAACAACTTTGGAAGGTCTCAGCACAGAAGATGAGGAGGTAAGATAAATGGTCAGAAAAAAATAGTATAAGGAATGTTTGCTGGAATTGGGTACAAAGCATGGTGTTGTTAGAGAATTCTGTTGCCCAAAGATAGTTCTGGGTCACAATTCTAGGTAGGAGAGGGACTTTTGTTTGTGGTCACAAAAAATCTGGAGTCCTGATTGAAGTTCTAAGGAAGAGAAGAGCAACAGTGCTTAAAATTGTAGGAGACCAGGGGACATGGACATAGTCTGAGAGCTATGAGGAACACTGGCATTTGAGGCTTAATAAGAACAATTGCCCTTACTGGTAAAGACCAGAGCACAATCTAGGAGAACAGGGACTATACCTGTCTGTGGATCATACCACCATGGAAGCATCAAAGACTTGCAGACCCCTAGAACTAACTCTAAAAGTAGTAGCACAAAAAACTTGAAGGTTGCGGCAATACACCCCCAACCACAGGTAAGCAGAGCTAAATTTTAATAAAAAGTTCAAAGACAAGAAATATGCTATAAAATGAAATGACCAAACAAGAAATAAAGAACATGGATATCAAAAACCACTACAATAACAGGAAAGACCAAGACAGAAACTCAGATGATCACAGTAAGAAAACAGCTATAAGTGAAACCGTAAAGAAAAATGCTGATTAAATACTAGTTCTTGAGGAAATAAAATCATAGAAGGGTTAAAGAACAGATGAATGTAGGGGGATAAAAGAAGTTAAAGCAATACTAGAAAATTATAAGAAAAGAACTAACAGTAAAAGAGACAAAATATCTTGAAAATAGCACCTAGAAAACAGAATTGGTGTAATGGCAAAGGGTGCACAAAACTCATTGAAGAAGAGAACTATTTTAAAAAAATAAGCTAAATGGAAAAGGAGATCAAAAAATCACAAAAGAAAAGAACTCCTTAAAAACAGAAATGGCAAAAAGAGGGGGGGATAAAGGTGCAAAAGCTTACTGAAGAAAATATTTCATTAAATATTTAACTTGAGCAAATGAAAACTCATTATTCCATGGACATTAAGAAACAATAAAATCAAGTTAAGAGAATGAAAAAAAGAAAATGTGAACTATTTCACTGGAAAAATAATTGCTCTGGAACATAAATCCCGGAGACATATTTTAAGAAATATTAGACTGCCTGAAATTCATTATTATCAATGAAAGAGCCTAGACATCATATTTCAAGGAATAATTAAAGAAATGTGTCCAGATATTTTGGTTCCATAGGGGAAAATAGAAATTGAAAGGATGTACCTATCACCACTGGAAAGAGATCCCAAAATGGAAACCCTCAGGAAGATAAGAGCAAAATTCCAGAGTTTCTAAATCAAGGAGAAAATACTGCTAGTGACCAGAAAGAAGCAATTCAAAGATTCTGAAGTGACAGTCAGCATCACACAAGATGTATCAGCTTTCACATTAAAGGAGTAGAGGGCTTGGAATATTATATTCAGAAGTAAAATTCCTAATATTACAACCAAGAATTACCTACCCAGCAAAACTGAGCAAAATTCTTCAATGGAGTGCTTAATGAAATAGTAAACTTGCAAGCATTTCTAAGGAAAAGAACAGAGCTGAATGGGTATGAATCAATTATATTGGGATAATCTCAAAAAAAAGAAGAAGAAAGAGGAATGCATAGAGAAGTGGAAGGGAAGAAGTATGGGGAAATTTCTCTCACACAAAAGGCATGCAAGAAAGAACATTTACAAGGGAAAGGAAAATGGTAAGTTTGGGCAATGCTTGAACATCAGTCTCATCAGAATTTGTTCAAAGAGAGAAGAATGTATAAACACACTCAACTGGGTATAAAAATAGGAGGAGGAGAAAGTGATAAAAGAAAAGTGGGATAGTATGAAAAAAGGATAATGGATTAAAAGAAGCAGTGGTCAGAAGTAAAAAATAAAAAAGACTATTGAGGAAGAACAGAATGAAGGGGAATACATAGTTAGTAACCATAACTATGAATATGAATGAGATTAATTCATCTATAAATGGGAATTTGATAGCAGAATTGATTAGAAAACATTATCCAACAATACATGGGCTAAAAAGAGACACATTTAAAACAGAAAGTCATAAACATACAGGAAAAAATAAGAGGCTGGAGCAAAATCTAAAATACTAAAGCTCAAGTTAAGAAAAAAAGGCAAGAGAGTCAATCATGACTTAAGACAAAGCAAAATTTAAAAATGAATTAAAGGATAATCAGATAAAATATATTTTGGCAAAATGTGACATAAGCGATAATGTAAAACAAAATTATTGAAAGTTATTTTTTTCTGATAAAGACTTCCATTTCTCAAACGTAGGAAACTGAGTCAAATTTATATAAAACAAATAACAACCATTCCCTAATTTATACCTGGACAAAGATATAAACAAGCAGTTTTTAGAAGAAGAAATCGAAGAGATCTATAGTAATATGGGGGGAAAAGTACACTAATGTACAGTTGGTAGAATTTTAAAATAGTCTAACCATTTTGGAAAACAATCTGGAACTGTGTCCAAAAGGCTATACAGTTAGGCTTTCTATTTGACCAAGGAATGTCACTACTGGGACTATGTCTCAAAGAGACTTTTAAAAAAAAGAAAAAGAAGGAATATGTACTACAATATTTACAGAAGCTCTTTTTGTGGTGGCAAAGAATTAAAAACTGAGGTGATGGTCATCCATTGATGACTGACTAAAGAAGTTACAGTATGTGATTTTGATGGAACACATAAATAATATTATTCAATATTATGCTAGAAATGTTAACTTTAGCAAAAAGAGAAGAAAAAGAAATTGAAGGATTTAGAATAGGCAATATGCAAATAAAATTATCACTGTTTGCAGTTGATATGATGGTATACTTAGAGCATTCTAGTGAATCAACTAAAAAAGAACTTAACTAACAGCTTAAGTAAAGTTGCAGTATATAAAATAAACAAACATAAATCATCAACATTTCTCTGTATCACCAAGAAATCCCAGCAGCAAGAGAAAGATAAATTCCATTTAAAATAATTGCAGATAAAATTAAATATTTGGGAGTCTACCTACCAAGACAAATCCAGGAACTATATGAACACAATTGCAAAACACTTTTCACACAAAGTCATATCTAAACAATAGTTCCTGGGTAGCCTGAGCTAACATAATAAAAATGGCAATTCTATCTAAAGTAATTTACTTATTCAATGCCATACCAATCAAACTACCAAAAATTATTTTATAGAGATAGAAAAAATGATGAAATTCTTCTGGAAGAACAAAAGGTCAAGAATATCAAGGGAATTTTTGAAAAATGCAAAGGAAGGTGGCCTAGCCATACCAGATCTCAAACTATATTATAAAGTGGCAATCATCATAACATTTAGTACTGGCTAAGAAGTAGAATGATGCATCAGTGGAATAGGTTAGGTATACAAGGCACAATAGCGATTAATTATAATAATCTACTGTTTGATAGACTGAGAGACTCCAACTTCTGGTATAAGAACTCACTATTTTACAAAAACTGTTGGTAAAATTAGAAAATAGTATGCTGCAGGTATGAGGAAGCTGGGACCATGTGATGGTCACATGTAGCCATCTAGGTCCTGAAGTGCAGACCTTATTTCTGTGAAATTGGGATTCAGTCAAAGGACCACACTTGAGGACCTAGAGGGTACAAAGTATTTATAGCAGCTTTTTTATGGTGGCATAATATTGATGGGGCTGCCTGTCAGTTGCAGAATGACTGAACATGTTTTGATATCTGAACATAGTAGATTATTATTGTGGTAAAAAAAAATTGAGAAAGCAGATTTCAGAAAAATTTGGAAACATTTACTTGAACTTGAGTGGAGTGAGCAGAACCAAGAGAACCTTGTACACAAAAAAAACAATGTCACATCATGATCAACTATGATAGACTTAGCTCTTCTAAGGAATACAATGATCCAAGACAATTCCAAGACTCATGACGGAAAACACTATGTACATCCACAGAAAGAACTGGAGAGTCTGGATGCAGATTGAAGCATACTTTTCTCCATTTTCTCTCTTTCTCATGGATTTTCCCTTTTGTTCTGATTCTTCTTTCACGATATGTAAATATATTTAATACAATTATACTCACAAAATCTATATCAAATTATTACTGTCTTTTGTAAGAAGGAGGGGGAAGGAGGGAGGGAAAAATTTGGAAATCAAAATCTTATAAAGATAAATATCGAAAATTAACTTCACATGTAATTAGAAAAAAAAGAAAATACTGTTAAATGTGGAAAAGTGTATTTAAGAAAAACTGTTTGTTACTATATACACCAAATGGTGTCCATTTAATCAAGCATAAATTTCCCCTGGAGATCATACATACCCACACACAACTACATATATGCACACATACATACATTCATGTTTGTGTGTGTGTTTGTAACACACAGAACTCTCCCTTTAATTAAGTGGAATATTCCTGAAACTTCTAGTTAAAGTAATTTGGGGGAGGGAGAGAAGGAAGGAGGAAGAAGGAGCATGCATATTCTTGGAGAGAGAGGGCCAGTACGTGGTTTAAGATCATCTGGGTCCAGACATGTGTGCATGTGAGCAGAATATAACAATGTTCTCCTCTCTTGGTCACAGAGTCTTAGTTGCAGTCTTGGTCTCTCCACTTATCCATTCTTTTGCTTTCATTTGGAGGTATTTTTAGGGGAAAATTACATTTGTTTTTGGGGGGGGTGGTGAGAGGCCAAGGATCATTGAACTGAGAGACAGGAGGAAAAAAGAGAAAGAGATACAGCAAGAGACAGAGAGACAGACAGAGAGAGAGACAGACAGAGAGAGAGAGAGAGACAGAGAGACAGAGAGAAAGAGAGAGAGAAGAATGTACAGTAAAGTTACCATAGTTATTTTTTGATGTGGATTTCTTTCAGAGTTATTTACACAAAGATGAATTTGTATAATGCTAATTTATATAAAGCAAGAACTGTTTGTAGATGATACCCTAAACATATATACAATATATACATGCATTTATATAGTGTATCGTCATATGGGTGTGTATGTGTGTATACATACATATGTGTGTGTATCCATTCAATGTCATGGTGTTTACAGATTGAAAGGTAAATTAATCAAATAATGAGGAGAAATAGACAGGAGAACTATAAAAATGGAAGCCTTCAACATATTCCCTCTGTGACTTGAAGTATCAGCAAGCACCCTAGCATACTCAGGGTGGCTGCTAGCACAGGTTCTTAGATCTGCTTTTTTAAAGGAAAGCAACTCAAAATGGGTTAACAATCTTACTTTAATCAATCAAAGAAATATCATTTACGTAGTTCAGGGGAAAAAATCAGCACCCTGAACTTCAGAGAATGCAAACACAAGTTACAAGTAGACAAAGGAACAGATCAGCAGATGGGCTTCCAATCATCTGACCATTACATCCATACCTATTCAGTTACCAGAGACAGAAGCACCAACATTTGGGTTTTTCAAAGCCGGGGGGCTCAACGGCTTCCCAGAGTCTTATCTGACCAAATCACACAACTCTTCTCAAAGTGAGCCCCAAAACAAAACCTCACATCAGGGCATATATATAGCCTTCTCCTGGATCAGAGATTGTCACAGCCCTCTTAACCCACTGCCCAACCACAAAGCAACAAGGTGGGAGCATTCCTGAAGAACAGGCTTCCCACCACAGGCTCCATGTGACCACATTGAGCCTATTAGGGGACAGAGTATACTTTCAAATCTGGGAAGGTTCTCAGAGTCACTTTAGCCACTTAAGCAAAGGGCCTAGGGGCAGGGAAGATCTTCAGATTCCCATAACATTTGAACAAAACAGTATAAGAAAGAAAATAAAGAACTGAAAAGAATTTACAAAAGTTAGATAATATTGGGGATACTGAGTCAGAACAGAAAGGACTGTTCATATATTCCATCTTATATGACAAACTATATTTTAGAGAAAAAATTCCCTACAATTTATAAATATTTTTGTATGCTTCTTCATATTCATTACAAATGTCATTTCTTAATTAATATTCCAGTAAATTGACATGTCACAATGTGTTTAGCAATTCTCCAGTTTGTAGGTACCTCTTTGTTTCTGATTCTTAGCTATCACAAAAAAGTGATGCTCTAGAAAGTTTTGAGTATATGGAGACATTTTTCTTATTAATGGCTTCCTTGGAGTCTAAGTGTAGTAATGGAGTCTTTGATTCAAGGGGGTATGGACATTTAATCCTTTTATTTGCATAATGCCAAAATGGTTTTAGCATTTCATAACTCCATCAAAAATGTATATGTGCATATCTCTCTAGAAGCCTTCCAACATTGATTTTGCTATTTTGCCCTTATTTAGTCATTTCTGCTAATTTACAGACTCTGCAGTAAACCTTTAATGCTGTTTTGATTACCCTCTTCTAATTTTGAATACTTTCTCTCTTTTTTTTTTGTACTGCAAACATACTCAAGATAATTGGCATAGATGAATAAAGGCTCAGACTGTTGACATTACTTTCTAGTTACCTAAAAATCAGCCATGAAAAGTTTCAGCCTTTCCTTCATGTTTGATTGGTGGACCACAATGTGCAGTTCAAATCAGGACAACATTAGTCAGCTACATCATCTTGTGATTACTTTGATAAATAATCTTGTTGGATATCTTTCCCCTGTTATGATTAGTGAATCTTCTTTTATTACCTGTTTAGTGACTGAAAGTGTCTCATTTCTTCCCTTCCACTGAATCTAAACTGCCAAGTGACAACCTATTAGACACAAAATATTATATAGAGCTGGTGAACATCATTCTCTTGGTAGAAGATGGCTTCCAAGTACTCCAGAATGGTATCTGTGTCACACAAAAGGATTACTTCAATCTGCAAGACAGATGCTATTAAAAGAGAGAGAGAGAGATCAGAGTAGCAAGTTTGTGGTTTTTTTTTAAAGAGGCTCAACAATTTCTGCTAACAGCATGATAACTCTTAGAAAAGAAGGCCATGGGCTAGGATTAATCATAAGAAAAACAAAAATTTGTATACTAGCTTAACCTAAAGGATTTGTGTTTGTACATAGGGGGAAAGAGCCTTAATTGCAAATCAGTTGTTCAAGTTCACCTAGATGTGGATAAATATTTAAGTCAATTGAAACTTAATCAGGATGGTAATTTCTGATATGATAAAAGCAATATAAAAAAATGTCTGTCTAGGAGGGAGTGGACAAATCTCTACCTTGCAAATAGGTTTCATTTTTATTGTAATCATCACAATAGCATATAACCATATTTTTAAAAGCAGTTAACTGAAAATTTACTGGATCTGAATTGCTCAGTAATGGTATAGTTCCTTATTTGTCTTTGATCAATCCAATCAATAAAAGAACATGGGAGTTCTGTGTCAGGGGCCCGCCAAGTAATGTGCTGAATCTAGTCTCCTAGACACAGTCCAGATAGTGACCTTCAAGATTGTCAATTACTAGAGTCTACCAGGAAATTTCTATTCTTGAGGTCCAAATAGTTTCCTGAGTACCTATTGCAATTCAAATGTCTTATCAGTGAGACCCATTCTTGGAGAATACACATATCTAATATTCAGTAATCATAGAACCAAGTATAGGTAAAGGATAATTTCAGGGTTAATTACCTAACATAATGTGAGGTGTTCCCCTGTCACAAGGTACTTTTTTTTTTAAACAGAGCCAAGATTCATGGTTCCTGAAACTTATTCTGTGTTTTAACACCGTCGTTTTAGCGGTGGTGAAAAAAATTAGATCAAGTGGGACACTGGTACAAATGCAAAAGAACTCCCAGAATAGTTTATTCAAAAAATTGTTTACCAATAATATTGTACTTAACAAAATCTACCCTTGAGAAGAAAGACCAGTAGATAAAGGAGGGGGAAGACAGAAAAGGAAAAGGACAAAGAGAAAAAGGCAAAGCAGTGGGAGAAAGAAGGGGAAGGGATCATGGTTCTGCTGCTCTGTTTTCTCTCTCTTCTGTTAGGAATTCATGTCCACCAATCAATAGAGATAGAGTCATATTTCCCAGACCTATTCTGTTCTATTCAGATAATTGCAGAATGGGCTTTCTTCTCAAATATCAAGTAGTTACAGCATTTGAGAACTATGAGTAACCTCAGCAACCTTTCTTTTTTTCTTCTGATATAAAGCTTAAATTGTTCTCTACAACTTGAATCCATTGTTCCTAGTTCTGTTTTAGGGAGCCTCTCAGAACAAGATCAATCCACCTTTCTCATGACAGTCTTTCAATTACTTGAAGACAGCTGTCATATTTTTCTTGAGTCTTCTATTCTTCAAAGTAAACCTCCACAATGATTTCAACTGATCTGCATTTGATTTGGATAGACTCAACACCCTATTCTATGCTAGGTGCTGTCCCCTGGACATTGATCAATTTATCAATGTCTTTTCTGAACAGTGGTACCCTCAAATGAATATAATACTCCATTTAGGGAATAAGAATAAATCTAAAGGGACTATCACCTTACTTCCCAGAAGTTCTTCCCCTCTTAATGCATATCAAAGTGGCACTAATTTTTTGGATGCCACAAAAATGTTACTGACTCATGTTAAACTCACAATGCATTAAAACCCCCAAATACTTTTTTGTCAGACATACTACTATGACTCACTTATCCTCTACTTGTGAAATGATTTTTAACCATGTTAGATATTACTTTTTTTCTTAGTATACATTGCAGAATGTTCTAGCCTAACAAGATCTTTTCGAATTATAATTATCATCCCATAATTTAGACATCTCTTACAACTTGTCATATTCAAAATTCATGAACTTGTCATCTATACTTTTATCAAAATAATTGACAAAAATGTAAAGCAGCTCAAGGCCAAGCACAAATCCTTAAAAGTACTCACATAGGCAACTCCTGTTATTGTGACAATGATTAATTAAAGACTACTCTTTGAGCCCCACCAAGCAATTGGTTCTGAATCCACCTAATGAGGTGAGACAGAACTCAGTTTGCCTGCCTTTTCCTATTTTGGAGGAAGAGGGAGGGTAACTCAGGGAGAGAGAAAGGGAATAAGCATTTCTTTAGTACATATAATGCACCAGGAAATTTACTAGGCACTTTCTAAATATTATCACATTTTGTCATCACAACACTGTGAATTAGGTGCTATAATTAACCCCTTGTAAAGTTGAGCAAACAGAAGAAAATAGAAATGACTTATGCAGTATCATACAACTAGTTAAACTGAACTTACATCTTCCTGACTCTAGACCTAGTTCTCTGTCTCTTCTGACAGTATAATTCTGAAATATGGAGGGTAGATTCCTAGACTTTAGTATTTCCATGTTCCTTTCAATATCCTGTGAAGAAAAGGTTATAGGAAAATGGATGGAGTAGAAGGTTCCATGTGAGAACCTTAGTCTTGACTTTTTTTTTCATTCTTTGCAGCCACAGTATATCTAATTCCTTTACATATGATTATCAGTGAGAGGATATCAGTGAGAATAGAGAATACAGATGTAGAGCAGTGAGCAGAGTCAGAGATTTTCTATTTTTAATATTTCCTTATCAACATTTCACGTCATGCACTCATCAACATGGAACCCATACAGGTGAAGAGGAATGGAATAGAATAGCATTTGTATAGCATCTGCCGTGTGCCAAGAGGCAGGTAGGTTTCTCAGTGGATATAGTGGTAGGCCCAAAGTCGAGAAGAACTGAGTTCAAATGTGATCTCGGGCACTTTCTGTGTGATGCTGAGCAAGTCACATAACCTCTGTTTTCTTTAATTCATTGAAGAAGGAACCAGAAAAAAACCTGCTCTAGTATCTTTGTAATGAAAACCCCATCTTGGCTCAAAAAGTACATGACTAAAACAACTGAACAACAACAACTATGTTTTGTTTGTTTTTAGGGGGGTTTTTGTTTGTTTTGCTTATTATATATATTGCATCATTTGCACCAAATACAGTAGATGCTATTTTTCTCCCCAGTTTTACAGTAGAGAAAATTGAGGTAAGCAGAGATAAAGTGATTTTCTCAGGATTGCACACCTGTAATGGTCTGAAATCAGATTTGAACTAAGGTCTTTCTGATTTTAGGCCCAATACTCTATACACAATTCTACTGGTTCTCTAGAGTTTAAATCATTCATCTGTTCCAACCTACATACTGTACATAAGTGAGAGAATTCCTCCACAAATGCAGACCGGATATTCAGTGAGACCACACGGCTGATTGTTTGATTAGAATGCCACCAAATAAACTAGATTTTAGATTCCCTGATTTAATAATTTATATCATGACACACTGCATTTCTGTAGGCTTAAGGTAGGTAGTATCCAAGCCGATCTGGACTGTTTATCCTACAGAGTCCACATGCAGTTTCCCAGCTGTTAAAGTACATAGTTACTACCCTCATTATAATCTTTCATATCTATGATTTCCTTAGTTACTTCTTACAAATAGCTTTTCTCGAGCATCTAAAAAACAAAAAACTCTTCAATAAGTTCTTCAAGGTATTGTACTATGTCTCTTCCTTTTTTTTTCCAAAATATTTGAAAAAAAACTAACCTCATTTTCTCCACTTTTAGTCTCATCTCACCCTTTGCCATCTGCCTTGTGACCTAACTATTCAACTGAACCTATTTTCAAAGATATTAAAACTTCATAAGCAACATACATAATGACTTTTTCTCATTCTTCATGTTTTATCTTTTCCATCTTTAACAGCATTAAACATCATTTCTTCCTGCTTCCTCACATCTTTAGTTTTAGGAACACTATTATCTCTTGGTACGTCAATTGGTTACCTACTCCTTCTCAGTCTCCTGCTGAAACATTATTATATCATACTTCTGTAATGGTCATACCCCAAGTCCTTGTTCTAGTCCTTCTTACCTGGGAACATAAATAACTAGCTTGAATGGATTTATTATATTTATATAAATGATATACTATCTATTATAAATTTCTGTTTATATATGTGTATGTGTGTGTTTATACACATGCACACACATGTAACATCTCAATCTCTTGAGCAATAGCCCTGAATAAATATTTGCTTATTACAACACCACATATACAAAAAATATTCATAGTAGCTTTTTGTGGTGGCCCAAAATTGGGATCATTTGGGGAATGGCTGAACAAGTTGTGCTATATGAACGTAATAGAAGAGTATGTGCTATATACTCTTTATGTGTATATACATGTATGTATATATATATATACATAAACGTGCTATAAGAAATGTTAAGAAGGAAGAAATCGGGGGAAAAACCTGGAAAGACTTAAAGGAATTGATTCTGAGTGCAGTGAGCAGAACCAGGAGAACTGTATGATGACCAACTTTGATAGATTTAGCTCTTCCCAGTAATACAATGATCTAACACAATTCCAAAAGACTCATGATGAAAAATGTTATCTGCATCCAGAGAAAGACCTATGGGTTTTAAAAGGGGACCAGAGCATATGATTTTTCTCTATTTTTATTGGTTTTTTTTTCTCTTTCTTGTTGTTTTTCCTTTTTTGTTTTTTTCTGATTCTTCTTTCATAACATGACTAATGTGGACATATGTTTAATAGGATTGTACATGGACAACCTATACCAGATTTCTTGCTGTCTTGGGGAAGGGGCGGAGAAGGGGAGAGGGAAGAAAAAAAATTGGAACTCAAAGCCTCATAAAAGTGAATGTTGAAAGCTATCTTTACATGTTACTGGAAAATAATACCATTAAGGGAAAAAAAATCTGCTTATTAGTCATTTTTAAAGTAAATATTCTGTAGGCACGCAAACTCAACTTGTTCAAGATAGAACATGCTATCTTTTTTTCTCATACCCACCCCCATTCCAAACTGATGTATTTCTATCAACTTATCACCATGCTTTCAGACACCTAGGTTTGGCACCACAGTTTCATTTTGACTCTTTATTTTCTTTTGCCCCACATATCAATTACCAAATTTCTTTTTTTCATTTTTACCTCCACAGAATCTATCTTATCAATCCACTTCTTTTTTCCTCCCACACTACTATCACCTGAAAGTTTTTGCCTTATCTTGCTGAGAACTAATACTCTATACCATTTCTCAAAGTATCCTCAATATTAACCTGTCCCCTGACCAAGTATACCCCATTGAATACATGGATTCCATTCTTGGCTTCTCCTAATTCTGACAGGTGATTTGTTTTTGTTTCTGTTTTTCTTTATCTTCCTGGAAACAATATGCAATGACAATTTTTCTCCCAGACATTTATATTCTTATATAAAATTGATTATCAAACCACAATTCAAAGAGCAAAAAGAATATATCATAATGGATAAGTTAAAATGAAAGTGCAATCATAGAAAGGCTAGTGCAAAATGATTCTTTTCTTTTTATTGGACATAAAAATCTGATACTTTTCTGTTTTATTCAGGTTATCATATATCAAAGCTCTCTAGAAAGTAAAGAATTCAAGTATTATTAAAAACTAGTTCTAATTTCAAGTTCCATGACTCAAGCATCGAAGAACACATAATTTCATGTTTTCCTTTTACAGTCAACTATGTAACAATGGGAGTTTCCCACATTGCTGAAATTTGGTAGTGACTCTTTGGTTGGATTCAAAGCAAGTCAGTGACTTGTGTGACTTCAGGTTTTAAGTCTAAGCAATTATTAAATCAACAAAAGCTTGATCTAGTTTGGATCAATCATTTGGTGATTAGTCAAAATAAATGTCTAAAGTAAATGCTTGAACTCAGAGAAAAATATAAATTCAGCCTTTTTGCAGTGAGGAATTGATTTACTAGGAAGACATAGCTTTAAAATGAAAATATTTTTTTCTGAACATCCTTTTTTTATTTAAAAATGTAATTTTTCATTCAAAAGAGTAGTTAGACATCTATAGAGGCATTTTCATTTTAAAGAATACTTGTTTATAGCACCTGCGTGCCATGATAAAATAAAAATGAGTGGATTTCCTTTAGTACTCTAATCATTCCCAACCTTTAAAAGTATAGACTTCTCATTAAATAACTGAAAAATTTCCCAATAAATATCATGGCAAGTGTTATTTTGCAAATGTCAGTTTAAGTATTTAACAGCTCTTAAACTGTAATCACCAGTAGACCATGTAAAAAGCAATAAACATGCCATGAACTCTATAAACAGAAATTGCAATAAAAGGTTAATAGTCATATTGTCCAAAAAATTTCTTCAATTCCATAGAGAAGGGGAATGATGCTGTAAAGCAGATGTTGACCTTTCTGTGGTACAAATGAGGGAGATACTCAACCTTCATCAGAAAGGTCACTCATATTTGGTGGCTATATCTAACCTTTGGAACCATTAGATCCAACACAATGGATCATGAGAGCTTTGTCATATTTAAGTATAATATGAAACTTGGATAAAAATACAGTCTTTGAAAAAACTTCAAATAAACCATTCTAGCAATTTTACTTTGGGATATTAGCACCATTTTTTAAGGTACCAAGAAAGTGACTGAAGGATAGAACTTTCATTTTTTTTTCTCTTGCATTTTTTTTCCAAAAAGTCTGCCAAGGACACAAATCAATGTCGTATGCTTGCAACACTATATTTAATACCTAGCAGTTCTCTGTTTAGTAGAGTTGGAGAAGGTTAAGATCTTTAAAGTGATGGCAAAAGTCATGAAAACTGGTTGCTAGTGCCTCAGAGGATAGAAAAGATGAAGAAAAATCATATGTAATTCATTATCTGACAATAAAAAGCACTGCAACACTCAAGCATCTATGCCCTCTGCCTCTCCACTTAAGATCCCATTTGCCCTTAACCAAGGCATAGAGTAGGCTAGATTTTGTCCCAGGGGATCCTAACTTCTAATGGTTGAGGTTAGGCTATCTTTCATCATACTCCTCAGTTTAACTCACTACCATTCAGGTATCCTTGAGGAAAATTTACTCAAAGCTCAAGGTTTGGGGGTTTTTCCAAAGGGGAGAATAAAAGATACAGTGTATGACAGGTCATTACTTCATATGTACATGTAATGTTAATGGAATCTGAAGATCTTCCATGACCCTTTGTATTGGCAAATAAGTCCCTTTTTGTATTAGCACCTTGTTTCAAGTTAACACCTTGTTTAAGCTATTTATTTAACACAGAAGTAGTTAACACCTTGGGAGGAAGTTGCTGATTTAAGAGGAAGGGGCAGAACTGGGAGGAACTATACTGTATATAAAGAAGAGTACCAGCAGGACAGTCAGAATTTCTCTCAGTGAGCACCTGGAGGACACAACTTTTGCCAAGACCCTCCTTCTGGAAACTTTTGCTGAGACACTCCTGGGAACTTTTGTGAGAACTTCCAAGAACCAAGCTGAGGAGCTACTGTGAGTAAGAGAGAAGGATCCCTGCCTGAGGAAACCTGTTCTGTTGTGAAGGTTTGAGGATGTGGATGTTCACTGCATTAACCATATGTATCAACTTTGTGACTACTGTAATGACTTTGGCTTTCTGGTTCTGGGACTCGTCTTTCTGGTTCTGGGACTCAGTTTTCTGGTATTTGAATAAAGGCTTTGGTCGTACCCTCCATGTGCAGAGTCTGCTACATTTTGTGATTCACAACTATACCAGCATATTCATAACCACTGTGGGTGTTGTGAATATTGCATTATTGTTACAGTAGAAAAGAACTGCTAAATACTCACAGGCACACATTGAACAAAGACTTAAAATGGATGTAACATCCTAACTTATAACATGTATTATACTTTTCCCAAAGAGAGGAGAAAAAAAGTTACAATTTGAATCAGTTATAGGACAGGTATTTATTTCTTATCTACAAATGAAATGCTAAAAAGAAATTTCTCACAAACACATAATAATAGGAAAGTCTAGTAATTTCAGTTACATGCTCTTGGGAACTTAAGGCTTAAAACTTTGTAGAGAACTCATCAATAAATTTTCATTAAAATATTTACAAAATATGGATCTAGGATCAAGTAACAGAGGATTAAAATAAGAATCTGACACAATCCAATAAAAATCATGTCAAGAATCTTAAACCTTAGAACCAGCTGAGCCTGATTTTAAAAAACACTAGAAATAAGAAAAAAAAATGTTTTTTAAAAAATATATACAGAAAAAAATAAAGGTGAATCAAAGGAAAGACAGAACTTTGCCTTGATATAAATAAAATTAATGATAACATGCAACAAAGAGAAGCTAGAAATCCTAGATTCATATTTTCTTTTTCTTTTATCTTCTATTGACAATGGCTTTACACTGAAAATTAAAAAAAAAAACAACAACACATATATGAACTGATACTCAAGATAAGTAAAAGGAAAGTAAGAAAGCACCTGGCTACCTTTGATGAATTCAGTTCACCTGATCCAGATAAACCACACCCTTGCATATTGAAAGAACTAGCAGAGATCATTTCTGAACTTTGCCAACAATAGTTCAAAGATTATGAAAATGTAGTTATCGGCACAAAATTGGAGATGCACAAATATTGCCCCAATTTTCTAAAAATACAGGAAGAAATAAAAGTCTATAAACTATAGGCCAGTGATCTTGACTTCACTGATTTAAATTTCTTAAATAGATCATTAAACACATGGTTGGTGAGCATCTAAAAAGAAAGATGTCAAAGAGTCAGAATTGATCAGTTAGGAACAGAACATGTGGACCAACTTCATTTATTTTTGACAGCATTAGTGCACTAGAAAGGGATGGGGATGCTTTGAATACTGATTACCTAGACTATCCAAAAGCTTTTTATAATAGTATGGTTAGAAAACAGTTATTGTTTATATGTATGCATGTATGTATGTATGTATGTACGTATGTATGTATGTGGGTCTTTTAATGGATAGCAAAATCAATCTAAAGAAATAGTAGATAAAACTACCAAAAAAACAAATTAAAAAACCTGGGTTCACTAAGAAAGACAAGGATTCCAGAATAGGTGATGATAATTCTGTTGTATACGGATGCTTACAACCTTCATCTGGAGTATTTGTTTTACTTTTCTGAGTGGTCTGTTTTATGAAAAATATTGAAAAACTGAACAATGTGCAGAAGGAAGCAAGGAGGATGGTGAAGATCTTTAAGTACATGTCATATGAGGATTTATTGAAGAAAAGGGTCATGTTTGGCCTGGAAAAAATTGTAGACAATGGGAAAAATATGGAGAAATGAAAGTTTCCCTTAATAATCTAAGGGTATACATGTTCAGAAAATATTACATTTTTGTTTAACCCTGGAGGAGCAAACCAGAACAATGGGTGCAAGTTGCAAAAAGGCAAATTTAGACTTCATGATAGGAAAATAATTAATAATTACCATCATGAAAGATGGACTGGAAAATTTTTTTTGTTCTTTTTTGTTGTTGTTGTTGATGTGTTGATGTATTTCTTCAGCCTAGTAGTCTTTAAGCAGAGACTGGATAACCACTTGTCAGGTATAATGCATTAGGGAGCCCATTCTTGTCGTAATATAAGTTGGAGTAGAAGTTTCCTGATTTTCTTTTCAACTCTCAAAATCTAAGGTTCTGTAATTTTCTCTGTGATTTTTTTTGACCCATGCATAATTCTAAATGTCATTATTAATTCTCCATTTAGCTTTGAATCTTTGCTTGTGACTTTGCATTAATTACTATCTTTGTTACATTATGGTCTGTTGATATCATGTACATTACTTCTACTATGTTATTTTTTTAATTTTTCTGTACTATAAAATATTACCTGTTTGTGTAATGGCACATTGCATAACTAAGAAAAATGTATATTCTTTAATGTTCTTATGCAGAAGATTTTCTAAATCTTTTATCTTTTAAGTCTCCAACAATTTGTTTGGCTTTCTGTGGTTTTAAGTAAGCAATTTAAAAGGTTCTTAGAATAGCATTCACTATCAATGTCCTATTGTAATTAATTTACCTATTTCTTCATTAGTTTAGATTGTATGACAGTTGTTTAAAATAAATTGAGTACTGACATTTTTCACCATGTTTGTGTCCATTAAGAAGAATATACTTATCACTTTTTATCTACCTTGAGATAATACATTCAGAACTGCAACTCTAGCTTTAAAAAACCATCTAAAGCATATTTTTTACAGCTTCTCATTTTCATCAGTCAGTTATCTTTTCTTTCAAATATACTTCTTATATGTAACTAACTGTTAAACTCCATTTTCACTCATTCTGCTAAGCTTATTTCATTGGATCTTTTAATTCATTTACAATTAATGTTTGGATGATTAGATTTATGTTTTCTCTAATTTATGTATTTGTTTTTGTTTTCCAATTTGTTAATTTATTTTTTTTGCAAACAATTAAAAGGGATAGAATTAATAAGGAAGAGACCAAAAATAGACACTTCATTTAGGAAGCAAATGCAATTTTCAAAAAAGAGTTTATAAGTACTTGGATGATAATAATTGTGGAATGAATAGAAAGAATAGGAATGGATGTGGGCGATATTGAAAAAGCAAAAACCCTAGGAAATTACAATATGGTGATTTTGGTGGGAGGAGAGAGGAGGGAATGATAGGGAATTATGATAGAGTATGATATAGAGAGAGACATATATAGAGAGAGAGAATGATAGAGTAACTATGATTATTCTAACCATTGTGTCATTGAGGAAGATGATGCTGTCAACAGAAACAAGGAAATTAGTAGGGAAAATGGTGGGAGCTGAGGAGTTGGGTGTGAACCACAAAGAATTTGAGGTGAAAAAGAGTTTTCTAGCTTAAGTTCCATAGGCATACGGAAATAAAATAGTTGTTGCTCATAAATGAGTTTAGGGATTGATAATATAGATCTGAAGGACATATGAACATCAATAATAATTAAAGTCAAGAAAGTATATAAGATAACCAAAGGAGAAAGTAGACAAAGAGAAAAATTTAGATCCAAGAAAAGAAATTTCAGTATGCTTGCTATTAGGGGACATTTGGCTCTTTTTTTCTCCTACATTTCTCCTATATTTTAATTTCATTAGCAAGCTATAAGCTTCCTGAATTTGTGATTGTCACTCTTTATCTTCTTTACAAGTTCAGTAAATATTATATTATATTAACCATTAAATGTTGCTCAAATTGTTCAAGAGTAACCAAAGTATCCAATCTAACCTACATAACTCTGTTCTGTCCTTAAAAGTGAGTGCTAAGAATTGATCAGTCCATAGTTCTGTTTTTAGCCATCTCATCTTCTCTTTTACTTAAATGTTTTTGATACAATGAATGGAACCTTCTTTATTTTCCCCTTTGATCATTTGACATCAATTTTGACTTGCTCTGAGAAACTGTTTTTTTTTTCTTTCCAAATTACAGTCGTTACTATTCATAATAATTTCTGGAGAAGATTACCCATAACCAGCTTTTCTAACATATTATAGTGCTTAGCAATAAAATGTTCTTTATATTTACTAAAGACACTAGCAACCCTTCTACTGCATTATTTTAATTACAGGTCTACGTTGATCACAAGAAACTACTAAAAATGAAGGTCAGTAACAATTAATGCGAAGATATTTATAAATCCTATATTTGATTGCATTGTAGCCATGATGGAGGGAGGGGGAGAAAATTTGAAACTCAAGGGACTGTGGAACTGAATGTTGTAAACTAAAAGTAAATAAACAAATTAATTTTAAAAAAATAAAGGCCAGACACAAGGCAGTGAATAGAGCACAATGTCAGGAGTCAAGAAGACATCTTGCTGAGTTTCAATCTGCCTTCAAACACTTATTGTTTAACTCTGGGCAAGTCACATAACTCTGTTTTTAAGTTGGTGGATGTCTAAAGACCACACAACTCATCATTCCCTGCCTTGCTGATCAGACTTCTGGAGATAGCAGAGACAACTGTATCATTTTTTCAAGTCCTTGTTATATTAGGCTAAAATGACTTATAATTATCACATTTTGTTCTCATATCAAACTTGAGCTAATATGGTTGTGGCCTCAGGTCTTTGACTAATATGGCATGTCATATTGAATAAGGTTACTAAAATAATTTCTGCCTGAAGAGTTCCTCCCCAGGACAGTTGCCAAACAAGAAATAGAAATATTTTAAAAGTTCTTTCTGACCTGTTTAAATGGGGAGGGAAGAATTCATGTTTCCCCAATGCATATGAACCTGACAGGCAGCTCTCTCCTAGTTCCCTTAACAGATTTTATATTATTTTGTTCCTTCCCCCCTCCCCAGTTACATATCAAGAAAAATTTTAGCATCATTTTTTACAAGATTTTGAGTTCTAGTTTTTTCTCTTCATCTCTCCCTCCCCTCCCCTCTTTTGAAAATGTTGATATATTCATGTGCAATCATGTAAAAATATTTCCATATTAGTCACTGTTGTGAAAGAAGAAACAGAAGAAAACCTAGTAAGAAAGAATAAAGTGAAAAAAACCATGCTTCAATTTGCATTCAGAGGCCATCAGTACTTATCTGGATATGGAACTTAACAGATTTTAAAATGAATCTCCTTATCTTTGGTGTGGCACTAGGAGACAATGATCTGTGGCTTCATTCCACACAATTCACATGTTGCTTTCCCAGCTAATATACTAAAATGTGGCTTGATACAGATCACAATTTACAGTTCAGGTTAAATGAAATTTTATTTAGATACACAAAGCTATAGTAGGATTCAGACAAAGGAATCTCTATGAATTTAGCATGCACTGGGCTCTATCTTTTAGACAGAGAGAGAGAGAGACAGAGAGAAAGACAGAGACAGAGAGAGTGAGAAAGAGAGAGAGACAGAGACAGAGAGACAGAGACACACTGAGAGAGGGAGAGAGAGGGAGAGAGAGACAGAGACAGAGAGAGAGAGAATTCTAAGACAGTTAATTAGATAGTTACTTAGTTACTTTCTGGATTTTACCTTTGAAACTAGAAGAGAGATTTACTCTTTATTTGAGGTTAAACTTCCAAGCACAGAACAGGGTTGGGATAGGACAAGGTCAAATTCTGAGAACTATGTATCTGCAAAATAATTACACTCAAACAAATAGAAAGAGTTTCTAAAGTCAAGACTCAGCAGAGGAGACTCACAGTTATTCACATGTAGATCATTTGCTTGTAGAATCATGATCAATTATATTTTTTGGGCTCCTTTGTCCTGCTACTCAAAAGTCACATGTGAGGCAACATTAGCCTAAGTCAAGAATAACTAGGAATGAAAATCAGATTTTAAAATCTGTGAGTGAATCCCATAAACAAACAATCTTAGACATTGAAATCCATGGCAGATAAATTCTTTATAATTTGATGAACCTACTTACACACACACACACACACACACACACACACACACACACACAGACACACACACACACACCCCTCCTAATATGCCTCCTTATGATACCAAGGTGACTCTAGATTAATGATGGCTATGCTACTAAAGTATAAACTTTGGTCATTTCTACTACATTAGAAGATCTTTGAGTATATTTCACATGATAGACTTGTGTACCATTTGAGGGCAAATATAACTAAGTACAAAGAGCTTTATCAGGAATAATCTAGATGTACTCTTCCAGGGGAAACATAAGTGAGTCGAGTTCAAGAAAAGTAAAGATAATTTTTGGCTGCTCCCATATAAATCATCTATTTGTACAATAAATGTAATTAGATTTCATTGCATAGTGAAACATTTGGTTATAGCAAACCAAGAAAAAAAGGGGAACATATATATGGTTTCCAGAAACAAAGAAAAATATGAATAAGTCCTGGAGGTAATGAAGAACTGAGAAGGCACTAATAATCACAATTTTAGACGATTAATTTTACTTAACTATGTGTCATTGTGGAGCCCAAGGGGGTCTAGTTCCTCCATTTTTTCCCCTTTCTTTGGTAAAAAGTACAGAAGTTTAGCCTACAAGGTCATCCATCATGCCATTAGCAACTCCAAAGCTTCAATTGCTTCTTTTACAGAAAATCTAACTTAGTTCCATGTTCAAGTTTTGGAGTTCTGCTTGGGAGACTTATTACATCATTCATAGTACTAAACTATGTGATAGTAGTTTCTGGGAAGGTCTTTTCACCTCTAACAATAGGACTGCATTGTCCTAGTGTAATTTTTGAAACATAAAGTCCCTCAGGACTGTTTCCCCAAGTACATTTTGATCTAGCATAATGACCTACACACAGGAACAAACTCATTTTTAAAAGAGAATCTGGCTTGCAAACCTCCATTAGTCAAGGACAGAACAATAGGACACATTTCACTTCCATCTATATGGATGAAGACAGGAGAGAGGAGATAAGTAAGAGGATGACTTTAACTGCTTGACTACATCCTAAAGCAGCGGTTCTCAACCTGTGGGTTATGTTCAATGTGTAACAATGAAAATACATCCTGCATATCAGATAGATTCATAACAGTAGCAAAGCTACATTTATGAAGTAGCAATGGAAATAATTTTATGGTTGCGGGTCACCACAACATGAGGAACTGTATTAAAGGGTCACAGCGTTAGGAAGGTTGAGAACCACTGTCCTAAAGGGTAGAAGTGGAGAATAGAAAATTCACCACGTCCCCGAAGCATTGCAAACCAAGTACATTCAGACAAACAAGGCAAAAAATGGAGATTCATAGAATCACATAATCTCAGAGTTGAAATGGATTTTAGAGACCATGTAGTTCAAAGCTTCAAATGTTTTAACACACCTGGAAGGTATTTTTGCAACCTTCACTTAGAGATTTTCATATAGGAGTGATTGTCCTGAGGCAGCCCTTTTCACTTTGGGATAACTTTGGCTGTTAAGAACCAGTTTGTTTGTTTTTTTTTTACATTTATCCCATCTGTCTGTCTGCATTATCCATCCACTTTTCTAATCAAAGGGCAATTCAAACACTTATAATAATTCTTCAACATGACAGTCCTTCAAATTTTAATACAATTTGTAAGCCTGTCCTGGCTCATTCCTAGTCTTCTCTTCCTCATGCTAAATATTTCCTTTTCCTTTAACTGACCCACTATGTGTAGTCATCTCAAACCTAATCAGCAAAACTTTCTCCAGCTTATTAAATTTCTTCCCAAAGTATATTATCTCAAATTGAATATAGTATTGCATGTGTGGTGTAACTAGGGCACAATATAAACAGATGATCACCTGGACATTATGACTCTCGATATCATGCCAGATTTCATTAACTTTCGATTGCTAATTTATATACATTTTTCAGTCCACTAAAAAGCCTAGCCCTAGATCTTTTTTAAAAAACATCATGATCACCTTTACTTATCTGGAAATCTTGCACTCAGGATGGGCTCTTAAAGAGAAAAATATCTCTTTTATGAAAACTAAAATGACCATTATTTATGTCTTTTCAGGATAGGTCATCTTTAAGTTATTTATTTAGTTAAATTGTGAAATTGCTATTTTACATAGGTAAAATGGCTATCAGCTCGCTGATGAAAAGTAGGAAGCAAAGGTAGGCTAAGTATTTTTTGTTTTTTTTGCTTTTTGGAGGGGGGAAGGCAGGGCAATTAGGGCTAAGTGACTTGCCCAAAGTCACATGGCTAATGTTATGAGTCTGAGGCCAGATTTGATCTCAGATACTTCTGACTCCAGGGCCAGTGCTCTATTTACTGCACCACCTACCCACCCTTACATATTTTTATCGACAATTTTTTAGGGTTCAGATATGCAAGCTTAGGCAATTAAAGGACTCACAGCCTGGTCAAGATCATTTTTTTCAAGCCAAAAGTTGTATATTATCCTTTTAGAAAAGACTCTCAGCAATTAAGCTGTCCATGGTGAAGTTTAAGGATAGTAATCATTGTTTACCTAGAGTAGAAGTAACTTTTTTAATGCATTCAATACCTCCTACATTATCTAGTTACAACTTTAAGAAATAATTAACTACAAACATTTAAAATGATTACATCTTGAACATTTCTCTTTTTCATTTAAATGTAAGAAATCACTAAATTTTTAAGCTTAATATTCCCATGACACTAAGAAGATATTTTTCCCTAAATTACTAGTATTTCTTA
>CM053583.1:237062791-237083118 GCA_028627135.1 Pseudochirops cupreus
ATATATATATATATATATATATATATATATATATATATATATATATATATATATATTTACATATGAGTCTCCCTCCCACTTGTATGATCTCTTTGTGATACAGCACTGGAAGTGGTATTGCTGGGTCAAAGGATATACAGATTTTCTGTGGGCATAGTTCCAGATTGTTCTCCAGAATGGTTAGATCAGTTCACAACTCCATCAACAATCCATTAGTGTTCCAACTTTCCCATATCTTCCCTAGCATAAAATGTTATAATTAAAATAGAAATAGAAGTTATGATCAGTGCAAATTTTATTTATTTTAGGCATTGTTACAAAATTAATCTAAATACATGTCAAGAACTTTACTATTTGAATTATGATTTTTTTTGGTGTAATGGAATAATATACAGTAAATTCTCAAAATTTTTGTGTTTAACTTTCATGACTTCAAGTATTTGTGAAAATAAGTAAATTTATTTTAACAACCAAAGTTGGCAACCAAACATTGATGGGTATGCACAGTAGAGGAAAACAACAACAACATTGAGATGCACAGTGGTGGAGCTGGGGTCCTATTAGGTGCTTCAATGGTTTGTTCACTTTATCATTGTAAAGAGCTACCTGTATATTCATTGTAACTCAAGTTTTTGTGTTACAATTTTGCCCTCAAAGTCTGGTACAAGTCCTTTGGGCTCTAAGGGCAAGTATGCAAAGTTAGTGCTGTGGCTTAGTGAGAAAATAAAGAAATTAGATTAACTTCAAGTCAGAATACCTATAGTGAGGATGACCCAATTGATCACCTGACTAGAGACATCAGGGCTGCAGATCTCATTGCAGACAGCAGCTTCAAGGTTAAATGTCAACTTGCTTTTGCTATGGTTCCATACTCTTTAGGCAAGCCTACACAACCTGCAGCCCACCAACGGATTTCCTCTACATTTCCTTGGACTTCAGAGTTTGAACATTGGGTTGGAACTCTCCCCACTCATGCAATTTTCATCAGGGAACAGTTCATATGTGGAGTCAAGTGGTAGATTAGAGATGGCACATTGCCCCTTTCCTTTTTTTTTTTATTGTTTCTTAGGGCTTCCTTTGACATCCCTACCTCCACCCCTTTCCATCCTCTTCAGCATTGCCTTGCCTTTCCCATATATTCTATGGGTTATTTCATGGTTAGTGTGTTAGGAAAGGTGCATATTATAATAACTAATATTTTGTTACCAAAAGTTGAATGCAGAAGTTTATATTCATTGATTTCTCATGAAAGATTATAGTTTTGGGTGGTCATGGGAATCTAATGCTTTATTTCCCACAGGTTTAATGGATCAACATGGGCATTTTTTTTTTTTTTACTTTTGAGCCATTTTTCAGGAATGTTACTCTCATGAAAATTGAGGATTGACTTATAAACCTCTGAAAGTCTATATCAAAGGTCGGTTATAAAAGTTTAAAGCTTCTAAGGAAGTTCTTAAGGAACCATTATATTTATATTCAAGTGACACTAGGCTCCAGCTACTGTTAGAAAGCCAAAAGTTCTCTCTTTAAGTGAAGAACGAAACCTACCTTTTAGGTTAAAAAAATATTCAGGGTCTCAATAATATCTAGCATTATACTGCTTCATACCAAAAACTTTTTTCATGTATTTAAATTTTCAAAATGTTTTCTCTAATTTGGAAAGGACCCAAAACATTTTGTTTAAATGATTATTTTAACAAAATTAATCCTTTTCCTCTTCACTGACAATTTTATGAGTATTTCATCTTCACTACCGTTCAGATGGTGATGAGCTATTTTATATCTCTTCCTGTTCCTTTCCAAATTCTCAGAATTCATTGCATATAAAATAATATTTAAATATACATAGTAGGCCCAATATTTGCAGGAATTCTGATACTAATATCTTTATAGAGCCACTCTTAATTTTGGATGATTTTGGATGATCTTTTCTTATATTGTTTAAGTATGGAAATTTTATTTAAATGACTAAAATAAGACATGCTTGTGTAAGTTGCACATGTTTTCCATTTGCATTATATGTATATATACGCATGGGTTTGTCTAAATTTGTCTACAGAGAGATGTGAATAGATCATGCTGGTATCTTGCTCATTCCATTCCAAACACGAGGCTGGACACTGCTATCTTCAGAGAGGTGGTACAAAACTAAAATTACACCTATAAAAAATAGCTCCCAGCCAGTCCCTAGATACTGTTTAACCTAAGGGAAATAATTTTTTGGCTTCAAACTGCCTTCTGGTTTGCTATCCTTGAAGGGGGGAGGACTTTACCAAGCTATTTTTGATGCCTTAATCCTCTCACCTCCCACAAATTAGTTATACAAATAACCATGGTAAATAGTGGATAGTGAATAAAGCCATTTATTTATTCAACAGATGGAAAATAATTCAGAAAAGTTATACAGATTAGAACATGCCCATTGGGAGTAAGGTACCCCAGTTGACAAAAATAGAGCTTTCAATCTTACCCAAGTGTACATTCCCTCAAGTCTCTAAGGGGGCAAGTTGGAAATCAAGGACATAACAGCTCCCCTAAATGTCTGCTTCTTCCTTCCCAATATCCTCTCTCTGTCTCTGTCTCTCTTTCTCTGTCTCTCTGTCTCTGTCTCTGTCTCTCTGTCTCTCTGTCTCTGTCTCTATCTCTCTCTCTCTGTCTCTCTGTCTCTGTCTCTGTCTCTCTCTCCTCCCTCCCTCTTTCTTTCCCTCCCTCCCTATCTCTCTCTCTCCAATGTATCCCTTCTCAGAGTCAAAAGCCAGAAGATCTCTCACCTTTCAAATTCTTGCCAACTCCATTTCTCAACCCCCCCCCCCCCCACATCATTGAGTAATCACTCCATCAATTAGGAGAGGGTTATATAAATACACCGGGTCTGACTCCCAAGTTATGCTCGTCTTCGCTAGAATCATACAGATTCACAAATTTTTATTTGGAAGGACCTTTAATGGTTTCCTACTTCAATCTTTTCCTTTTCTTTGAATGATCAGAAAGTTGAGGCCCAGAAGCATTGTAATATATTAGCTGTATGACCTTGAGCAAGTCATATCACCTATTGTCTTCATTTTCTACATGATGTTGGCAGAGCACTTTGATAGATACCGGGGGAAAAAACCAAAAAAGCCAAAAAAAAAAAAAAGAGAAACTTAGATGAGACAAAGCCTGTCTCTCATGGAATGTAGTACTAAAGGGATGAGACACAAACACAAATAAGTACACAATGTTGTATGAAAAATTTGTCAAAGAGTTGAAAAACCAAACATAGACAGATTCTAATATAGGTGAAATAATATGAATTTAGATTCAGAGGACCAGGGATCAAATTCTGGCTTTGCCACTTGCAAGACTTGACTCAAGCCATCTGCCTATCTGAGCCTTAATGTTCTTCCCTATAAAATCAAGGAAATAGTATGATCTCTAAAGCAGCTTCCAGCTCTGCATCTTATCATCCTGTGTTATGTGAGGTCCTAAGTTCTTATCAGCTGTAATTACAGGAAAGAATTTGTGGAGATTTATTTGAATTGCACTTTAAAGGATAACAATGTATACAAAACAAGGATAATAGCTTGCAGAAAGGAAAAAGATTGGATGATGTTATCTCCAATGTTTTCTTCCAACACTAAGATTTATAATTCTCTGACTGACCAGATATCATAGCAAACAAATTTTACCTTAATAGGAATTCTATTGTAACATACTGAACAGTGATTATCCAGTTTGTCACTTGAACAACTCCAAAGGCAGGGAACTCACTACCTCTCCAAGTAGCATATTTGGACTGCTGTAATTATTAGGCATCAATATAATCATATTAGGATGTTGAATAAATACCTTCCTTTTACAACTTTCACCTATTTCTCCCAATTCTTCCTTCTGGATTAAAAAAAACAGCCTTATGATAACTGACATTTATATCATACTTACATGACAGTCCTTCAAATGCTTGAAGACAGCTATCATGTTACTCCATAAGTCTTCTTTCCTCAGGCTAAACATTTATTTTTCCTTCAACAGATCTCATATGGTAGGATTTTGAGTACACTCACCATTCAGGTCACTTTTGTCTGGAAATGTTCCACCTTGTCAATATTTCCTCTAAAGTGTGACACTTTGGCCAAACACAGCATTTCAAATATGGTTTGATAGGGCAAAAGTACTGTAAGATCATTGGCTCCTTTGCTGTGGTCACTGTATTTATACTAATATAGCTAATAGCCAAAGATCCAATTAGCTTTGCTTTATGGTTGCAGAAGTTATTTCATTTGGTCATTCAAAAATATTAGGATCTGGGGAGGGTAGACATTATTATAAATTGTCTCTCGTTGTCCATCGTATCTATCATCTTTTTCTTTATTTCTCTATTTTGTTCATTTGTTTATATATTCATTCATTTCGATGATTTATTTTCTAACTTAAAAAAATACACATTTTGAAATTTCTCTGAAGAAGCTGGAATATTGGAATAAGGGGAGTCAGCATTGGAGCTCCCTTCTGGCAAGCCTCCTTCTTTCCAACTTTCTTCAGATTCTGAGAGAATTTCAGACTTTGTCTGAGGGCATACTACACAGAGTACTACAAAAGCTTAACTTGCGGGAAAAGCTTGTGTGTGGGAGACACAGAAGCCAAGGTAAACAAGTGGGATATGGGGAAGTAAGCAAGACTGACCAGAAATTTTGAATTTAGAGCTAAAGAAAGGTACAAGTTAGAGTCTACTACCAATGGTGTATAAACTATTTTAGAAAATCAATAAACATCATATGCTTCCAGTTGGCACAGCGGATAGGAGCAACAGGCTTGGAGTCAGAATTATCTTCCTCAATTCAAATCTGGTCTCAGACACTTACTAGCTGAATTATACTGGGCAAAGCCATTTAACCACTTGCCTCAGTTTCCTCATCTGTAAAATGAGCTGGAGAAGGAAAAAGCAAACCACAGTATAAATAATATTTTTAAATTTTAAATTTGTTAAATTTTGTTAAATGTTAACAAACAAACAAGCAATTCCTTTAAGAGGAACTTAATCCCTTTATAAAGTAGCATAAGCTTTTTTAAGGTGGAAGAAGAGCTAGAAGACCAATTTCTTAAAGTGCACACCATTGTTATGCAGGGGGAAAATCACCTTGTTTATCATTTTCTTTCTTTTTTATCTTTATTTCTTTTTGGCAAGATAATTAAATGATTGTAGTACTGAAGATTGTAAAAACAAACACTTATGCTTTTTGAGAATTGAAACTTTTTTCTTTTTCTTTTCTTTTTTTTGTTTTTTGTTTTTTTACCATTCAAGGGCATACCAAAGTCATTGCCAGAATAAATACAGGTTTGCTGATAAGATCTTGGTATCTTTTTGTACTGTAAACCCACAAGTACCTCATTTTTAATTTTTTTTTTACTTCCAGTAGGTAAGAAAATCTTGTCCCCAGTGAAAGAATGATAAACTTCGATAAATATTATTGACAGGCTTACGTAGCAAGTTTGAAAGAAACACACTGAATCCTTTATGTTTGGCAGATTTAATTGGGTATAGGAGTCTAACAAAATTTGTTTAACAAAAATAAACTGCAGTCTGCTCCATAAATCTTTCTTATATATTAAAATTTTATCTTTGCAAGTTCAATGGAAAGTTAGAGATAAAATGGCCAATTCATTTCTTATTAACAAACTTGTAATCTGTTTCTTACTGATTAATAAGCCAAAGTTCCCCACCTCATTCATAAAATCTATTATTTAATGACACAGAGAAATGTTCTTGCTCAATAGCAATTATTCTTATTTATCTATAATTAAATATTTAGGTGGCCTAAGATCCAATCAGCCTTCATGCTCATGCCTCATCTGAACCTTCTACCACTCAGATTAAAGGACGTAGTGATTAACTCCTGTTAAGGAAAGGGGTACAAGACAGAAATCTTATTTACTACCTGCTGCTTTTGTGCTGGACTTCCTTAATTTCTCTCCATCCTTTCTCCAACTGAATACCTTCCCGGCCTTCTTCTGTCCCGATTTCTTGGATGCTGTGTTTTCCCCATTAGATTGTAAGCCTCTTCAGGGGAGGTACTATCTTTCTTTTGCATATATTCATCCTTAGTTATTATTTAGCCCAGGGCTTGGCACATAGAAGACACTTAATTAATACTTATAGACTATTGATTAATACATACATTTTTAAACAAGTAGAATTGATAAGATAAAGACATAGATAAGTAATTTAAATATTTTGGTAATGATCAATGTCACAGTTTAAGTCACTTCAAACCCTTAAGAGAACAGTGGTTAACTCTTTATTCTCTTCATCAGGTTTTTTTTTTAAACATACCACATTTAAAATAATTCCAATATGGAATTCTCCTACTCTTCATCTCCCTTCTGTCTTTTTTGATGTCTCTCCATAACCTTCTATTAAGTTCTTCATAAAATTTTCAACTTCTCTTTACATGATTTTCTCATAAAATAAAACATAAGCCAGTTGATCACAGCTTGGCCAAGATAGGGCCACAAAAGCAAGAAGTCCAGACTCTGAAAGCTCAACAGGCATATACATGATGTATTCCCACTACACAGGCATTGACAAATCTAACCACTTCTAAGAAGTGCTTCTTTAGTCTTTATGGTAGGAGATGGAGGATGTCAACTCTGAGAAGGGTCCCAAGAATGCTTAGGTTTATTATAGAAATTCTTTAAAATGGAAGGAATATGGCACCCTGGTCTTTTTCTATGGCATATGACATGAAAGATTAGCAAATCTATATAAATAATAGGGATGAACATATTCCGGTGGTTTAGAAATTTATCTGACTTAAAATCAGTTGAAAAACTATGGGATAAGTCAAGACTACACTTGGAAAAGTGCTTCATTTTTGTGAAGATTAATTTTAAAATGTTTTAAATCTTGTAAACTAGATGTCAAATGATATAAAACAATTTATTTGAGCAAAAACAGTACATATTTCATTTTAAAAGTTTTTAATGATGTAAAACTTTTAAAGTGTAATGTATGTCAATAAATGTAATTATTTTGTTTTGTTCTTTTTAATTTCTGTAATGTTGAATCTGTCCTCAAATAATTAAAGGGCTCTTATTTAGAGGAGTCATTTGTCCTACTTGACAGAAGATGGAAAATCTCTGTGTAGATTAATGGGTGGAAGTTAAAGAACTACAATTTTGCCTTGGAATAAACGCAACTACAATGACAACAACAAAAATCTATCCATGATCTAAAAACAGATTGTCCTTCTTCACTAGATAAGTAGTTGACTTTTCAGGATATCTTTAGAGGTTGAATGTCTACATTCCCAAAGTTTTGTAATGAAATTCAGGCTTCCTTGTACAGGCTGGAATAGATAGTCTCTACCATTTCTATGCAAATCCAAGATTTTATAATTTTTTGCATTAAAATATAATATGTCATTGGGAGCTGTTTCACTAATTTTATTTATATCGTCAGCACCTGAAACAATGGTTGTCATTAGTATTAATAATCTTAATTAACCTCTTAGAATTATAATGCTGTTTATTTAAATAATTAGTACTTGATAATGCCAGGGATTAATATTAATATGTATTTATTGATTTATTATGAAGGAGTTGAAAGAACACTGTAATTGTCTATGTAAGATTTGTGCTTAGATTCTGATTCTGACACATGCTAGCTATATTATCTTGGTCAAATCAGGTGAATTCTCCAAGACAAATTTTCTCCATTTATAAATGGTGTTTTAAAATATTTGGACCTACTACCAAACTTATGATACAGGTAAGGATCAAATTATAGGCACATATATGTATATAATTTGGTAAACTCTTATTCTACTTTTTATAGACCCAGAGATTTAAACATTTTGATTTCCATGTTTTTGCTTCCTTTCAAGTTCTAGCAATTTCTCACTGTTGTTGTATGTGTTTAGTAAATTGTTTACTGATTTCCACCAGAAAGGCTTCCTGTATCAGTTTGTGTTGTGGATTCCTTTCAGTTTCACCAAAGTTCTCCCTTTTATGACCTTACCCGTTTTCCCTTTTCCTTAAGTCCTAATGCCCTTCTGGGATGTATGGGATGTTAAGGGAGGACTAGTACATCTGGTGTGAGGGCTTGCCAAACCCTTAACAGGGCTGCTCATCCTCTTTCAGTGTCCAACTGATCACCAAACCCTCACTTGTAGCTCTAAGAAGCTATAGCACGCATAGCAGCCACACCCTAGTAAAATTATCCCCAATAGAATAGGGGATGAGAACAATTTGTTCCAATGGCCACACAGGTGACTGAAGGAAGCACTGTGGAGTGCTTAGAGCTTGGTCAGACATCAAAGATACCAAGATCATCCACTGCATCCTGAGTCATCAGCAGTCATCTGGATTTCTGTGTTGCCACTGAACTTTGGTGACTCAGGAAGAGAGAGTGAAGTTCACAACTTTGTGCAAGTCTGCCTCCCTTAAATGCAGTTTATGTGCAAGTCAAGACATCATCACCTGTGATGCCACTGGTCCTCTTTGAAAACAAAGGACAAACCAAACAAAAAGATATCCATTAGTCAAGTTTTAGTTTTCCTTCAATTTTATCTATGAAATACTAAATAAGTGTGACAAATCATAGCAGTCAAATATCCATTCTATTCATTTGAGGACTCCTAATGATTAAACTAAGCTTGTATTTCCACTTAAAATTCTGTGACTTCAATTTCTTTAGTCCCTTCAGTAATTATAGTTATGGTATGTGAATCTATCAGCTTTAAACATTTTCTGCCACTTGAATTATGGAGAAAGATACTATCACAAACTTTTGAACACCAAGTCAGTCTCTTGTAAAGAATGAGACATTGGTCTCATTTTCAAATATGGATCAGAGACAAGGCTTAAACCCAATTTTTTTCTAGTTAGAAGGCTGGCTGTCTATACAATGTAAAATACCATCTCTGTATTTTATAAATAGCAGGCATTTAAATGTTTGTGGAAAGACTTGTTCATACCTGATGATTATAGATAACAGGACATATGTTTTCCTAGAAAACATATAGAGCCTGTCTAGATAACATATACAAGATCATGAATGAAGATTGATTTTTTTTTGTTTATTTTAAGTTTACAACATTCATTTCCACAAGATTTTGAGTTACAGATATTCTCCCCAACTTTCCCCTACCCACCACCCCAAAATGATGATCCCAATGAATACTCCCTTACCCAATCTACTCTCTCTTATATCCTCTTCCATCCCCCCCTCCAATTTCCAGTAGGGCAAGATGGATCTCCATACCTCAGTGCCTGTATATCTTATTTCCCAGTTGCATGTAAGTAATAAAAATAATATTTTTCAAACATTTGATTTTAAAACTTTGAATTTTAGATTCTTTCCCTTCCTCGTCACTCACCCTTACTGGGAAGATAAGCAATTCAATATAGGTTGTACATGTGTAGCTATGCAAAACATTTCCATAGTGGATATAATGTGAAAGACTGACTATATTTCCCTCCATTCTATCCCACCACCCACTTGTTCTATTTTCTCCTTTGTCCCTGTCCCTTTTCAAAAGTGTGTGCCTCCTCCCCAATATGCCCTCCCATCTATCATCCCCCTTCTTATCCCCTTCCACCCCACTTTCCAGTAGGGTAAGATACCCAACTGAGTGTGAATATTATTCCCTCCTTAAGCCAAATGCAATGAGAGTAAGGTGGATCCATTCCCTTTCACCTTCCTGCTCTTCCCTTCCATTGTAACAGTTTTCTCTTGCCTCTTTTATATGAGATAATTTACCCTATTCTCTCCATTTCTTCTCCCAATATATTCCTCTATCAATTCTTAATTTTATTTTTTAGATATCATCCCATCCTATTGAACTGATCCTGTGCTCTCTGTCTATGTATCCATGTACACATATATACATACACTCAGATATGTATTTATACACATATGTACCATCTTATATAAACATATATATGTATGCATACACACATATATGTATGTATGTATGTATGCGCATATATATATATATATATATATATATATATATGTATATTCCATTAAACTATCCTCAAACTGAGAAAAGTTTCATAAGTTACAATTATCATTTTTTCCATGTAGGAATGTAAATAGTTCAACTTTAATAAATTCCTTATCATTTCTTTTCCCTGTTTACCTTCTCTTGTTTCTCTTGCTTCTTATATTTGAACGTCAAATTTTCTATTCAAGTTTGAATTTTCATCAAGAATGCTTGAAAGTCCTCTATTTCATTGAATGACCATATTTTCCCCTGAAACATTATACTCAGTTTTGCTGGGTAGGTGATTCTTGGTTTTAATCCTAGCTTCTTATTCCTCTGGAATATCATATTCCAAGCCCTTCAATCCCTTAATTTTGAAGCTGCTAGATCTTGTGTTATCCTGATTGTGTTTCCACAATATTCAAATTGTTTCTTCTTGGTTGCTTGGGATTTTGACCTGGGAACTCTGGAATTTGTCTATAATATTTCTAGGAGTTTTCTTCTTGGAATCTTTTTCAAGGGGTGATTGGTGAATTCTTTCCAGTTCTTTTTTGCCTTCTGGTTCTAGAGTATCAGGGCAATTTTCCTTAAGAATTTCTTGAAAGGATGATTTCTAGGTTCTTTTTTTGATCATGGCTTTCAGGTAGTCCAATAATTTTTAAATTTCTCTCCTGGATCTATTTTCAAAGTCAGTGATTTTCCCAATGATATATTTCACTTGGCCTCTAATTTTTTTCATTTCTTTGGATCAGTTTTATAGTGTCTTGATTTCTCATAAAGTCATTAGCTTCTATTTGCTCCAATCTAATTTTGAAGGAATTATTTTCCTTTCAGTGAGTTTTTTGAAATGCCTTTTCCATCTGGCAAATTTGGATTTTTAAGGCATTCTTTTCCTCATTGGCTTTTTGTTCCTCCTTTGCCATTTGAGTTAGTATACTTTTTTTTAAGGTGTTATTTTCTTCATTCAGGTTGTTGACTCCCTTTTCATGATTTTCTTGCTTCATTCTCATTTCTCTACTCAGTTTTTCCTCCACTTCTCTTACTTGATTTTCAAAATCCTTCTTGAGCTCCTCCATGGTCTGTAACCACTTCATATTTTCCTTGGAAGCTTTTGATGCAAGAGTTCTGACTTTGCTGTCTTCCTCCCATTCCATGCTTTGTTCCTTTTTGTCCCCCTAAAAGGAATCAAAGATTTGACTGCTGCACTTGCTTTGCTTCCTCTGCTTCCTTATATTGAGACTCGATTACTTGACTTTTGAGCTCTTTGCCATGATAGAACTCTGTCTCCAGAGAGCAGTGCTTTGACCCAAATCATTGGGTTTTTTGCAGCTGCCCAATCCATTAGATGCTTCCTCTACAGCCCCCACAAACTCTGGTCCACTAGCCACACATCCCAGAACCTCCACCCAAGACAGCAATCTAGATCCGAGAAGGTTAAAGCAAGAGCGATAACCCTCTGAATGCTCAGTTGGTCTGCCTATGATCTCCAGGCCAGGAGATCTGGAAACAGCGACATGGTGGTGGCTACACCAGCACCACACCTCTGCCACTTCTAACCCCAGGGAGAGAGGCCATAGCATGCTCTTTCATCCCTTCTAGTTCCAATAGAGTTTTATACTGCCTTTTTACTTGATCTTTGGAGTTTATGGGTTAATATGTCTGGAAACTGCCACACGTGATGGTCATTCACTCTCCTGAAGTCTGCTTTGGCCACTGGTCCAGCCACCCTGAGGTTAAAACCATGAGGCTCATAGGGGACTGTGCTCTGCTCCCAGCGCACTGTGATAGACCCTTTCTGCCGGCCCGCCATGCTGTCTTCAGCAGGAGATTCATTTCTCTCTGTCACTTTGTGAGTTCTATACCTCTAAAATTTGTTTCGAGTTATATTTTATAGGTATTTGAGGTGGTTGTGGATGGAAATCATGGAATTTTCCTGGTTCTATGCCTCTATCTTATGAATGAAGATTGAGCAAAGACTTTAGGGGTAATCTAGTTTATTGTCTTCATTATATAAATAAAAAATGGAGTTCCAAAAGGTGAAATGAGTTGGCCCAAGTCATAAAGCAGTTTATCACAGAGGTAAAAGGGAAACTCATGCCTCCAAAGTCCAAATCCAGCATATTTCCCATTGTACTCCACTATTTTCTTCTTGCTTTATTCTCTGAAGAAAAAAAAAGAATATTGCATTGAGAGTGTGTGTGTGTGTGTGTGTGTGTGTGTGTGTGTGTGTGTGTGTGTGTATCTTTGGGAGGGCTATATGCTACAGAAGAACTAGTAGGACTGATAGCTTTCTGATAATTGTTCTATTCTTTACTTGACACTACTGAGAAAAAATGTGAGCTGTTTCCCCAAGCTTCACAAGTTCCCTCAGGTTATTGCTGATCATTTGTTGGCTTGATGAATTAATATATTACCCACTACCTTCTTTCAGCATGGTCACTGGCAAATTGATTTTTGAAATTGTATTTCATATGACAGTTTTAAAGATACATAGATTAATTTAACAAGGCTGTGATTCCCCAGTTTATCCTTTTTACCCATGTTTAAATGTCTACTATACTGCCTGTTTTCTGACTTCTAGTTAATAATAATGACTATTAGTAACATAGTTAGAGAGAATTAAAGTCATGTACCTATCATCTAAATTAGTTATGGCTAAAAGCCCTAGACCACATATTCAAAGAATTAGAGATTACTAAAGTGGCTTAAGAAGGGTCAAACAGAAAAGACAATGAAAGATTTTTCTTCTTACTAATTCCTTTTTGTTTATTTTTATGAAGATCTGAGAAGTGAAAAAATGTAGTTCAGAGAAGAATTCTTCATTTTCAGATAATATTTTGTTTCCTATTATCTGGTGCTACATTAAAAAATGAAGATAATATTGACAGAAAAATATAAAGATAATTTAGTATGGAGTACAAACTCATGTTTAATTTATGTTTTTGTTGATTAAATATGGTTGAAAATGCTCCTGATAAAGACCTAATTTTTCAAGTATACCAAGAACTGGATCAGATTTATAAGAATTGAAGTGATTTCCCAATTTATAAATCATCAAGGATATAAACACGTATTTTACAGGTGAAAAAATCAAGACTATCTGTAGTCATATAAAAATTGTCTAAATCACTATTGACAAGATAAATACAAATTGAAACAGCTATGAAGTACCACTTTATGCCTGCCAGATTGTCTATTATGATAGAAAATGAAAATGATAAATGTTGGAGGGACTGTGGGAAAATTGGACACAAATGTACTGCTGGTGAAGTAGTGGATTCCAAACATTCTGGAGAGCAATTTGGAAATATGGCCAAAAGGTTATACGACTTCTTACCCTTTGACCCAGCAATAACATTGCTAGGTCTATATCCGAAAGAGACTAAAAAAGGACCTGGTTGTATAAAAATATTTATTACACCCTTTTTTTGTGATGGCAAAGAATTGGAAATTGAGGGGATATCCATAAATTGCAAAATGTCTGAACAAGTTATGGCATATGATTTCAATTGGATACTATTGTGCTATATGAAATGAAGAGCGGGATGATTTCAGAAAATCCTGAAAAACTTACAAAAATGGATGCAAAGTGAAGTGAGGAGAACCGGAAGAACATTGTATACAGTATCAACAATATTATACAAGATCAACTGTGAATGACTTAGCTATTTTCACAAATACATTGATCCAAGATGATTCTAAATGATATATGATGGAAGGTACTCTCCATCTCCAGAGAAAGAACTGGAGGAAACAGAATGCAGATCAAAGATATTTATTCTTTACTTTACTTTTCTTGTTTATATGTATATGTTTTCACAGTATGACTTACATGGAAATATACTTTTCATGACTACATATGTATTTCCTAAATGGGTATCTCATTCACATTGTACTCTTAAGCTTTTTCTCCTTTTTTTCCTCCAGGAGCTCTCTGATTGTGAGAACTAGAGGATGTTTTATTGTTACTACTTTTGCAAAGCCATTTTAATAAATGGCTGTGCTTTGAGGTAATTGTATCTACTAGCTGCTTATTAAAGGTAATCTTTCCATTGGCAACTCATGATTTATAGTTTTAGGAGTGTAGGCCCATAGAAGACCTTTGAACTTTTTAGAGTCTTCACACACACACACACACACACACACACACACACACACACACACACACACACCCCAGGTACCAATTTTCACAATTCTTAATTTAAGTTGAAGTTGTGGAGAGCAAACCTTGAGAAAGTGCTGTAGTTAGAGTTCCCAGTTTTTCTTATACTCTATCCAGGGGTGGGGAACCTGTGGTCTTGAAACCACATGTGGCCCTCTAAGTCCTTAAGTGTGACCCCTTGATTCAATCCAAACTTCACAGAACATATCCCCTTAATAAAATAAATTGTTCTGTAAAACTTGGACTCAGTAAAAAGGCCATACCCCAGGACGTAGAAGGTCACATGTTGCCTAGAGTGTCCTGGTTCCCCACTCCTGTAGTCTATACTTGACTTACTTATCCTTTGAACTTCTTCATGGACTGCCAATGTCCCTCCTCAAAAAAGATAACTTTCCAACTTTGACTTATATTGTATAAATCACATTAAGAAATGACTGTCCCCTTCTACCAGATGAATTCAATTCCATTTCTACATCACCAAAGATCCAGTACTAACATTTCATCATTAGAGAATAAAATGAATTATATTGCTATCTTTTCCTTTTTAAATATGGCACAACTACTACTAACTATTATTATGTGAGAATATGTCTGAAAAGGAAATCATTATTCAGTACAGAGAAACTGAGTTTTCAATTAGCCTCTGTTACTGCTTTCAAAACAGTTAATGATTGAAACTTCTAGAAAGCAGTATTAAATATAATACCATACTCTTTTAAGATAAGTATAAAGTCTTTGATTCAAATGGAACACCATTACTTTCCTTTCAGTAGAGACAATGTCCTGCGTAGAAAATAATTTTGACGGGCTAATGTTACTCTATAAATCTGAAATGTGACTTTGTAAGACTTATGGTAAAAACACTTCAGTCTTTTGTAGTTGTAGATATATCTTTCTTGGAAACCTGTCCCTAGCAAATAGGACTTTTTCTTTTATTGTCAATGAAGCCACTTTCGTGTGGTTAAGAAATTTCCTGACTTTCAGTCATAAAGGAATGATTATTCAGAATGATGAACATCTTTGGTAAAAAATATTTCAAGGCTTATCTCACATGAGGGCAGAGATCACACCAACTCTATGTACTTACTGAGCATGAATTAATAATGACAGTGCTTTTTAGTGAAATAGAAAATCAAGGATGCACTTTAGATAAACTGTTCCACTGTTATTTACAGACATCATAATATACCATCATTGGTATTCATTTGACTTCATATAAAAGTGAACATGTACCCTAATATCAGTGAATTCACCCTAATTTTCACTCCTAAACTTTAACTTTAAAGAAGTTCTTAAATGATTTTTATATCCTGATAGAAATCAACTAATTGTAGAGGAGGATATCCTAGCTATGAGATTATCCTTTTTTTTTTTAAGTCCATGAGGTTGGTGAAAAATACTATCTGAAGATGAAAGGTAGAAAAATTAATTCACCAAAAGTTAAGTAACTTCATCTTCCAGAAGTAGAAGAATAAAATGACTTATATAGCACTGGAATTCATAGTTTCTAGTAATGTTTTCCTTCTCTAGAAAATTCAGGAATATGCGTGAAATTACTTTAAATGGGAAGAAATTTTTCACTTCCACAATTAGTGGAAAGGATGAGGATACTGAAGAGGTATTTTATCTATTAAAATATTTTGCCTAATACTTTCATTAATCAGGAAATGCATAGGAGAGGGTCCATGTGATCACTTGGGGGGTAGAGGGGGAGTGGGAAGCTTTGAGAGTTTAAAAATTCCAAAGGAACCTGATTCTTACTAAAAATTCATTCAGAAAGTTTCTTGGGCTGTTTGATTCCATTAGATGATTCAGAAGTCATCTCCTTAGATCTATTTTTTTCCCTCTACTGTAATCTCTTCTTTGTTCTTTTCTCCTCTTTTCTCCTTCTTTTCCTTCCTCCCCTCTCCTTTCTTTATTTTTGTACTTAAGCAAGTAAGATAAAAATTTGCCACATACCGGATAGTCACCATAGTTTAGGGGAAGATATCTCACATAGCGTACACAAGCAAGAATGGCTGAAATGAGAGACTAAACTTTGAAGGACATGAGTTTTCTGGGACAACCTGCTCTTTCATATCTTGTTATCACAGAAGGTTTCTAAGCACTGGGAAACCTTCTGTGAGTCCCATGGTTTTCTAAATCCCTTTTATTTCTGAAAAAGCACAATAATATCCCACCAAAGGAGTGTAGCCAATACTTTAGTTAAAGAACATGAAGTCACAGGAAGACTAGGAAAGCTGAGAGAATGCAATCTTAGGAGGAGGAGGCAAATACCAAATACCAAAGTGAACAGGTCTAAAGGTTTAATGACTTGGTGATTGGGTTAAAAAGACAGGAGATACATAATTTTAATGGAGACATCTTCCTCATAGTCCCACACAGTTTTCTTAAAGCCTGGAGTAGACTTTGTGATTTCATCTCCTCTGTAAAAGCAAACATGTTTTGATGGCTACTGAATAAGCAAAGCCCCTTTCTCATTTGACCTGTAAAACTAACTTTTGCCCTGATTTTCTAGAACAGAGCACAATTAGAAATTAAAAGAATTCACTGATCCCCTCCTGAAAAAGATCCTTAAATGAAAACTGCCAGGAATATTATGGACAAATTACAGAGTTCTCAAGTCAAGGAGAAAATATTGCAAGGAATCACACAGAAACTATTTGAGTATCATGGAGCCAAGGTCAGAATAACTGAACATTTATCAGCTTCTAATTAAAAGTATTAGAGGGCTTGAAATATGATATTCTGGAGGGCAAAGGTGTTGGGATTACCACAAAAAACCACATGTCCAGAAGAACTAAATATAATCCTTCAGGGAAAAAATGGATATTCAATAAGACAGAAGACTTTTAAGCATTCTTGAGGAAAGGACCAGAGCTGAATAGAAAATGGAACTCAAAGTCAAGATTCAAGATTCAATAAAAAAGGTAAACGGGAAAGGAAAAGCACGAAGGGGCTTAAAAAATTTAAACTGTTTACATTCATGCATGGGAAGACAATATTTGTAACTCATATGAACTTTCTCATTATTAGGGCAGCTACAGGGAGTGTATATAGAAAGAGGGCACAGGTATGAGTTGAATATGAATGGATGATATCTAAAATAATTAAATTAAGGATTGAGAGGAATTTATTTGTAAGAGAAGAAAAGGAGAGGTAGAATAGGGCAAATTATCTCACATAAAAGAGGCAATTAAAAGCTTCTATAACAGAAGGTAATGGGGGTTATGAGGAGTGAACCTTACTCTTATCAGAATTGGCTCAAAGAGCAAATGACATACACATGCACATGTGCACACACACACACACGCACACACACACACACACACACACACACACACACACACACACGGGTAAAGAAATCTATCATACCCTACAGGAAAGTAGGAGGAGAAGGGGATAAGAGGAGTATGATAAAAGGCAGGGTAGATTGGAAGAGGAGTTAGCCAGAAGCAAAAACCTTTTGAGGAAGGTCAGGCTGAAAAAAGAGAATGGAATAAACCAGGAGAGAGGATAGGATGGAAGGAAACACAATTAGCAATTGTAATTTAAAAAAAAAATTGAACAATTTTCTCTGATAAAGGCCTCATTTCTCAAACATATAGAGAACTGAATCACTTTTATAAAAATAAGAACCTTTCTCTAATTAAAAGTGATCAAAATATATTAGTTTTCAGAGGAATAACCAAAGCTATCTATAGGCTTATAAAAATAGTCTAACTCACTTCTGATTGGAGAAACACAAAATAAAACAATTCTGAGGTATTGCCTCATCCCTGTTATATTGGCTAATATGACCGAAGAGGAAAATTATCAATGTTGGAGGGGATGTGGGAGAAAAAATGAAACATTAATGCATTGCTGTTGGAGTTGTGAACTGATTCATCCAGTCTGTAGAGCAATTCAGAACAACCCCCAAAGGGCTATATATAAAACCCTACATACCCTTTGATTTAACAATACTATCACTAATTCTGTATCCCAAAAGTGACATAAAAAGTAAAGGATCTAAATATCTACAAAAATATTTATAACAGTTCTCTTTTGGGTGACTGTAAAGCCAAGCACAAGTGGCTCTCCTGAGGACTGCTGCTGTGAATAACTTTAAGGTTCCATTCACGTAAACTTTGTATTCATTCAGCAGTAAGTTAAAGCAAAACATTAACAGAAACCAAAGTATAACATTCACAGCAATATAGCATAGCAACTTATTACTAAAGTGGCCTCATATCCTTAAATAAAAGATATCATTCAGTAAGTCACAATCTGAACCATTCAACATTAAGTACCCATCTAAAGTCTTCTTTCATCTTGATTGGAGACCGGCTTTCCATCATCTTTAACTTGATCATCCTTAAGGAGCAATTATCATTAAGGAGTACAAAAGTCTCCCATCGCTAGGCCATATTCTTTATCTTGTCAGTCAGCACTAAGTATTCAGGTAAAGGTGCTTTCATCTTAACTGGCGGCTGACTCCCAGACTCCAGGGTTCCTCTTCCATGCTCCAAGCTCTTGCCTGAATTCACCCAACTGTCACCTGGATTCACAGGTAGGCAGCTCCCAGTTTCTGGTTCAGCTTCTTGTCCAGCTCCTGTTTCAGCTCCTGGTCCAGCTCCACACATCAAGTTTAGCAGGGTTACAACAATATTCACACACATTGCCGGCACTCTCATCAATTCCTGTGAATTCAACACAGATAGAACAGACAGACAGAGTGCCAGCATCACAATCATTCTTCCTCCCTGTTCTGCTTGGTTGCAGTTTGTGCTCCTACTTTTATATGGTTCTTCTCCTTCCTGTTCCACCCTTCCTATTGAATCAGAAAGTTCCTCCCACCTCCAAATCATAGGTGTGATTCAAAGGCACTTGAAGAACTGAAACAAGGAGCTAATTGAATGCTCTCAGAAAAACCTGGAAAGACTTGCATAAGCTGATTCAAAGTGAAATGTGCTGTCTTCAAAGTAACACCAGTTACTTTGATCAGTTGTGAATGACTTGCTGTTATCAGCAATACAATGATCCAAGACAATGATGGAGGACTTAAGATGGAAGATATTATCTATCCCCAGAAAAAGAACAGACCTGTCTTAATACAGATTGAAGCATATTTTTTAAAAATAATTTCCTTTATTTTTCTTGAGGTTTTTTGTTTTTTGTTTTTGTTTTTGGCCTGTATGTTCTTTCACAACATGACTGTTATGGAAATGTTTTGCCTTACTAAACAAGTATAACCTATATCGAATTTCTTGCCTTCTCAATGGTGGGAGGAGAGGGGATTGAGGAGGGAGTAATAGAGAGAATTTGGAACTCAAAGTTTTAAAAGGAATGTTGAAATCATTTTTACATGTAACTGAGGAAAAATAAAATGCTAAATAAATCATAAAAACAAAACAAAACAAAAAAACAAAAAAAGCAAAAAGCCCAAAAAGAAAAAGAAATTGAGGAAGCCATAAATGAGCTCCTTAAATAAAAATCCCCAGGACCAAATGGACTCTGTGAATTCCACCAAACATATAAGGATCAATTAATTCCAATATAATTTAAACTATTTTGAAAAAAAAAACAGGTAAGGAATTTATCCTATCCAAATTCTTTTTATGATGTAGATGTTTTTAATACTTAAACTATGAAGACTAGATATAGAGAAATAAAACTATAGATGAATTTAATGAATTTCCATTCAAAACTTATAAAGGAAATACTAACAAGGAGATTAGAGCAATATATCACGAAGGTCATACCCTATGACCAGGCAGAATTTATACTAGGAATGCAGGACTTGTCCAATATTAAGAAAAACATTAGCACAATTGACCATGTCAATTAAAAAACAAAAATATTATATCATTATCTCAACAGAAGTAGAAAAATCCTGATGAAACATACCACTCATTCCTATAAAAAAAACAACAAAACTCTAGAAAATATAAGAATCAATGGAATCTTGTTTAAAGTACTAAGTATTAGCTGTCTAATACCAAGAGAGAGCATTACACACAATGAGGAGAAACTTGAACCCTTTCCAATTAGTTCAATAACAAAAAAGGATGCCTGTTGTTAACACTATTATTCAATATTGTACCAGAAATGTTAGCTTTAGTAATAAAAGTAAAAAAGAAATTGAAGACATAAGAATAGGAAATAAGGAAATAAAACTATCACTCTTTACAGATAAAAGATGATCTACTTAGAAAAAC
>CM053583.1:237090755-237111897 GCA_028627135.1 Pseudochirops cupreus
TTTAGAGATATTAAGTTTCCCATAAGTATGGCTTTGGCTACATCTCATACATTTTGGTATGCTCTTTTATTGTTTCATTCTCTTTAGTGAAATTATTTATTATTTCTATGATTTCTTCTTTAACACACTCATTTTTTAGGATTAAATTATTTAATTTCCAATTAATTTTTAATCTTTGCTTCTAAAACCTTTTATTACCATTATTTTACTGCAATATTATTTGAAAAGTATGTATTTAATATTTCTGCCTTTCTTCATTTGATTGTGAAGTTTGTGTTCCCCAATTATTGACCTAAGGGTCAATTTTTGTGTGTTTCACTTTTCGAAAGGTACATCCTTTTCTATTTCCATTCAGTTATCTCTGTAATTCAATCATATTTGAATTTTCTAAAATTCTACTCACTTCCTCATTTTTTTTTCTTTTTGATTGCATTTATCTAGTTCTGAAAAGAAAAAGTTTAGGTCCCCCAAATGTATAGTTTTATTGTCTTTTTCTTCCTCTAAGTAATTTAGGTTTTCCTTCAAGAATTTGTATGCTATACCATTTAGTGTATAAATGTTTAGTATTGATATTTCTTCATTGTATGTGGTGCTTTTTAACAAAATACAGTTTCCTTTCTTTAACTATTTTAATTAGATCTATTTTTACTTTTGTTTGACATCATGGTTGCTACCCTTGCTATTACTTTTACCTCTGTTTAAGCAAAATAGATCCTGACCAAGCCCATTATGCTTTATTCTGTGTGTCTCTGCTTCAGATGTGTTTCTTGTAAACTATATAATATAGGATTCTGCTATTTAATCCACTCCACTATTCATTTTCATTTTTTGAGTGAGTTCATTTCATTCACATTCACAGTTATATTGATCAAGTGTATATTTCCCTCCATATTAATTTAAACCTGTTAATACTTCTCTCTCTCTCTTTCCTTTTACCCTGTCCCTTCTCAGAAGTGTTTTGCTTCAAACTACTGCCTTCCATTTTCCTCTTTCCCTTCTATTGCACTCTCCTTTTATAATTTCCTGCCCCACCTACTTCTCTGTAAGGGAACAGAGATTTCTGTAACCAGCTGAGTATGTATTTTATCTGTCTTTCTGCCAATTCCAGTGAGAGTAAGATTCAAGTTTTGCTTGTCACACAAACCAAACTTTCCTTCCACTGTCAGAGTTCTTTTATGCCTCTTTCATGTGAGGTAATTTATCCCATTCTGCCTCTCCCTTCCCCTTCTTCCTTTCTAATCCATTAATTTTGTTTTTGTTTTTGTTTTTATTTTTGGATAACATCCCATCCTGACCAACTCTCATTTGTGTTTTCTGTCTAGGTATACTCCTTCTAACTGCCCTAATAATGATAAGGCTCTTAGGAGTGAAATGTATTATCTTCTCATGTAGCAATGTTAACATTTTAACCTTAATGAATCCATATGATATTTCTTTCCTGTTTACTTTTTGGTGTTTCTCTTGAGTTTTGTATTTGAAAATCAAATTTTCTATTCAGTTCTGTTCTTTTAATCAGGAATGCTTAAAAGCCCTCAACTTCATTAAATATTCTTTTTTTTTTCCTGAAAGACTTTACTTATTTTTTCAAGGTAGGCAATTCTCGATAATAATCCTAGGTCTTTTGCCCTACAGAATATCATATCCCAGGTCTTCTGGTTTTTATTGTAGAAGCTGCTAAATCTTGTGTCACATTGATTGTGGCTCTACAATGTTCGACTTTTTCTTTCTGGTTGCTTGCAGTATGTTCTTCTTGATATAGGAGTTCTGGAATTTGGCCATACTGCTGTAAGTGTTCATTTTGGGATCTCTTTCAGGACATCATCAGTAGATTCTTTTGATTTCTATTTTACCCTCTGATTCTCATACACCAGGGAAGCTGTCCTGAATTATATCTTGAAATAGGATTTATGGACTCTTTTTTTTTTAAATTATAGTTTTCATGTAGTCTAATTCTTCTTAAACTATCTTTATTTGATCTATTTTCCAGGTCAGTTCTTTTTCCAATAAGATATTACACATTTTCTTTTATTTTTTTCATTCTTTTGATTTTGTTTTTATTGTTTCTTGATGTCTTATTGAGTCCTTTCCTTCTACTTGCCTAATTTTAATTTTTAAGAAATTATTTTCTTCAGTGAGCTGTTGTATTTTGTTTTCCATTTAGCCATTTCTCCTTTTTAAGTAGTTGTTTTCTTCAGTGATTTTTTGGTGATTTTGTATATCTTGTATCAATTTGCTAAATTTTATTTTTAAAGTATTCTTCTCTTCAGGTAATTTTTGTTCCTTTCCACCATTTGACCCACTTTTTTTTAAAGTGTTATTTTCTTCTTCCATCCGTATCATTTCCTTTCTCAATTTTTCTTCTACCTCTCTTATTATTTATCTATATTTCTTTATTCTTATTCTCTCTCTTTCTCTCTCTCTCTCTCTCTCTCTCTCTCTCTCTCTCTGTGTGTGTGTGTGTGTGTGTGTGTGTGTGTGTGTGTGTGTGTGTGTGTGTATTTCTTTTTGAGCTGTATGGAAGAGAGATTGGAAGAGAACTGACCTGGGGCCATTTCACATTTTGGGGATCTTTAAATTTTCACTTCTTCTGATTGATGATCTAAGCAGTGATATGGTCACTGCTCTCCTTACCTGTACTTTGGTCTGTGAGGACCACAAATACTGTTTTCTGTCCTGTAATTTTAACCACGTTACTTATTAACCTGTTGCTGTAAGCTCTAGTGTACTAGTACTCCTACTCAACCTGGGACTATAATTATAACTATACATGAGTATATAGTCCTGCACTGAGTATCAGTAAAGGTCCCTTGTAATCTCCTTCTGACCAATTATTTGACCTCCCTAACAACTTTGAGCTGAGAGCTCTGCAGCAGATTCAGTTGCCCCCAAGACCTGCTGCTGGCTTGAGCAGGGGCTCTGGACTTTATTACTATCTTTCCAGGCAGAGTATGTGCTAGACTGTGCTCCCCTCTTGCACCAGTAAGACAGACCTTTCCTGCCAACCTTTTAACTTGTTTTTGGCTGGAATATTGTTTCACTCCATTCTATTGATGGTTTTCCTGCTCCAGAATTCATTTTGAGGCATTATTTTTAAAGATATTTGGCGAGGAATTTGGGAAAGATTGAATAAGTACCTGCCTTTTCTCTGCCATCTTGACTCCATCTCCAAAAATCATTACTTCAAACAATCTGAAATTCTTACATGTGAGTCAAAGAGGATATCTATATCTATATTGATGTTAGTATCAATATAGATAGATATACAGATACGGATACATACAGATAGATAGGTATAGATTCATATAGTGTGTATATACACACAGAAAGAGAAACAGAGAGAAAACAAATATAAAATAAATAACACAAATAAATAAAAAGTAATTAAATGACATGAGGTGGTTTGAGAAGGCTATCTCTAGAAGTTTAGAGATCCACAAATGCTTCAAGCTAGAAGGTCCTCCTTCAGTTAGATCTGGAAAATATAAAGAAATGATTTGAGACAGAGGCAAGAAGGGAATGCAAACCAGATGTGGGTCATGCAGTGAAAGCACAGCACATGGCAAAGGAGTATCATTTATGAGAAAAAAATGGAATTGTCAGCTTTTTTCTGGGTCCCAGAGCATAGGCAAGGGAATGTTGTATAATGAAGCTGGAAAGATAATTGAAGTAAGATTTTGAAGGGCTTCAACAGCCTAAAAGAAGAATACAACATATTTTAGATGTAATCTGCAACTACAGAAGTTTATTGAAAAGGGGAAGGATATGTTCTTTATGAAAATTTCTTTGGAAACTCTGGGGAGGGTGTATTGCAATAGACAGAGACTTGAGACTGGGTGACCAATTAGGAGACCTTTTCAGTAATCTCTACAAGAAGTGATAAGAATTTGACTAGAGAGGCAATTGTGTAAATAAAGAGATAGAGTTACATGCTAGAGAGATTTGAGAAGGAGAAGGTCTTGGTCACTGCATACCAGCCTCAAGAACAGAGCAATATTTCCCATCTACTCAAAGGAACTCAGAATTAGATTGAATGACTTCTACAGCTCCTTCCTATTATCAGAGCCTGTTTTTTATTTGGATTAGAGTCCAGAGATCTTATTCTATGTTTCACCCTTGATCCTGTTTCTTTTTAAAAAGAAAAATTACACAATCAGGTATGAATATGAGGCACACATTGAACATGGGAAGGACAAGATCTTTGGTAGCTTCCACAATGGACAGAGTAGTGGACTTGTGTAGTGATGTATATTTGAGTTCTAAGGAAAGGTACAATTTTCTCCTTCAGCACTAACTTCACCAAAAGTGACATTGAAGCCATGACTGATGATGGTACAAAAGGGTAATCAAATAAAATTTGCTTGGACTAGAATGAAATAAAAATCTTAAACTATCAAAGAGAGGAGATTGTCTTTGATCAAACATGATACTGTACCACTGAACACTTGAATAGGAGAGTGACATCAGAACTCTGCTCCAAGAAGGTCATATTGGTAGCTATGTGAAGGATGATTCAGAGAGGTAATAGATGAGGACACAGTTCATTTTGCAAGCTATTACAATAGTTCAGGTGATAAAAGGCCTGGATTAGGATTGTGACTATGTGATTTCATAGAAGCAGAGAAATACAGGAGATGCTGAAGATATATAATTAAAAAGAGTTAGGAACTAATCACATATGCAGTAGAGCGTAACAACATTCTTGTCAGGTAATAAAACTCAATATCTGGAAATTTGTTGATGCCAAGGGTAGAAACATATCATACCGGTGGAAAATAGTGGTGGAGAGATTTGAACTCTGATCTTTCTGATACCCAGTGAAGCACGCTATCCATTACACCACTCTGTCTCAGTTCAAAATGACTCTAAGAGAGTAAAAATCTTGGAGAAATGGGACCAAAGTAGTATTTTTTTTTGTGGTTTAATGTAAAAATAATAAAAACACATATTGATGCAACTTTCTAATTTACATTTATTTTGGCACTTTTCATAATGCAGGTAACTAATGTGCAGAGTAAGATCCAGAGCAGAGTAACCATGGTTTTGACCTAGCACTCTGAATTTGGAGAGTACTGACCATATCCTCCAGGAATTCAGAGACAGAGATTATCATTTAGATAGCAAAAATAATTTATAAATGAGAAGTTACTTCAACAATGCCCTCTGGCCCCATTTGGTACACTTTTCTGCTTCTTGTTTTCTTGGCTGTAGTTTCACATCATTGACTTGGATGTCTCTTTGCCCATTGGATTAGATAGTTTATCACTTGCTCGAACAGTGAATACTGCTAGTTAGTGTTCTTCCAGTATATGGACTAATTTATATTTTAAAGGAAAGAATGTATTTCCAATTCTTACCGTTACCTGCATAATTCAAGAACAATTACTGGAGTTGTAGGAGAATCATCAAGACTTGAGAGAAATGCTCAAAGATTAGTTTTTGTGTAATGTATTTAGCTCACAAGAAATAATGCTTTGGTCTACAGTTCACATAAGTATGATTATAAGAAAGGACTTTTAAAATGTAGAACAAAAATGCCCCCTCAAAAACATACTTTGAATTTTTTGTGTCAATGGGTCAACACACATTCTTTCAGTTAAACAATCAGTGGTTATCTATGCACCAGCTTCATGAGGGTTCATCTATCTATTTCATCCAGCTGGTGCTTCAACCAATTTGCTTCTAACATGTGCATTTAAATCAGACAGGCACTACGATAACCACTCTGGCACACCATTAGGACAAAATGAAAAAGAGCCATAGAAGTAAGTATTTTCAGCATATTGATAGCCCTGTGATTCAAAATATGTCACTACCTTTCCAACTGCCCTCTGCTTTGAGAAGAATAAGAGGAATGGCAGAATTAAAAAAAAAAAATCAACAACTAGTGTCTTATATATGAGTTTTCTCAGCAAAGGTGATAAATTGCCCAAGGTTGCTGTCTGACAAATAGGAGTAGATATACAATGGTGCCAACTCCTAGTAGTGATCTTAAACATGTCAATAAATCCACAGATCGACTAGGTAACTGAGCAATAGGCTATTCTTATTCGTTTTAGTTTCTCTCATCCACAGTGGTGCTATAAATGTGAATTATTCTAGGTGTGGTTTCAACTGCATTGATGCCATGAGAGGGAGGTCTATGTGTGTATGTGTGTGTGTGCATGTGCATATTCAAATATAGAGAGGTGTGTCTATGTGTATGCATACATATATGTATATATGCATGCATATACATATATGAAATACAATATATAAAGAAATACAAGTGTACATATATTTCTTTATAGATCCATTTCTATAATCTGCCTACATATTTCTTAATGTAATATTTGTTAAAATTTTGGGGAATATGGTAACCCCTATTATTAATGATTAACTTAATTTTATGCCTCCTAACAATTTCTTCAACAACTTTTTTTCCCCTCCTATCAATATAAAATTCTGGGAACAAAATAATTTTTGCTTGTCACCATAGTGACCATTGGAAATCTTTCTTTAACCCCATCCCTGAATGTTGTTGAATTTTAGTTTTGGGGATTTTTTTGTTTGTTTGTTTGTGTTTGGAGTGGGAAGGTAGGGCAATTGGGGTTAAGTGACTTGCTGAAGGTCACACAGCTAGATTTTTTTTTAACTGTCTCAGGTCGGATTTGAACTCAGGTCCTCCTGACTCCAGGGCCAGTACTCTATTCATTGTGCCACCTAGCCGCCCCTGAATTTTAGTTTTTGACAAGAACATTGTAACTTCACATGCACCTATATGGTCCAGGAGAACTGGAAAGTTAAGGCAATTATCTGAATAATCAGGCTTTGTTTGGGGGCATATCAAATCAGGCTGTAAAGACTTCTGTCCTTACTAAATATCCAAAATAAACTTCACTTCTACCTCAATTTACAGAAAATTCAAAGTATGTTAATATAGACCTAATTGAGCTGAAAAAAAAAGGTAAAAGGGACATTAGAAAATTTTACAAATGAGGAAACTTGGAGACACGTAGGTTATTTGACTATCTTAAGTTCATGTAGCTAGCAAATAGCAGAGTCAGTACAAGAATTCAGTTTCTTTTTTTTCATTCCAAGGTTGATGATCTGTAAAATATAATGACATTGTATAAACAGGTACATTGATAACTAGGTAGGTAGGCAGGGAAACAAACTGATAGCTATAGAGATGGGTGTGTAGTTAGATGAAAGATAGAGAGGCAGACAATAGATATTGAAAGAAAATACAGATCAGATACATAGTTGCACAAATAAACAACTGCTCCTCTAGCACATCATTAAACTTAAAGTAGCTAACAATTAGCTTACAAAACACTTACAATATTATCAGACACTGTACTGAGGCTTGCAGATCAATAATTTTTAATGGGAGTGTAATCATATAGTGTTTGAATATTTATACTTAATTTTGTGGTCATTGTTGTTCAGTCATTCAGTTATATCTGACTCTTCATGATCTCATGAACCATAACATGTCAGGCCTTTCTAACTTTCAACATTTCTTGATCTGTTCAAGTTCATGTTCATTGTTTCCATGATACTGTGTATCCATCTTAGCCCTCTATCATTCCAATTTAATTTTGCTCTCAATCTTTCCCAACATTAGGGTCTTTTCCAATGAGTTACATCTTATTACATGGCCCAAATTATTTAAGCTTCAGCTATGACATTGGACTTTCCAATGAATGTCCTGAATTAATTTCTTTAAATAATGACTAATTTGATCTCCTTCCTGTCCAAGGGATTCCCAAAAGTCTTCTCCAGCACCACAATTTGAAACCACTGATTTGGCAGTACTCACCTTTCCTTATAGTCCAACTCTCACTCCCGTATATTGCTGATATTAAAAAAAACAAAAACAAAAACATAACCTTGATTATACAGACCTATTTCAGCAAGGTGATGTCTCTGCTTTTTTAGCATGCTGTCCAAATTTGCCATAACTTTCCTTCCAAGGAAAAAGCATCTTTTTAATTTCATGATTGCAGTCACCATCTGCAATGATCTTTGATGCCAAGAATATAAAATCTGACGCGGCTCCAATTTCTTCTCAAGAGTCCTAAAATTCTGTTTACAAGCTAAGTATATTATCTATTTGATTAGTAATATGGAGAAAGGTGTATTGTAGTACAATGCCATGATTTAAGTGCATAAATTATTATTTTCCAAGAGTAGAAAGTTTTAGTGGGACACATTCTTATATTGATATATATATGATTTCAACTCTGTGAAGAGACTAAAACAAAGTATTATATGGTTTTGATTCACTTTTATTTTTCTTTCTAAGATGATGAATAAATAATTCCTGATCATCAAAATAATTCTCACCTAGTAATAATATAGCTTCTTCTTTATCCAATTTCCTTAGAAGAATTACACAATATTTGGACATTTTTCCTTCTTTGGTCAAAACCCATAAAGGACAATTTTTGGAATTGAATGTAAAATTCTAAGCTTTTGAAAATCTCCTATCTCATTTATCCATTGTAACATGTTGATTAATCTTTAAATTTTACCTGGTGAATTGCAAACGTGCACACAAAAAGAAGGTACTATCAAACAATTTTCTACCTGGAAATTGTCTGAAGTAATTATGATTATTATTACCACATAAATGTCTTAATCTATCAGAAAACTTGTAATGTTATTACTTACAAATTATCTAATTTTGATATAAAGTGGCTTAATAAATAATGATCCTGCAGATTTTTGCTTTCAGAATAATAACAGTGAAGGGGTACCATTTAATGAATGAATATATGTTTGGTTATTGTTGCTTACATTCCAGCTTTACAAGGAAAAACAAAACAAAAGAAACAAAGGTCAACTTTTGTCTGCAAAATAAATAAAACAAACCAATAAATAAACAATCAGACTAGAAATTCATGGAAGGAGAGAACAATAGGCCAAGTAAGAATTAGGAATTTTGCGTATGTAAGATTTAAAATCTGATTACTTATTATTTAAGGAATATTAGGTACAGCTGAAATCATTATAAAACAATATTCTCATGAAAGTCTCAGGAAAAATGTAACAAAAAAATTCAAAGAACCATATCTTCACAGGTAGGAAATATTTTTAAAATCATCTAAACTAGCTGAATAATTGAGGTACAGAGAATCAAATTAATTCAAGTGATGTTATTCATAAAATCATCTTTATTTATGCTTATAAATTAGTTTTATATAGTAATTGACATTTTCAAAAGAGTTTTAGAAAAATTACATTTGATTTTCATAACACTAGGAAATGAATATTATTCCAACTGTACTGATGAGGAGATTGAGATATACAAAGGTTAAAAAACCCGCTGAGAATCATAGAGCTAATAAGTATTTGAATCTGGATTTCAGCTTAAGTCTTCCTGACTCTAGGTCAAGATTCCATCCACTTCACCAAATAATTGTTTATTATTAGTAAGGGGAAAAGATATAATAAGTCTGTGTTGTTAAGGGAAACATACAATAAAATAGTTTATTTTCTAAAATTCTATTGTCCAAAAATATGGAGAAAATGCCACGTGTAACTTTGTCATACTTCTAATTTTATAAAATCTATGCTACTTGTTAGCTTAACACAATCCCTTAAGTTCTTTAAAATGAGAAGAATTACCGGTGAATTCAGATCCTTTCAGGCATTTAAAAAAAAAACAGTTTAAATTTATTAAATGATGGTTCTGATATTCTCTAAAGAAAGTATTATCATACTCTTGAAAATATTCCATTCACACAAAAGTTATGGATTTTCTCCCATGAACATCCTCAAATCTTAATTGCACAATGACTACACACACACACACACACACACACACACACACACACACACACACACAAACAGCAAAACTATCCAACAAAGTACTTGGTGACCTATTATGCATTAATTCATCAACTATAATCTTCCTTGACTCCTTTCATTTGTGGTGAAATTTAATAATGAGACAATTATTTCAATAGAAATCCAATGGGTAGTGACAATAATGCCTCAAATAAGAAGGGAGGGAAGGAGGGAGAAAGAAGAATGTAAGGAAAAGAGAAAGGAAGGAATTATGTGAGAGAGGGAGGGAGGGAAGGAAAGAAAAAATTAACAAGTAAAAAATGACTGAATGAATGAAAATAAAACTCAAGCAGAGGAATCTTTAACCAATATAGGAAGGTGGGACAATAGTAGAATATGTGACAGAAAAGGAAGAAAAGAGAAAGAAATATGGGACATTTAAGAGCAATTTATTAGTATGAATTACATTATTGCTAATAGAGGATGTAATTTGACGCTCTAAAAATCAAATTATTGTACAGCAATGAATAAATGGTTAGGTTATACTATTAAAAAGGCCATCTACTTATGATTAGATGGGCGGTTGGAGGAACCTTTGTGGGTCGAACCATTTCTTGACTTCAAATGAAAAGACTTTTTTTTCTAAAGTAACATGGAATTTGGTGGTAAGCTTTCCAAAATTTGTAAAATCTGATGGGCATTATGCATTGCTGTTAATTGAGTGAGGGAGCTAACTGATACCATTAGAAGGAACCTAGAAAGTATTATGAAGGATTATGACATCATGGGAAAGAAATTGAAGAGTTTGAATGATACTTTTATCTTTGTTGCTAACCAAAAATATGATCCCTCTATCAAATTATTCTTTTTCAGAAACTATAGATACTGTCATTATATCTTTAAGAGCTAAACAGAATAGTGAGAAAAGCAGTTTTCACTGTCAGCTTATAGTTTAGGTTTTTTTTTTCATTTTTCATAAAGAATTTCTCCCTATTTAGCAAAGGAAAGATATGAGTTTCAAACTTTTGATCAATAAAGAGATAAGAGTAATAAGACTGGTGAATAGTGTGTTTCCTGTGGTGGTTAAAGAGATGGAAAATAACAAAGATCCAGATAGTTTGTGTCCTCAGAGATGGAACTTAGTTCATCTTGAGGAGAAATATGAAGACAAGATGGTAAGTTCCTTGAGGATAGGGATTGTCTTTTGCCTTTTGTGTGTGTGTGTGTGTGTGTGTGTGTGTGTGTGTGTGTGTGTGTGTGTATCCTCGGCACTTAGTACAGTTTCTGGTACATAGTAGGTACTTAATGTATATTGATTTATTGATTGTTTCTTCAGAGATTTTAATCCCTCTCTGGAGATATTGAAGAGAATAATATTCTATTTGTGCAAGTAAAGAGATGTCAACTGGCCTCATAGTGAGAATTCAAATAACTGGTTACGGAATTTGCATAGATAAACATTTTAAATAATTATCTTTGTCTTTATTTTGCTCATTAGCAAATTTCAGATCTATTATCTTAATATTTATTTAGTCACCTGAAATTGAGGTAGTGTGATAAATGTGCAATTACCACTGAGACAGGATTGATCTATGTGATAAAGACATATTAATCCCATTAATTAATTACAATATTAATTAATATTTATAAGCTATGATAAGTTTCAGAGCAATTGATGAGAAAATATTGTCTTATCAATGAGAAAAATACAAAACAAAACATATTCCTGCATTTCTCTAGAACTTGGAATAAATAGATTTAAGAAAAAAATGAATCACCTGGCAGTCCAAGGAGTGACACACAAGTGAATTTAATGCCCTGTCTCCACTCTAACTTACTCCACATGGGGAGTTTAAGGGCTTCAGATGAGAAAGGCAGATGTAGCAAATGAAAAGATGGCTAAAATGACATCTTCTAAGGACATACTTTGAATTTATGGGCCACTGATTAAAACACTTTACACAATTTCCAATACCTTCCAAAAGTTGACAAGCAGTCAATTGATTGTTTTTGTTCATCTTTGGTCTTCAAAGAGGAGCAATGACATTATATGTGATGTCTTGACTTACATGTGAATTGTGATTAAGGGAGGCAAAGTTCTACAAAGTAATCAGTCTTACTTTCTCTTCCTGAGTATTTGAAGTCTAGTATCAAGACAAAAATCAAGATGACTGGTGACAGCCCAGGATTCAGTGGATAACTTCAGCATCATGACTCCAGAACATACCATAGCAAGTACAGAAAGAAAAGTGAATTTGGAAGTCAAAAGCACTGGGTTCAAATATAGATTCTGCCAAGTAGTTCTGGGTAATCTTAGATAAGTCACCATTCCAGTAACCTTATCTGCAAAATGAGAAAAGTGAATTAGTTTTCCATCCATTAATTTTTTGGCAGGTGAGTATGGAAACTGGTATTATGCAAATATATTTCATTACTCTCTTTTATTATTTTTTTAACTTTGTTTTGTTTTGTTTTATTTATTTGTTTTTGTATTTGGAAACAGGTATTACTCCAAGGAAATGGACGAAAGTTGTACTTCCTAAAGAGCATGTTTTAATCTGTTCGCAAAATTGCAATTGCTGTTCTTGAGGAGATGGCAAGCATTTACGGATCATTCAACTTTAAAAACAATACACAAAGGAAATTTAGTCAAAAAAGAAAACCAAATCCAGGAAATAAAAGGATGTTGCTACAAAAGTCTAATTCTCAGAATGTAAGTCAAAACTTTCAAAGGTATCTTTCAGCTAGAGGGGTTTAGTCCATGATATTTCAGGCCTACTTCATACATGTTCTTCACTTATTTTTTTTTCATTAATCAATATATTTGTAGTCTTCAACATTCATTCCCACAAGATTTTGAGTTTCAAATTTTCTCCCCATCTCTCTCTTCCCCTACCCCAAGACAGTGTGCATTCTGATTAGTCCTTCTCCCAACCTGCCCTCCCTTCTATAACCCCTCGCTCCTTTTTCTTTTCTCATTCAATTCTATTTTCCTGTAGGGCAAGATAGATTTCTATTACATACATACACACATGCATACATACATACATACATACACTTGTATATAAAAAAATTTACATTAATATTTAAAACTTTGAGCCCCACATTGTCTTGCTCCCTCCCTCTTCACCCACCCTCATTGAGAAGGCTAGCAACGTGATATAAGTTATACATGGGTTTTCATGCAAAACACTTCCAAAAAAGTCATGTGGTGAAAGGCTAACTATATTTCCCTCGATGCTATCCCATCCCCCATTTATTCTATTTTCTCCTTTGACCCTGGCCCTCCTCAAAAGTGTTTGATTCTAATAACCTCTTCCTCCCATTTGTCCTCCCTTCTCTCACCCCTACCCCTCTCTTCTGCCCTTCCTTCCTACTTTCCTGTAGGGTAAAATAGTTTTCCATACCCAATTAAGTGTGTATATTATTCCCTCTTTAAGGCAAATCTAATGACAATAAGATTCATTCATTCCTTCTCAGCTCCCGCCTCTTCCCCTCCATTGGAATTTTTTTCCTTGTCTCTTTTCTCTGAGATTATTTACCCCCATTCTACTTCTTCCTTTCTCCTTCTCTAAGTACATTCCTCTCTCACCTGTTGATTTTATTTTTTAGATATTATCCCTTCATATTCAACTTACAAACACACATATACATATATAATGATTCAGTGTAGGAATGTAAACAGTTCAACTTTAATAAGTCACTTACGATTTCTCTTTCCTGTTTACCTTTTCATGCTTCTCTTGAATCTTGAATTTGAAAGTCAAGTTTTCTATTCAGCTCTTGTCTTTTCATTAACAATGCTTGGAAACCCATATGTACAAAAATATTTACTGCAGCTCTCTTTGTGGTTGCAAAAAACTGGAAACATAGGGCATGCCCATCAATTGGCAAATGGCTGAACAAGCTATGGTATATGAATGTAATGGAATACTATTGTGCTATAAGAAATGGGAAGATGGACTTCATAATTATCTGGAGAGGCTTGTACAAACTGATGCTAAGTGAGAAGAACAGAACCAGGCAAAACTTGTACACAGTCACAGACACATCATACATATGATGACCAACCTTGATAAACTAGACTATCCTCAACAACGCACAGTTAAAAGACAACTCTACAATCCTCAGGATGGAAGGAGAAATCTAAACTCAGAGAAAGATATAGAAAGACTATAGTTTAAATGGAGACTGAAGCATAACATGCTATTGTTCTTTTTCATGTTTGGTTTTGTTTTTTTTTTTCCCAGTGATCACTCATAGGTTACAACCCTTCTATATAACCAAAATATTGTACAACGTGAAAGTATTTGCAGATCCTATACATGATTGCACGCCACCATGGCGGGGGGAAGGGAAGGCAGAAAAATCTGAATCTCAAGTGATTGTGGAACTGAATCTTGTAAACTATAAGTAAATAAAAAAGTCATTCAAAAAAAAAAAAGAATGCTTGGAAGCCCTCTATTTTACTGAATATCCATTTCCCCCCTGAAGTATTATACTTAGTTTTGATGAGTAGGTGATTCTTGGTTTTAATTCTAACTATTTTCACCTTTGGAATATCATATTCTAAGTCCTCTAATCCTTTAATGTAAAGAAGCTACTAAATTTCCTGTTATCCTAATTGTGTTTCCCTAATACTTAAATTGTTTCTTTCTTGCTACTTGCAATATTTTCTCCCTGACCTGGGAACACTAGAATTTGGCTACAATAACCCTAGAAGTTTTCCTTTTGGGATCTCTTTCAGGAGTTGATTGATGGAATATTTCAATATCTGTTCCCCTCCTCTAGTTATAGAATACCTAGAAGATAGTTATAAAATATAGAATCTAGATTAATATGATTTCTTGAAAGATGATGTCTTGGCTCTTTTTTTTTTTTTTTTGATAATGACTTTCAAGTAAGTCAATAATTTTAAAATTCTCTCTCCTGGATCTGTTTTCCAAGTCAATTGTTTTTCCACTGAGATATTTTACATTGTCAACTCTTTTTTTCATTTATTTGGTTTTATTTTATAATTTCTTGCTTTCTCATAAAGTCATTAGCTTCCATTTGCTACATTCTAATTTTGAAGGAATTATTTTCTTCACTGAGCTTTTGAACCTCCTTTTTCATTTGGCCAATTCTATTTTTTAAGACATTCTTCTCATTGGCTTTTTTGGCCTTTTATATCCATTTTGCATAGTCTATTTTTTAAGATGTTATTTTATTCAGCATCTTTTTTTTTTTTTTGCCGAGGGGCTCTCCTTTAACAAGCTGTTGCCCCATATTTTTCATTATTTTTTACATCAATCTCATTTTTCTTCCTAATTTTTCCTCTGCTTCTCTTACTTGATTTTCAAAATGCTATCTGAGCCCTTCCATGGCCTGTGACCAATTCATATCTTATTTGGAGACTTTTGATGTAGGAACTTTGACTACGTTGTCTTCTACTTGTTGTATATTTTGATCTTCCTTGTCACCAAAATAAGATTCTATAGTCTGACTTTTCTGCTATTTGCTCATTTTCCCAGGCAGTTGACTTTTTAGCTCTTCATTAAGGTAAGTTTCACCTTCCAGTATGGAAGGCATAATAGCCCAAGCTTCATGGGTTCTATGCACCTATTTTCAGAGATATTTCTAAAGTCCTTTAAATTTTCAGTTCTCCAAAGGTTATATGATGAAAGGAGCAGTATTTATTCCCTTCCTGGCCTATGCTCTGGGCTGTGAGTGACCACAAAAACTCTTTTCTGACTTTGAACAGTGAGGATTCCATCTCTACCACTGCCACAAACTCCACCATGCCAGTGCTTCTCCTTAGCCCAGGACTGCCAACCAGGAGTGCAACCCAGATCCAAGCATGGGCAAAGAAAGAGAATCCTGCCTGAACATCACCAAAGAAATCCCTGCAATCTTCCTCTGATAAGCTGTTGAATCCCTATACTATATGTGGGCCTAGAGCTCTGGAGGCTGCCACTTCTGCTGGAGCCATCACCACTGTGTGGCTAAGGCCAAGGATAGATAGACCTTGCTCTTCTCTTACTTAGGTCTTGCAGACCTTTTCTACTGACTTTCTAATTTATCTTTGATGTTTGTGGGTTGATAAGTCTGGAAACTGCCACAGCTGCCAGTGATTCAGTTCCTAGAGGCCTACTATACCTGTCTATACTGGCATTACCCATGCTGGATTGTGCTCTTCCCTGAGAACATTGCAACAGACCTTTCCTGTTTACCTTAGAGGTTGTCTTGGATTGGAAATTTATTTCATTCTTTCATTTTGTGGGTTCTGCTGCTCTAGAATTTGTTTAGTCTTTTTTACAGGCATTTGGAGATGTTTCAGGGAGAGCTCAAACAAGTCCTTGCTTTTACTCTGCCATCTTGGCTCAGCTTCACTTATTCTTTCTAAAAATCTCTTTTGATCTGTATCTGATTGCATACTTTTATAAAGAAATATCATAATATTCTGTTGGTTTTCATTTTAACCCAAACGTCTCAATCTCAGTTTCTCTGTCTCTTTGTCTCTGTCTCTCTCTGTCTCTCTGTCTCTGTCTCTGTCTCTGTCTCTCTGTCTCTGTCTCTCTCTTTCTTTTTTCTCTCTCTCTATATGTACATACACCCACACAAACACATACATACATATATACATGCTTTTATTTTCTTTTATTAGTCTCTAGATATGAGGTGATTATCTTTGCTTTCCTTGATAGTTGTGTTTATTTAGCTTTCTTGTATCACTTTTTTTGAAGGTTTACAAGTCAAATAATCAATTTATGAATATTTTTGCTCGTTTTTCAAGATTCTTTCTAATGTCATCATTTTTTAAACATCTATCTGTTTTAATTGACGATTATACTCCGATTTTGCAGGATATCTTCTTGGTACCATCTTGTCCTCTTTTGACCATTTTGAATGTATATTTTCATCTACTACACTTATCATTGGTTAAACTTAGTCTAGTTATATTGGGATTTTTTTTATATTTTAAGGTTTTTATTTTGATCACCTACATAATTTGCTATTTATTATTAGAATTGTTATGTTAAATACTATGTTCTTGGATTTTTTTTATTATAAACTGTTAATGTTTAGTTTTCAACATTCACTTCCAAGGGATTTTGGCTTCCAAATTTTCTCCCCATTTCTCCCCTACCCACACCCTAATGTGTTGTGTAATTTGATGTAGGATCTACATATACATTCAGATTGAACCTATTTTCACACCTATTTCACATTTCATGTTGACAAGAGTACTGAGAACCAATTGGAGAAACCACAAGAAAGAAGAAACAAACTAAAATAAAGAGAGAGAGAGTAAATAATATGCTTCAATCTGCATTCAGACTCCATAGTTCTTTTTTTGGATGTGGACAGCATTTTCCATCATGAATCCTTTAGAATTGTCTTGGATCCTTGTATTGCTCAGAAGAGTTGTTACTTAATGTACATTGTGGCTACTACTGTGTACAATGTTTTCCTGGTTCTGCTCACTTCACTCAGCATCAGTACATTCAAGTCTTTCCAAGTTTTTTCTGAAGTCCATCTGCTCATCATTTCTTATAGCATAATGGTATTCCATGACATTCATATACCACAATTTGTTCAGCCATTCCCCAATTGAGCATCCCCTCAATTTCCATTTGTTGGGCACCACAAAAACAGCTGCTATAAATATTTTTGTACATGTCAGTCATTTTCTCATTTGTATGATCTCTTTTGGATACAGACCTAGAAGAGATCTTACTGGGTATTTACATTTTTATAGCCTTTTGGTGCCTTGGACTTAAAAGCTTACATTTTTGTTTGTTCATTTTGTCCCACCTACTACCCCTCTCCACCAACCTTCCAAACAATTTTTGAGTTTTTTTTGTTTTGTTTTGTTTTCTATATTTATGAGTTCTTGCACTATTCTTGAATTATATTTTTCAGCATTTTTGACTTGTCCTATTCATTTGGACAATGTTTGAACCTAAATTTTTCTCTATGAAACTATTCTTCAAGATCAATATGATTTCCCTGTATCACTATGATACATTCCTTTAATGTCAGTTTCTTTGTTTATCTTCTTTGAGACTGACCTTCTCTTCAATGTTTTTATCTCCATTTTTTTTTGTTCTTTCTTTTGCTTCTTTGGAGATACTAACCACCATGGAGCCAAGTTTTTCTATTCTACTAATTATTTGTCCTTTGTAAGACATAAATTCTGCCATTTGTCCTCATCTAAACTGTTCTTCCAAGATTCTAATTTCTCTTGTATTATTCTGTGTCTCCCAACATATTGGCTCAACATCCTTTGCCTTGTAACATTTTTTAGAAGTGTTTGCCTTTTTAGAAATTTCAGAAATGTGCTTAGAAATATTTTAGAAATGTATTTAGCAATATGTGACATCATTTAGAGTTTTGGTACTTATCATAATATCCTCTCTGTTAGTAACATTTTTTTTACTTGAGTTTTTAAATGAATTTTCTTCTTCTTGAGATCACAGGTGGTTTTAGTCTCTTTTCTTTTTGTTCCCCTATCATTTATTGTCTAATTCCTTTCCATTTGATGATGGGTTAATTGTAGGGGCTGGACTTTAATATTGTATCAACCTGGACTCACTTCAGGGAATTTACTTTTTGCTGGCTTCATTCTCCACCACTAGTAATTTCCAAGTGAAAAGGAGTAGACAAAAGTGGTTGCCAAGACCCTATACTTCAAGTCCATCCCTCTGGTCACATGCATCATTCTCTTCTATTCTTTAATTCTATATGTGTGTTGAACTAATTTTTGTCACATTTACATATTTGGGGGAAGATAGGTGTTATGGGTGCATTATATGCTGGCTCTAATATCAGGGTTCTCACAGGACGAATGCATTTCCATTTTTACTATTCTCCCAATCCTCAGTACATGGCTGAAAAAAAGTTGAGGGCTATTACATGTTGCAATACAATGCTGGGGTAAGGGCAGTAGTGGTGCAAGCCAGTAGAGACTGCAGCACCTTGGAAATCCGTGAATGACTCTTGAAACATAAACCCTTGTGTCTATTTGTTGTGCAATGAGGTCAGGTAAGGACTATGAAGTAAGTAGTATGGCTTAACATTCTCTTATTTTCTCTTCATTTAGAAATACATATAATTGCTTTCTACTTGCGACATGTATTTTTTTTTCTTTCCCCCAGAAGTTAGATGGGATTGTAGAAAATATAGGACTTTGTCTTGTTTGTATTGTGACAAGGTTCTCCAGCAGATTTATATTAAATAAGTCCAAGAACACAAGCTACTTGAAGAGAGTCTCTGATAAGAACCACTAGGGAAACTGGAAAGCAATTTGCCAAAAAAAAATTGATTTAGAACAGCATTTATCACAATATCACAAAAATTCCAAAAGAAGAAATGATATCAACAAAACAAAATGTCATTCCAAAAGAAAAGTAGAGGGGAATGAAATATGATACTTTTCACATCTATGGAGTAAATATTTCTTAACCATGTAAGTGATGGTTAAGATTATTTTTTAAAAAGAACATGTTAATAATGTAACAACAAAATATCTTGTAAAAGCAAAACCAAAATAGTCAGCATAAATGAAAATATCCCTGAGAAAGTTCCAGTATCTAAAATTTATAGGGAATTGGGTAAACATATGAGGAGTTAAGTGTAGCTGGGATTTTATTAAATCCCATTTGGAGTCAATTCTTTCTAAACTTCTACCCACTCTGGAATTCCATGATACCCATGAATTCATCTGTGCCTCAGAGTGCACTTCTACAAAATGGTGATAGTCACAGAACCTAAAGTTTTGTTTGCTCATTTGTTTGTTTATTTGGTGAAGATCAGCCAGTCAGAAAGTATTTATCATGGGCGGAGGCAAGATGGAGGCATAAAAGCAACAAGGTTCTGCAGCTCAGACATAGCCACCTCAAATACCCATAAAATATGACTCTAAACAAATTTTAGGGCTCCAACACTCTCAAAAATACAAAAAACACATCTCTCACTGAAAGCAGCTCGGCAGAAAGGGGTCATCGCTGCATGCTGAGAGCCGAAACCAGCCCAGCCTGAAACTGTGGCTTGGGCCCAGGGTAGCCAGAACTTGCCACAGCTGGAGCATTCAGGAGAGTGGATCAGTGGCAGCCACCGCAGTTTCCAGAATTATCAAGCCATAAGAAACAAGGACAAGCTAAGATGGTGGGAAGTAAACAGTAGCTTTTCCAAGTTCCCCAAGAATTTCCTCATTAAAAGCTAAAAACTGAATTTGAGTGGATTCAAGAGTGACAGAATCCATTGGGAGATGGAGAGTGACAGATTCCCAGCCCAGAAAAGTGCCTACTCAGGTCGGGGTAGGAACAACGCAGAGCACATAGGAGTGGCACCAGCTCAGACCTGAGAGCAGAGTGCTGCAGACTGAGAAGCCCCACCCACCAGACTCACCCAGCCAGAGGCTTCTGCAGCCATCTCTGCAGTGGAGCAGAGGACCAACAGAACTGGGTAGGAAAGAATGTGCAGCACATAGCAGGGTCAGCAGTTTTTCCTGGGGCTAGCAGCCCGCCGCCTGAATGTTTGAAACTACATACTCAGACAGGATGGAAGAATAAAATCTAGGTGCTCTGATCCTCCCGGGGACACACACACACACACACACACACACACACACACACACACACACACACACACAAGTCAAGAGGTAAATGCCCCATCTAGAGTACATTCTTGTATAAGTGTAAACAGCCCCAGGCTTGGAAGTCACTGAGGAAGGGGGAAGGGAGATTACACGGAGCCTAAGCCCAGGTGGGTGGAGCCAGCAAGCCCTCACAACAAAAGACCAGGTGTGCTTTAGAACCACCTGGCCAATCAGCAAACTACAGCCCCACCTTTCTACCACAGTGAGCCTGCCTGAGAAGCAGCCCAGAGAAAAAGGTGGAAACCTGAAGCAGACCCATCCCTCCCCCCCATAAGTTACTCTGTGAGCCTCAGGTAACTTAGGGGAAACATTGAGAGTCCTGACCCTGGCCTCAGCCCACACACTCAGAGGCCACAGCTCACAAAGTTAACAACCAAACCCCTACCTCCTAACCTGAGAAGCTCAGTACTCCTACACCCCAGAAGCAGATATCCACCCTAAAAATACAGGATATAGGCAACCACAATGGGGAAGAAGGAAACTACAAAGGCTAGAACCATCAAATCATTCTATAGTGAGCAAGAACCACCAAACTCAGAAGGCAACACGGACTCTACACACACACTGGAGACCACATAAGGAAATGTGAATTGGTCTCCAGCCCAAAAAGCATTCTTGGAGACTCTCAAGAGGGATTTTAAAAATGAAATTAGAGAGATAGAAGATAAATTTAAATCTACAGTGTCCAAATTGGAAAAAAATTTCACAGAAGAAAACAAAGCTTTA
>CM053583.1:237112397-237141793 GCA_028627135.1 Pseudochirops cupreus
GAATCTGGAGTTCCATAATCAAATGTTATGGATGTGTATCTATCTATCTTTGTATATATATATATGTATATATATATATATATATATATATGCAATTATTATTATTATTGTTGACTACATCCAACTGGAACTTGAGATACACAGGCACTGCAGTTGGGAGATCCATCCTGCCCTACCAAAACGTGACATAGGAGAGAATAGACTGGGGGAGGGGGGAAACACTGGGATGGCTGTTTTGGGGTGGTGGGCTGGGGAAAGACAGGGAGAAAATATGTAACTCAAAAAAAATTTAATAAAATAAATTTAAAAAATAAAAATAAAAAAAATAACTTGAGGAGAAAAAACCCTCAGACCTTAGTCAAGAAAGCATACCAGTGTAACTCTGTGTCTCCAGGCTTAGAGGAACTTTTGTTTAAATAAAAAAAAAAAAAGTATTGCTTTAGAGGTCAACCAAGAAGCTATTTAAGTAGAGCAGTCAGTAAGTGACTTTGGTGGAAAATGTTTCTTGAGCAGAACAATGTGAACACGTCCTGAAATCATAAATTGTGAATCATCCTGGGAACACAGATTTCCTGACATATGTCACTATGGTAGGTTTAAATGAGTTTGTCCCCCACTCACTACCACAAATTAGTTTCAGTAGTGGGGGAGTATTGCTTCATATTCTGGTATGCTGTCATTTTGCATCATGTTCCCTTTCCATTCTCTGTAGTAAATTTGAAACTGAATGTTGCAAAATTATAAAGAACAAACTAGATCAGGGTGGGCAACCTGCAGCCTTGAGGTCACTTGTGGCTCTCTAGGTCCTTAATGGCAACCCTTTGCAGGTTTCCCACCCCTGAGCTTGAACCACTAAAAATGAGACAATACCCAACTTTTTCTCCAAAGAGCATTAAGGATATGGAACAGTGGATATAATGTCTAATTTGTTTATTTCTTAGCTGGTTTTGCTGATTTTTACCCTTTCTTCCCCCTTTTTCTTAAAAATAACTGTCATCAGGATGTCTCTCTGGAGCAAAGGATATATGTAAGTATAAATCTGGGGGATATGAAAATTAAAAAATGAAAAAAAATGAACTTTAGTAAGAGTTAAGAGAATCATCCCAGCAGATGAGTGAGAGCTTAGGAATTATAGCTGTGGATAATAGACATATAGCTCCCCAAAGCCAGTTACCCCCAACGACACTGAAATTGAGTTGTAGCAATGTAGAAACCCCTTTCACCACATTCCTGTACTGCCAACTTTAATGTAGTTTGAGGTGAGAAAGTCAATTTAGAAAGAGAGAGAACCTAGAGAGAAAGGGCAGTATAATAGGCCTGTTTGCCACTCTGGAGGCCAATCCACGATTTATTAAGGTGTTCTCTTTTATTGCCAGAGAGGTGCTAGAGAGTTTCTCCATCAAGCATTTCTCCTTGGATGTCCTGAATTCACAGTGATCCTTTAGATCAGACTCTAGAAAGACTACTTTGGCAGTCTGGGAAAACCTACCAAAACATTCTCGAAATAGTGTTTTTAAATGCGTAAGTAAAATGTAGATTACAAAATTAGCCAATTATATGGAAATATAGTTATAAAAATGTTGTTAAAAGCTCACAAAGGCCAACTTAAGAACCTCTTTATTAAAGAAAAATAACATTTTCCAATTTTTTTTCAAGTCAGATTAGTCTCTTTTATGTAATTGATGTTGTTTGCATATTTAAGTATTAGTGTCATGATAACTGAGTTGGTAGATTGCTCAGTTTTGTTATCACAATTCAGTAGCAGTATATTCTGTTCTCTTCCTAGGAATGGGATACTGGGATAAAAAAAGAGCTGATGTATAAGCTCAGTTATAGTCTGGTATAATATTCCATAGCAGAGTCCCAACCTCCACCACTCTCTTAACAGATCTCCTTCCAGAGAATGAACCAGTGTTAGGAGCATCTATGTCTAACATTTTTGCTTATATTACTACAAATATGTATTTCAACATCATACTTATTTTCATTACTGATTCATTAAGAGTAACTGAGGTCAAGAAGATTTAATTGCCACGATAAAAACACATGCTCTAAAATGTGCTACATCTTCAGACAGAAGTCCCAAGCTCTTGGCTGCATTTATATCTTCCATGAAATGATTTGCCTTGGAGTCACAGACAGCTCTAAATCTTTCTATAATAAAAATAGAGGGAGGCAGGATAGTAATATCTTGGATATGCGGAATGAGTGCAGGTGAGGAGCCAATGGCAGACACACTGAGAGTGTAACCCTGGTTAATTAGAAGGATAAGGGTACCCTTCACAGACTTAGGAAGTTTGGAAGAATGGTAGGTTTGGGGAGAAAGAAAAAATGCAATATGCAATACATCTATACCTGCTCATCTTGAGCAATTTATTCTGTTCCACCCCAAATGGAAAGGTATGAGTGGTGTTGGGGGATAGTATTATTGGTCACTCAACTGGAAAACAGAGTTTGACCTCTGAAGAGGGCTTGATATAGTCATGAGGTGATCTGAGGGACAGAAGGTAGCTTGGAATTTTCCCAAAGTCAACAGGGAGGATAGGTGGGAAGAAGTTTTCCAAAGGCACCAAGAAGTAGAATATGATGGGCAGATTTTTGCAATGGCACCTGAATAACTGCTTCTGTGATTTACTCAGATTATAGTTAGGTTCTAACTCTCCTGGGTGTCCTACACCTACAGAGGAGGAAGCATAGAGAGGGATTTAGCAGGATTGTCTTCAAAGCCCTACAATTCACTATGAGGATACAGGTTACACACAATTTACTATCTTCTGATCTTCTAATTGATTAATCAAAGACTTCTTAGGGTAATCCTGTTTTAAAGACACAGACCACTACCTGATACTGTTGAGGAACTTAAAAACTGATATGAGTTCAATCAAATTGAGTTTAATTTATGTCAATGGACATTTAAGTACCTTATCTGTATGCAAGTGTATAGTCCCTGAAAGTATAAGGACAGATATCACACAAATCCTACTATCAAATTGCTTACAATTTAATAGGTAAGATAAGACTTGTACATAAATAACTGTAAGGTTATTTGTAATGGTGGGGAGGGGGAATGTGATGAGTGAAAGGATAAATCCAGGAAAAATGCTGTTTTTATTACAAGGTCTGATGAATACAATATTTCCAAGGAAATTACACTTGGAAAAATTGAAGCTTAAACTTCTCCCTGAAAATAAAAACCTAATGAACATTTGACTAAGAAAAAAAAACCTGTTTGAATTAGACTTTGAAGCAAGAAGAGAGCAATCCTTTCCCCTATGCCCCCCCTCAAAAAATACATGATGTTATTAAAGTCCTGCATAAGATAAATTGAAAGAGCACAAAGAATAAATGAAGAGAATTAGCACTTGCTTCTTAATGTGCAATGTTAATTCAATCCTTTTAACTAAACCAGTACAGAATGCCTGAGAGTAAATGTAGACAGTTTTCTGAAGGACAGATTGTGGAGTAGAAAATCAAAGGAGGAGAACAAAATTTGCTGGACCATCAGGTTTCCATCCACCCAGAGATTACTGATCTGTGTTCCACATACCAATTGTAAAGATCCAGTTCATGATTTTAATAGATTCTTTGCGGATCAAATGCTGTGAGCTGTACCATTTAGTAAGGAACAAGTTAGAATGTCCAAATAGGCATCAATTTCTGGTTCCTATTTCTACTATTTTGACAAATTAGTCTGACACACAGAAAAGAAAAAATAGAATAGGAAAAAAAAAACCTTGCAGAGCTGAGTTGCCGGGTGTACTTTCATAGATGTCAGATTCCCATGCTATAATATTTTTGACATTTAATTTAAAGGGTTAGATCAAAAGGTCATATATTTATGCCTTCAGGGGGTATATCATACAAACTCTCATTTTACAGATGACGATACTAAATTAGAGTGAGGGGTTACACGACTAGCTCAAAGATACAGAGGTAGTAAGAATCAGAGGAAGAATGTAACCCCAAGTCCTTTGATTTCAAATCCAATATACTTATCATTGCATGACATTGGCTCCATTATAGAACATTGTCCTATGGCAATAATAGTGAAAACTTCAGGAAGTTTGGTACTAATACATTTTCTATGTGTCTTCAAAATTTGTCATGAAAGTGATTGCTTTATTATAGCTGGGCAGATTCTCTCTCTATCTCTGTCTATCTCTCCATTTCTCTGTCTCTGTCTCTCTGGCTCCTCCCCAGCTGTGTGTGTGTGTGTGTGTGTGTGTGTGTGTGTGTCTCCTGCATGGGAGAAGGAAAAGAAGGAAGCATAGAGGAGTGCAGAACTCATTTGGGAAGGATTTCATCTAAATGTGTCTTATCTTGTTTGTATTCTTTTGAGAAATTTTTCCCAACTGCCAGTCAAATGAAGAGTTAATTCAAATAACTCTCCTTCATTTTGCTGCATTGTCCTTACTATTCTGTATTGTTTTCAGCATGAGTTTGGTGATGACATACATGTTTGTATATATTAAAAACTCATTCCTCCTTGCTGTTTTCTTTACTCTAACTGATCTCCATTTATACCTGTGTACGAGATGACAACAGATGACACGCATGCTATCAATTGACAAATCTGCATAGCTGACAAAGTAGAACGTGCATGCTTCTATGTGAAGACTACAGAGACTGTTCAAAGTGTCTCAGTGACATTCTCTGAATCCCAGACTTAGAGACAAGGTGAGGAGCTTCATCCTCATTTGCATTACAGTATAAATTTACCTCTGGCTTGTAGCCTGTCTTTTCAAAATGTTTAATGTAAAGTGTTACATATTTTATGATGAAATTTTGTTTGAAAACTCTAGGGAGAGAAAGCAAAAGAGAGCTCTTGGCAAATAATAAGCATGCTTTACAGTGATGTGCTACTTTCTTCCAAAGACTTCACAGTTCCCCTAACTGTTATGTCAGTCATTTAAATCAGCCACTGTCCATGTGAACAGTTGCTGATAGTACTCATATTCATTCCATCAACAGGCAGACACAATTGAATTTAGTGAGAATAATCAAATAAATGGGAAGTGCCATGATGGGGCACTTGCTACCCCTGATTGTGACATACCAGAAGCAGTCCTCTCAGGCTTGGCATGACCCTATTCTGCTTCCTCCCTCAGTGGAAGATTTTCTAGCCATATACTCACGGATTCTACCTACAGGAGCCAGTGCCTTAGGTTCTCCTTCCACAAAGCAGTTGAACTTTTTTTCTTAAAAATTAATTTGATAGAGTCTTTCATGTTCCTTGGCCCAAGTCCATTCTGTGGTGCTTAACCTAGATGAAAAAAAAACTGCCAGTTATAACTTTTACTTTTAATGTTATTGGGAAGAGGGTTACATGAGTATTACTGTTTGATAGTGAATGCATTTGCTATAACAACCTGGACTAATATGGACTGAACAACTATGCTGTCTTCCTTCTCACTCCACACTTGCCAGTAATCTAGCAAGAAAGACCATCTTGTGAACCTTTCCCCCAAATCCTCACAGAAAATTTAATAAAAAGCTATAGTAATGAAACAGAGGTGACCTGGAATATACTGTGTACCTCAAGGAAAGAAAAAATGTTTTACTCTTTTATAACCACCTTAGTCCCAAGATTCCTTTAATGCTTGCCTTTATCACAAAATAAGATCTGGGACTGTATATTTTCCCCTTTGCTTTATACGTATATACTGCTTCACCCCCATACCCCATACCCCAGGCATTCTACCTTTTCTTTTGAATTCTGACAGCAATCTAATTAACTTTCTTTCCAACCATAAAGAGTGTTCAGACATTTTCCCAATTAATAGAAATTCCCTCAATTTCTAATTTTTGCTACCACAAAAAGAGCTGCTGTAAATATTTTTGCACTTACAGTTCTTTATTCTTTTTTTAAAATCTCTTTGAGAGAGATCTAGTAGTGGTATTACTGGGTCAAAAAATATGCACAAAAAATATAGCCCTTTGTGTATAGTTTCAAATTGCTCTTCTGAATGGTTGGATCACTTCATAACTACAAGAGTGATTTAGAATCCCAATTTTTATACAGCTTCTCCAACATTTTCATATTTCTTTTTGGTTATATTAGCCAGTCTGATAGGTGTGAGGTAGTACCTCAGAATTTTTTAATTTGTATTTCTCTAATAGTGATTTGGAACATTTTTATTTAGCTATTGATAGCTTTGATTACTTCATCTGAAAACATCCTGTTCATATCCTTTGATCATGTATCAGTTGAGGAATGACTTGTATTCTTATAAATTTAACTCAGATATACACACACACACACACACACACACACACATATATGTGTGTGTGTGAGTGTGTGTATGTGTATCTGTAAAGTCAAGCATTAGCAACTTTCCAGAAGAATGCTGCTGTGAACAGCTTTCAAGGTTCTGATTACACAGTAGAGTGAACACTCTATGTATTCAATAACAAATCAGAACAAAACATTCACAGAAAATCAAGGTACAGCATTCACAATATAACAACTTATCACAGAAAATCCAAATACAGTATTCAGAACTTATCACTAAGATAGTCACATAGTTTTCACTATAGTGGTCACAAAACTTTGAACAAAGTAACAATCATTTAGTAACTCAAGCATTCAATCATCTCCATCATTCAATCATCCTTAAGGAGGTTTGCCTCCCCAAGGAATACAAAGGACAATAGTCAAAGTTCTCCACTAATGGGACATACTAAGTTAACTCAATCAGTCACTTATTCAGTCATCAATCACTATTCTATCACCAGAAAATACACAGACCCTCCATCCCTAGGTCACTAGTAAATTACAATTTCTAAGTCAGTATACAGTATCCAAGTAAAGTCTTCTTTCAGCTTGATTCAGGGTAATTTACCAGATTCCCTGGATCTGCTTCCATGGTCCCAGGTCCTACCTGCATTCACCAAACTGTCACCTGGGTTCAAAGGCAGACAGTTCTCAGGTCCTTGTCCAGCTCTCTGTGTAGTTCCTGCTCCACATTAGAGTTCACAGTATCCAGTCCATTTCAAATTCTTCACAGTCTCTGTTCCTGGGAAGACAAGGCTTAACACAGCCACCAACAGGTTCATGCAAAATACCAGCATCACACTCATGCTTCCTCAGTCTTCAGCAGCTCCAGCTTGTCCTCAGCTCTACTGGCTTTCAGAAATCCTCAGCAGCTCTGGCTGGCCCTCAGACTCAACAGAAGTTTCAGCTGGTTTTCAGAATCAAAATCACTTCATCCAGGTTCTACAAATCAAAATCATTCCCTTCAGCCTGGGGGGAGGGGCACTTTTGTTTTCAGCTTCCTGGCTCCTCTTCAGTCTCCCCAGGCAGCAGCAGCTTCTGCCTCTATGGAGTTTGCTCCAAGAAGATCTGGAGACTGGTTGAAAGATCTGATATGTTTAGCCTAGAGGCTCCTGGAAATGATCTGCAATGAAACTCAAAGGAGTTTGACCTGTCCATCCAGATGAAGGTGAGGTGGGGGTGGGAACGGAGTGTTAAGGAGTGGAAAAACTTAAAGTGATGACAGTAATGGCCATTTCCAAGTATTTTGGGGCCTGTCATTTGGAAGACAAATTAGACTTCTTTTGCTTTAACTCAAAGTGTCAGGAATAGAGGCAATGGGTAAAACTTCCAAAGAGATAAATTTAACTTTAGTTTAAGGAAAAAACTTCCTAATAAAAAGATCTATCTAAAAGTGTCTTAAGTTGTCTTATAACGTAGAGGGTTTCTCTTCCCAGGAGGTCTCTGAGCAAAGGTTTGAATGACATCTTTTTCAGCTATGTTGTTGACTAGTGAAAACTGTTTTATGGTCATCACCACAGCCTGCCTTTTCAGACTCTATTGTAAGGTTACTATTAGGACTATCTTTTCTACATCCCTAATCCATATTTTTCCATCCTTATTAGGCAATTTAGAAAATACTTTCACTGTATTGGTCCCATTGATAACAAGACAGTCTTCCATCATTGTCATATTGGCTCTTTGTCTTAAATGATATATAAGGATTAACACTGAGAAATTCTGAGTCGTGATCTGGAGCATAGATATCCTTTACCCTTCCCATTTCAGACATATTGATAACTATAGGAAGGGAAAGAATAAGCATTTATATAGTACCTACTATGTGTGAGATACTGTGGTATTTTTTTTAATGTATATTATCTCATTTGATCTTCACAACTAGCTTGTGAGTTAAGTGCCATTATTTTGCTCATTTTTTTACTGGAGGAAATAAAGGCAAACAGGTTAAATTATTTGCCCAGGGCCACACAACTAGTAAATATCTCAGGCTAGACTTGAAAGCAGGTCTTACTGTCTCTGAACCCAGCAATACAGGATGAACACTGAGATTATCTATGTTGGAAGCTATTCTCCTCCTCACTTTGTGAGTATCAATAAAGCTTGTTAAAATTTCTCTGTGCAAGAGGACACATGGACTTCACTGCATTAAAGTTATAAAGTGGCTTCTTAGTAGATATGCTTTCTATTTAATGGTGTTTGATATTCATTCCAGTTTCAATGAAATTGATCAATAAATAAACACTTATTAAGCACCTACTGTTGTGGTTTAAACCCAAGGACACCAAAAAGCTGTTGCAGTTTAAATCTAGGGAAATCAAAAACTGTTGAAGTGGGGGCTCTACCTACCCAAAAACTGTTTGGGTTTCATGATGTGTTGTGGTGGAATGGTCTCAAAGAATTCAGAATCAGACCACCTCTAATCCAAGTATAGGCATTTATTGGATTGGTGCCTCTCATGGAGCAGGACAAGTTCCAAAAGAAACCAGCAACTTCAGAGAAAGCAAGATGGAGTTTTATAGAGTAAAGATGCAATTATATAACAGAAATTTACATAGAAGAGAGGAATATCATTAATATTAAGCAGACAGGAGGAGTTTGTTAAGGGATTAGGTAATGGAGGAGGGGTTCCATCTATGCTTCAGTGGTTAAACATTCTGGTCATGCTGCCCTCCTAGCTATTGTGGTCCTGTCTGCTCAAGATAGATAGTTAAGTGTTGTGGCCCTGTCTTGGGCTAGATAGTTGATGTGATTGTGATTGAATACAAGAACACACCTGTTTCTGTGGGAATGCATCTGGGGGCATGACCAGGTAGAGGCAGTAGCTAGGTTCCCATCACATGGACACATCAGCTGTTACTGTGGGAACTAAAAGTTCTTGGACACACCTGTTTTTCTAGCAAGCAGTGAAGCACATTATGAAGAAGTTAGGACATTGGCAGGGGATTGAAGGGAGGTCAACATAGGTACAGTGGGCCTTCTTTTCAGTGGGATCAGGCCTATAATGAAGTTAGAATGTTGGGACTGGGGGTACCTTTATTAGAATTCCATCACCTATTATGTAGTAGCCACTATGCTAAGTGTTGGGTATACAAAATGAGGCAAAAGACAGTTCCGCCCTCAAGGACCTTACTGTCTATGGTGTCAGGACTCCAATGTGGTCTGCAATTATATTTCTAGTCCCATACAATGAGATTCATACTATATTAGTCTGTTTTACTAAAATACCACAACAATGCCTCCATTAAAGTTATATCAGAGAAGTAAGAAAAGTACAAGTGATGCCAGGTGCCTACGGAGCTCTTGTTACCCTTGTGGCAGAGTATGTCTACTATTCAAGGACAGATCTAGCTAAATTTAGATAAGTTCATCATTAGATTATCCACAATATGAAGGAATTAGAATAACTGAAATTCAAAGATTTTCTAGGAATTTGAAAAGTGCTTTTAGCCTACATCAGTAGGAAGGAGTCTTAAGCTTACAAAGTTAAATATTTCTTAATTATTAAAATATGCTGGTATGATGTGACAAAGCACCATGACAAAAATATGTTTTACTGTATGTGACAAATTTTTGTTTTATTATATGATGCTATGGGAATCTGAAGATCTTCCCTGTCCCTAGGCCCTTTGATAGGCTTAAATGGCTCTGAGAATCTTCCCTGATTTGAAAGTATACTCTGCCCCCTAATAGGCTGAATGTGGTCACATGGAGCCTGTGGTGGATGGCTTGTTTTTCGGGAATGCCCACTCTTTGTTGCTTTGTGATTAGGCAGTGGATCAAGAGGGTTGTAACATTATCTGATTCAGGACAAGGCTATATATACGCCCTGATGTGAGGTTTTGCTTTGGGGCTCACTCTGAGAAGAGTTGTGTGATTTGGCCAGACAAGACTCTAGGAAGTCATTGAGCCCCCTGGCTTTGAAAACCCCAGATGTTGGTGCTTCCCTCTCTGGTAACTGAATAGTTATGGTCAGACAGCTGGAAGCCCGTCTGCTGATCTCTTTCTTTGTCTGCTTGTAACTTGTGTTTGTATTCTGTTTGCATTCTCTGAAGTTCAAGGTGCTGACTTTTCCCCCTGAACTAGGTAAATGATACGTTTGATTAAAGTAGGATTGTTAACCCATTTTGAGTTGCATTCCTTTAGAAAAGCAGATCTAACAACCTGTGCTAGCAGCCACCCTGGGTATGCTGGGGTGCTTGCTGATACATATGAATATCATATTTTACCTTAAAATAGTATGTATATATTTGCTTTATTTGCAAACCCCTAGAAGGATTTGACATGATCAAAACAAAATTATGAACTAGCAAAAATAACAAACCAACAACAACAAGGCAAGTAAGACTAAATGTGTAAGATTTACTCTCATTAAAAAATAACCTAAAAAGATTTCAAATAGACTGTTCTTTGTACAGCTCCACCCAAGCTAACCCATTGTTGTGCCTTTGACTCTTATTCCAATGCTACATGTGAAGCCGGAAATGCAGGGGATATAGTGATGGGCCTGTAGTCAGGAAGATCTGAGTTCAAATCCAGCCTCAGGCATTTACTAATTATGTGACCATAGGTAAGTCATTTAAACTCTGTTCACCTCAGTGTTCTTAACTATGAAATAGTAATAATAATACTATTATTAAATTATTAAAAATTATTTTAAAAAACAGTAATAACCTGAGAATTAGATCAAATTAGATGATATTTGTTTTAAAAATCACTTAGTGTGGTAACGGGCACAAAGAAAATGCTATATAAATGTTTATTCCCTCCTTCTCTATAGTTATCCAACTTATAGTAATATTAGACTGACATGGGATTTTTTTCTTTGTTGAGCTATCTACACAAAGGAAAAGAGTGAAGAAGATTTTCTGGAGCAGTGGTCATCAACCTTCCTAAAGCCGAGACTCTTTAATACTCGTATGTGGATGTATCTGCATGTGGGCGGACGCACCTGGAGACGGATAGAGGAGTGGTGTTTCAGTTCCTAAGATCATCAGAAATATGTGTTTTCTCATGGTCTTAGGTGACCCCTGTGACCCCAGTGAAAGGATTGTTTGACTCCCAAAGGGGTTGCAACCCACAGGTTGTAAACCACTGTTCTAGAGGTTAGTAAGCTGCACTTGCTTTCCTCTTCATTGGCTTAAAAAAAAAAAAAGCAAGGATTACCATCCAGGCCCCTGGAAAAATGTTTGGTTATACTTTGAAACAGGCTTTGACAAAATTAACAGACACGCATTTATTGTCTAAACATTTTCTGAAATTTTGGTCTTAAGACAAATGAAATAATAGAGTGATGGAAATAACAAGCATGTTAGCAAAAAAACATGCTTGACATCATAAGTCTCGTGGACCACAAGTTACTAGATTTAGGAACATTTAGGGAAATTTCCTAGTATAGCAACATCTTCCAGAATGATATTTTGAAATATAAGCCACAATTTCTTTTCATTGAGTATCAAAGGAAATGAATAAGTTTTCCCCATCAATATAAGAACACAAATGAATTTCATTTTTAAAAAAATGATATTGAATGTTAAATCCCAGAAACATTGTATAGCCTCCTAAATGAGATCCATAAATAGTGTAAATCGTTCTGCCTAATTTTCCATTGGGGGTTGTGTGGCATATAAAGAATAATCAAACTATAATATGCAGTTTGCCAATTAGCCCACAGAGCTAGCTAATTAGTACACGATAGACTGTAACTGAAGGTGGCCATAATGTGAAGTAATTTGAAATATTATATTTTATTCATGAACAGCTAGGTGGCACAGGGAATAGAGTACTGAACATGGACTCAGGAAGTACTGAATTCTACTCTGGCCTGAAACACTTACCAGATGTGTGACTCTGGGCAAGTCACACACTCTCTGTTTTCTGTTCTGTAAAAATAGGAACAATGAATTGTCTGCTTCCAAGAGTTGTTTTGAAAATTAAATTTGTAAAATGCTCAGCACAATGCTGACACAAAAAAGGCACTTAATAAATGTTCCTTTCCTTTATCTCCAAATCACTTTCTCATATTTTATACTCTGCCACAGGATGCTAAGTGAAAACATAAAAACAGATTTTTTTTTTACTCATGTCAATTAGATTATCTCCCTGAGAGTAATATTAAAGTTAATAGTAACTATCTCTATGAATAATTGAAAAGCTAAATAAATACAAGTGTTCCCATAAAAATGGGGAAGCATATTTATTGGGAAATGTTAATTACCAGAAATAAAACTATTAGTGTGGCCTCTTTTGTGTACCTTTAATTATTTTGCTTCTATAAATTCTCTACTTCTACTGAAGTGATTGCTGTATTTAAGCTAGCAGAAAATCAAAATAGAACATATCTCTTTGGCTAGTCTCAGAATTTCTTTTTAACATCTCAGGTATCATCTCTTCTCTTAGAAGTAATTTGGTTTGGGTCTGCAATAACTTAAAAATTACTATAGAAATAGCTAAACTGGCAAATTACTGAGAATCTCTTGACAAGTATCAAATTTGGTGTCAGAAAAGAAAGAGAAATGAAATTTTGATGGAAAAATTACAGAGAAAATGAAGGTGTCTGGACTAATTGGCCAACATGCAACATGGCTTTTTCCAGGAAAGGACAATCTATTGGGAAGTCACAAGGCTCTGAGTGTAGTCTTACCTTGAGTCTTTTCAAGTTAAGTTCCATCTTCCTTGAAGACCTACATAAGAATCAGAGAATTGAGAAGTTTTCTCTTCCCCCTATTCAAACTTTGGAGAAAGAAGTAAAACTTTTAGAAATGAACTCCCTTTTTGTCAATAAATACCCTATCTTTTACTATTGAGATATCTTTTTGAGAGGTAAGAAGGGAGGTAGTCTATCTTTGTGACACACACACACACACACACACACACACACACACACACACACAAAATAAGGATCCAAGGTTTCAATGTGATTACTACCTCTACTGATCAAGTATGATGCCTCTAGACCTTAACACCTTAACTTTTTATATAATGGACTAAAATATTTATAGCTTATGATATGATCTGGATATGATTCAAAGATAATCCTTAGGTCCATCACACTTTTGTAATTCCCTTTTTCTTTTTCCTAGATGTAACTACCTTTCCTTTTTCCAGTTGCAACATCACTTCATCAGTAAAAGAAAATAATTCATATAATCAAGAAAGATGATCTTGAAGCAAGATACATAGAGAAGAGACAGTATTAACATCCTTTGCTAATATGGGAAGGTTGCATTAACACCTGCTTTAGACATTTATCATATCCTTTTCAAGTTTCATCATATCCTATAGTTGTGTGTTTGACTGATATAATTTAAGCTGAAGCATATACAAATTTCTGTGATGACTTATCATGTTATGATAAGGTTATACTGAATATCCTTTTTTTTTAAATTTTTTCCAGTCTCAACATTGAAAATAAGACTTTTACTTTTGATTGCTTTACAATACTGATCTTCTTTTTCCCCCTGTGTCTTCTAGTTGCACGTTCCTTAGGACTATTATTAAGGTGAGATCTAGCACAGAATTTCTTGGTAGGAGTGCTCCAGGGTCCAAGGGTATGTTATTAATAATTTACAGTGGGTGAGGATAATTATGTCTTCATGTTCAAAACCTCACAGAGGTAATGTTCATTTCTTGGTACTATAGTATTGATCTGTTTATGTCTTTTGTGGTTTAATCAAACCTCTTGTGACTTTGAAGACAGAACAAAACTCAAGCATTTCACTTAATGAGATGCATTATTGATGGAAGTGTTTACAACAATTTTGGTTGAAGATTCACATTCCCATTTTCTTTCTTTAAAACAACAACAGGAATTAGGTCAGATAAACTTACAGTGGCTCTACAATACTAGAAGTCAATGAATAATGTCTTTATCAGTGAACCTTGCTGCTTCACTGTATTTCCTTAGGTGATAAAAATATACAGTTAATGAGAAGGAAGTGTGGTACAATGGGAAGATTACCAGACTTAAGAGTCAGAAGACCTGAGTTTGAATTCTTACTGTGCATCCTCAGGTAAGTTCCTTTAGGGTTTCAGAATCTCAGACTTATCTATAAAATAAAGAGCTTAGATTATTAAATTATTTCCCTTCCAACTCTAATTTACCCCTCAAGTCATATGGTAATTTTCATGGCAGCAGGGTGGTACAGTGGGTAGAGCACTAGACCTGGAATCAAGAAGACCTAAGTTTAAATCCAGCCTCAAATAATTAGTAGCTGTGAGACACTGGGAAATTCAGGTATTATCTGTCTGCCTAAAATGTGTCGTGTTTAAAGTGGTGATTATAATCATATCTATCTCCCAGAGTTGTTATTTTTGTAAAACACTAGGCAAACCTCAAAGCACTAAATAAACACTATTAATAAAAATGATTCCATATTAATAATGTAGGCCATATGTCTACATAACTTTAAAACAAGTAGAAAAAAGCATATTTTTTTCTTCAAAGGCGTGGGGTAAAATGGTAAAAAAAAAAAAGCTATTAGAAACAACTGGTTTTTTTTTAGTAAAGTCACCAGTTTACTAAAAACTAACCAACAATTAATCTCTATCATTTCCCTTTCCCACATCCCACATCTCCAATCAGTTTCCAAATCTTACAGATTCTATATACATGACATTTCTTACAACCATTACCTTTTTGCCACTTTCCCAGGCATCACCTTTAGTCAGACATTTATCATCAAACATTACCTTCACTTTTGAAGGAGGGGTCTAACTGCTTTCCCTACATGTAGTTTGCCTCCTCTTCAATCCAATCTTTACAGAGATACTCAAATAATCTCCCTTAAGCACTATTCTGACTATGTCACTCCTCTACTCAAAAATCTTCAGAGATTCCCTACAAGATAAAATATAAATTACTCACCGTCACCTTTAATGCATTTTTTAAAATGAGCAAGAAAGCTAGTGTCACTAGATTGCAAAGTACACGAAAAGGAAAAGGGTAAAAGAAGAAGTTGGAAGTTAGAAAGAGACCGTGTCACAAGAGATTTTAAAAGCCAAACAGATAATTTTATATTTGATTCTGGAAGTAACAGCATGCAACTCTACTTTATTGAATATATGTTGGGGAGAGGTGAGGGGGTTTGATATGGTAAGACCTGTGTTTTGGGAAGATCAATTTGACAGCTGAGAAGGAAACGGATTGAAGTGGGGAGAGCCTTGAGGCAGGGAAACCAACCAGCACAATCCTTTCTAGACACAAATCACTTTACTCTTCCCTCACAGAGTCTTTGCTATAGCCAAACTGTCATCCTTGCTCTTATCTGAACTTGTCATTTCCACACCTCAGTTCTGTGCTTTGGAACAGCCTGTCTTCCATTCCCACAATGTCATTCCTCCTCTTAATTCTCAGAATAATATTCAGCTCAGTTTCGAACTCTACTTTACGCTTTCTTCCATCCCACTAAGTTGTTCATGCTCTCTTATTCCTAAAATTACTTTGTGTTTACTTATCTTTTTACATGATATGTCCCCTAGTACAATATTAATCCTTATAAGAACTTTCTTATTTTCTTTCTTTGAATTCTCAGATCGTAGTAAGTAAAGACAAAGATTTGTCTCTTTTTTTCCAGTCATGTCCAACTCTCCATGACCCTATTTAGATTTTATTGGCAGAGACATTGGGGTGGTTTGTCATTTCCTTCTCCAGTTCATTTTATAGATGAGGAATAGCGACAAACAGGGTTAAGTCACTTGACCAGGATCACATAGTTAATAAATATCTGAGACCAGATTTAAATTCAGGAAGATGAGTCTTTCTGGTTCGAAGCCCAGTGCTTTATCCACTGACCTAGCACATAGTAGGCACTCAATAAAAGTTGTTATTTTTTTAAATTGAAACAAATCATAAGTCCCTGGAAATACAATATATCCATGTAGATGCATATTAAAGGGAGAAAAAGTGAGTTCAGCACACAATATTTGCATGAATTAAATTGTGTCTGTAGTTTTGCTTACATAGCTGAAAAATTATGAGAAGAAATAGATCTGCTATAAGTTACATCACATCAGTCAGTCACAGTCCACCCATAGAACAGATAAATTACCCAAGTCCATGAAATATCAACCACAAATGTTTGAAAGGCCACTCAAGAAGGAATCAGCCAAAATCAGAATTGTTCTTTGACATTCCTATTACTGACATTTTATTTGGGCCACATAATTCAATATTTTATGCCTAAAGTTTCCTTTTAAAATTTGTATTTCATGGAAATTAATCTTTTCTCAGCATTGTAATAAATACTTTGAAGCTCAAGGCTGTATCATCTCTCTTTTGTATCTCTTGGAATTATATTAGGCCTATTGTAGATGCTGAGGAAATACTAATTGACTATTTAATTGTTCCTTAAATCAATCATCAAACACTTTTTAAGCACCTATTATCTAGAGCCACCATGGTAAAAACCATAGAAACTGAGAAATAACAGCCACAAAGAAATATTTAGATGCAGGCATAATCCAAAAGATATATTGATCCTTGATAAATGGGGTTGTTAAAATGTCAGTTTCATTTTGAACAAATAAAGTGGGTCTCTGAGTTGGAGCTGACTCATGCCAGCTAGAGTCCCTTTACCTGCCTTGTGGGGTTTCAGAGAGAAGGAGAAAAAGGATGGAGAACAGAAATTCTATATCCTTTTAAAGTAAGGCATTCTTTGCTGCTATCATGTGGACCAAGAGACCAATGAGAGGACTACATTTGTCTTTCCTAAAGGCCCAGTCATTCAATGGCTTTCTGGAAATAGCCCAGGGCAGTTCAGTTTGGCTCCCTTGTATGCTCCATGGAATGACGCCCCCACCCCCACCTGCTTCACACCTTCACTTATTCTGCTCTCTGGTTCTATGGTTTATGACAGAATTGCCTAAAATACTTTGTTGTTCACTTCATATAGTGCATGAGATACAGATAGGTACCAAGCTAATGATGCACACAATTTATGGGCAAATGCATAAGGGCATAAGTGCCTCTTGAACATGTTATCAAGTGTTCCTCCTGGTATTTATGATGCAAGTGTAAATTCCTAACTCCAGGTGAACTCTCAGGGAGGCAGTTAATGTTAGTTTGTGATGATTTGTCTCCTTGTAACAAGATCTGATGTCTCAGGGTAATAATAACTGACTGACAGGTATGACTCTATGGCCTTGGGTAGTGATCTTCCCTGAGGTGAAAGCCAGGGCCCCTGGGATAGAGCAGGAAAGAGGAGTAGTGAGGAAACAGAGTTGTTTCTTCAGAACTAACTAGTAAGGGAATTTTTAAGAGTTATTTATTGTTTTGAGACTGCCTAGAATAACAATAACTTAGGAACCACAGATAGGAACCCAGTCTCTGTATCAAGAAGAATCAGAAGGCTAACAAGCTCTTTATTTCCCAATCAGCTGCATTCTTTGGATTCCATTCCACTATTATCATCCTCCCAGCAATGGGGCATCTTCCTTCTTCTCCCAGAGTCTCCAGCTTTTCAGCTTCCTTTTGTGTATTGTCTTCTCCCAGTGAATTATAGGCTCCTCAATGAAAAGGGATTACCTTCCTTTTTTCAATGTGTATGTCCAGAGCTCAATAGTTGCTGACACCTAGTAAGCATATACTAAATATTGATTTTTTTTATTGTATTGTAGTGAGGGGAAAAGAGTTCAGACATGCAAAAGGAAAAAAAATGTATTTCTGATTTTCTAATATAAATATTAACATTCTCTCACTATGGATCTATTACCTTTTTTTTTTTTTTAGCAATGGGCAAATTAGAACTAGTACTTGGATTCCATTAAGTCATGTAGATTCAACCAAAATTAAATGAACCTCTACATAGTTTTCTAATAAATTTAGGATGACAAGACAGACCAAAAAATAGCTCATATAACTTATATAGAAGCTAGACAAATAAATTCTGCATCTCTGACAATATTTTAAATGTTCACTTGGTCTTCAGAAAAGAAAAAAAACACTTTGCAAACTTTCAAATACTACACAAATGGCAGTTATTATTGTTATTGCTATCGTGATGATTCATTCAACTTCAGAGTATAGACTTAATGATAGACTTTTTTCATCCACTTGCTTTTTCCTGTGTGGATAGTTGAGGTAAAATCTTTTGGGTGCTTTTGGAACTCATTTAGGAATCAATGTTCCAGGGCTTATTATACTCACAAGAAAATCTCATTAATTTAATAAAAAGTATTAAGAAAATATTACGAGTAGAGCATTGTGGTGAGTATTACATGGGGTTAAATAAATGTATACAACATGATTTTTGCCCTCATGGAATTCGCAGCATAATAGAATGACAAAATGCTAGCACAGATTACTAAAACATACAATATAATACGGAAAGTGCAGTGAGGCAGATAGGTGGCATAGTGAATGGAATACTCAAGACAACTGGGATTGGAATCCTGCCTCAGACACTGATTAGCATGTTACCCAGGACAAGTCAATTAACTTCTGGACCTCAGTTTCCTTATCTGGAAAATGAGGGAGTTGAATTAATTAACCTCTAAATTTCCTTCTTTCCCCTTCTAAACTTCTTCCAGGCAGGGGATCCTCATTTGCAAAATAGGAATAATAATAACACCTAACTCACTGAGTTGTTTTGAAGACAAAATGAGATAATATATGGTGTCTTTCAAACTTTAAAGCATTATATAAATATTAACTATTACTAAGGAATTTCAAAGCAAAGTGCTACATGAGATTCAAGAAAAAGAGCCCATATATTGTAATTTCAGGGCTATAAAGTAATTTATCTACTTTGGGTCCCTTCAAAAAGCCTATGGGATAATAGCTGGTTCAGCAAACTATTATTTCTCATTTACAGTGGCAGAGTCTGACTTGGTTTGGTTTACTAGCAAATAAGCAGGAAATAGACGACCTAAACCCATGCATTGCTATTCTGAGTCTCACACTTTTTCCATATTGCCACCCCCAGAACACAGTGTTCCAATTTTGTATTTTAAGGCAACTGATTGCTACTTTAATTGGAAGAATAGAAACATTGTAAGTCAGTTCACTAACCACACATTCTACCCAATAAGCCTCAGTAGAAAACATGAGCCTAAACTCTAAGCACAGCTATGTGATTGTCTTACGGTTTGCTACAAATTGAGCTCCACATCAAATTGCTATATTTAAGGCTATCATCCCATAAACCTATTCCTTAGACTAGGTTGCTCATTACAAAAAAAAAAAAAAAAAGCTTTTGCCAGTCAGAATTCAAAGCTTTTCTTAAACCTCAGACTTGCTAGTGGCTGTCTCATGCATAGAGCACCCATAGCACACTGGGAATACTAGGAGAGAAAAAGACATCAGAAAATTAAATTTAACTACTATAACAGGCTGCATTCATTTGTCTGAGTTTTTCTTTTCATTGCTTGTAATGAAGGTCCCAGAGATCCTGCTTGTGTTTCTCGAGCTGTCAGAAATGTTGGTTGCTTTGTATGTCTCAACTAGGCTTAGATAATCACTCAGCTGAAGTGTCCAAACAAAATTCTTCCAGCACAATGAAAAGGAACAAATGAAAGAAATGTAATAAGGAAAAGATAGTTTTACGATTACATCGCTTTATTCTGACTAGCTATTTCACCAATTGTCTAACATTTCAGATACGACTACCAGGATTTGATGGCTTGCAAGTAAGGAGTTTATCTTTATTTAAACTTGGAACCTCTTTACCTTGGAAGGCAGAGATAAGGCTTCTACTAGTGACTTCTAACATTTTCTCATATTTCTATATTAAGGCATAAAATACTGAGTTATTCACAGTGGTGTGATATATTAGGATACTAAATAGAAGAAACTATTGTTATTTCTGAAAGAATTCACATTTTATATTCATCCTATGATAACTTAATTGGAATAAGCAATATATGTTACCTATTTACATGTGGCTAATGTAATAACCATATATATTTAAATATGTATATATATGTATATTTATATATGTATGTATATGTATGTGTATATATATGTGTGTGTGTATATATATATATATATATATATATATATATACACATACACACACACACCACTGAAGCTACACAGTAACACAGTAATGGGAATAAAGATTTTATTGAATCTCAAGTTCAACATGACTGAATAGTACAAAATGACAGCCAAAAATAGTAATGTGATCCTAGACTATATTAACCAATATCTGTTGTCAAAATGTTGGTGGTAGGGAGGGTTTGACAGTCTTGCCATACTTTGTCATGGTTAGATAACACCTGGAGTGCAATTTCTGGTTCTGGTAACCACATACTAGAAAGGACAAGTTGAAAAAGAGTCAGAGGATGGGCATCACTATGCTGACAAGCATATATATAGTTTGCCATACCAGTAACACAAATGTGAAGGAATTTGGAATGGTTAGCCTGGAAAAGAATACCTAGGAGGAGACTTATCAGCTCTTTTCAAGTATCTGAAGATTGGTCATAAGGTATCAGAGAGATTATACTTGCTCTTTTTCTTATGTCTTCATAGGATCATAGTTTCAGATCCGAAGTCCAAAGCTCATATTTTACAAGTGAGAAGAGTGATTGATTCAAGGTCACATAGGTAGTAAGTTGCAGAACTAGAAGTCATTCTCCACAAGCATTTACTAAGCACCTACTTTGTGACAGGTACCGTTCTAAGATCTAAGGATTATGTACATATACATACACACATATCTATCTATCTATCTATGTATCTATCTATCTAAACAAAACAATTTCTATCCTCAAACAGACTTCATTGGAGGAGGATGGTAAGGGGACAATATATACGTAGAAAGGTCAGCACAAAAAATGTGCAAACTAATTTCTGAAAAAAAAATACAGGAACAATTAAAGGGTCAGGATGGGTCTCCTACAGAACATAGCACTTGCATTAAACCTTAAAGACAACTAAGAATACCTAGAGGCAAAGATAAAGATGTAGAGTCTTCTAGAAATGGACAGCTTAGGCAAAGCTGAAAAGAAAGGAGACAGAATGTTCTATGTAGAAATTTCAAGTAGGTCAATGTGTATGGTACATAGAGAACAGGAAGGGTAGTAAAGTGAAAGATGTATAAACATGCAGGTGGAAGATAAGACTGTGAGAGGCTTTCAATAACAAATGAAGGAGTTTTTATTTTATCCTAAGCATAATAACTTCTGGCCAACAGGCTGTCTAACCCTGTAGGTCAGTGGTTCTCAACCTATGGGTCAAGACCCCTTTGGGGGTTGAATGACTCTTTCACAGGGGTCACAGGGGTTGCCTAAGACCATCAGAAAACACATATTTCCAAAGGTTTTAGGAACCGAGACACCACTCCTCTATCTGTCTCCAGGCTGGTCCACCCACATGCAGATGCACCCACATACTAGTATTAAAGAGCTGCAGAATTAGGAAGGTTGAGAACCACTGATGTAGGTAGACATATAGGATATCAATTTGGCAGTTAAGTGCATGACAGATGAAAGAAGGACAAACATAGCATATAAATTGAGGCCATATATTAAGTGGGATGTTGTTGTAATAGAGTTTGTACCTAGGCTACCAAATGTTTGGGTTATCTGTTATGTGCCGAGTAAAAGTAGACAGAAATATGACAGTCATTTAACAATGAGTTCAAGCAGAGAGTAGGTGACTGGAAAGAAATTCATTAAGTGGGAATTCATATTCTAATATCTGAATTTTTCCCTTGAGGTTCAACCTCCAGGAATGGGAGACAAGTCAAGAGACCAGAAAACCTAACTTGACTTGTAGAAGGTCCTGGGGGTCAAGAAATAAAATAACTTTTGTCCTCAGGGAATCTAAATAATGGAGATTATGGCGGCATGGCCCTATTGGAAGACTTTTCTCTTCCCTTAAAAGAAAAAGTCTTCCCCTTTCAAAATGGCTTTATGTAATTTGTTTCTTGTACGTGCCCAGATATTTATATGCTGATTCCACCATTGAAACATATGCTCTGTGAGAGAAGATACCAAGGGGTTTTTGTTTGTGTGCCTTTTTCCTTTCGTTTTATCCCCCAGACTGCTTAGCACAGTGTTGGCAAATAAATGCTTGTTTATTGACTTATGAAAATTGAAGAAAGGAACATTTTAGCTCAATTCAAGGACAACCATCATATCTGTCCCGAAGTGGAATGTATTGTCTTAGAAGAGAATGTATTATTTCCTCAAGATCTTTGAGGACATGATAGATGATAAATTATTGAAAATATTATGCCAATGCTTCTACAGCCACATTCTTCCTAGACATTACCTTGAAAATTAAATGACAGGAAATATTTGTAGGTGGGCATACATACTACTCAAGAGTTCTCAAGATTCTCAAATATTTCATCCTTGCCTTTAGAGTTGAAGGGATAGTCAAGCAAAGAAGTTGGAAGGTGGTTGTGGAAGAAGAAGATAGGAGGGGATCCTAGCTTGTTGAAGAAGAATAAGTAGTGGTAGTAGTTTGAAATAACAAGAGATTGAAGTCTGAGAGATCGATGGATGAGTTACAGGAAGGAAAGATTGAGAAGGGAAAATCAAAGTATCGGTGAGAAGATCAGTTCAGCTGGTAGCAGGTGATATTCATATTTGCCTGTGCCCATCCAAAGTCCCTTTTCCAATGCTTCTTTTTCCACTTGTGAAAAATTGCTTTCATTTATCTGAGCAAATAATTTCCTGGTTTTCTCATTCTCTCTCCTTAACAGCCTGATGAAGCGGCTGCCTCCGTTTTTCCCTGTTTACTTTGAGCATCTACGTTATTTAAAGGTTTTCTATAAAACTTGATGACCAACAACTCAAGCTGTTTGCATGTTATTGAATTCTGGAAGTAAAACTAAAAAAAGGAGATTTTGATTTAAGGTAGGGTTGAAGTCCCAAAATTACAGAATGCCTGATATTTACACCATATTGAAGAATACATAGGATTCTGAATCAAATTCAGACAGTAGAGAAAATAATGCTAAGAGCCAGAAAGTTACACTCCGAATAAAATAGCTATTTTTTTTTTGGCTGAGAGAATATTTTAGAGGGGATTTGTTACCTCTGTGACTAAAAGAATAGCCTATTCCTAACAGGTAAAAAAAAAATCTCCCCTTCCTAGGCACGGGGAATATTATATTAAGATGACTGACATGATGTTTTTTCCATTTTTTTTCTTTTAGAAAATATATGAGCTGCATAGTTATAACATCTCCAAAACTTAGGATCTACCCATTAATATTATTTTCCCCCTGTAAACTAAAACAAGAAAATCTCACTCTATTTGGATACCTAGATTGTATTTGTTTTTATACCCAATTCCCCATTTTCCTCTGGACAAATTGGAAGCCTCCTTTGGCAGTTGTGATGATATGAAACAGTATGCAAAGACATTCAATGACTGAGTCTGTTTACCAAATATTTTAAAGAAACCTTTTAAAATTATTGGTTGCAGGAGGCAGAGACAAGATAACAGAGGAGAGGAAGTATTACAGCTCAACTCTCCCAATATTTCCCTCTCTGAAACTTTAAAATAATATATCAAATTAAACTCTGGAGTGGCAAATCCAATAAAAGATAAGGAAAAAGAAAAGATACTCTTCTAATACAAGACAACATAAGGACAACTCAGAAAGAAATTACAGGGTAAAATTGTATGAGTATTGGATGCAGAACTAGGTCCTTGGCTCTTGGCAACTCCGTTGCCCATTGTAGGGTAGAGAAGAGAGCTTGCAGTCATGAGGGAGCCATGGCCCTGGATGCAGTTCCAGGGCAAAGAAAGCAAGGATCTAAGATCCTGGTTGCAGTTACCAGGGAGAGAGAGGAATGCTACTACTTGGGGCCCAAGAAAGCATGGACCTTTCCTAAGTAAGAACAACAATGCAGACCAAGAAAGTAGTGATCATACCTCTCCCTGAATCACACTACCACTGTAGCCCAGAAAACTTACCATATACTCAGAACTAGCTGTGAAAATAGTAAAAAAAAAAAAAAAAAAAAAAAAAAAAAAGACTAAAGTTATGGACAGAGACCTCATGGGTGAACAAATCCAACTTTGACATAAAGTTTAAAGTCAAGATATAGGCGAGAAAATGAGCAAACAATAACAAAACAACCGGATCATCAAAATCTCCTGTGGTAACAGGGAAGCTTAAGACACAAACTCAGAAAAAGAAAATGATGTGAAAACATCTAATAACAAAGTCTCATATGAAAAACACAGATTGGAAAAATAACCAACAATAATACCAAGAAGAGCAAAAGAAGGCAATTTAAAAACAGAAAAAAAAATTTAAATCAAATAAGAACAGCAGAGGAGCAATTCAGAAAATAAATGAGAGAAATGCAAGGAAATTTTGAAAAAACAGTTAAAACAACTTGGTAATAAAAGCCATAAATAATACTTAAGAAAGTAAATCCTTAAAACAGAGTTGGTCAAATGGAAAAAGAAGTATACAACCTCAGGGAAGAAAATAATTCCTTAATAACAAGTGGGCAAGTGGAAGGTAGAGATTTCATGAGACATGGAGAAATAATAAAATAAAGTCAACAGAATGAAAAACTAGAAGAAAATGTGCAATATCTTATTGGACAAACAAATGATTTTGAATGAATATATATATATATATATGTATATATATATATAAAAGATAATTTAAGAATCATTCAACTATTTGAAATCCATGGTCAAAAAAATCTAAATATCATAGTTCAAGAAATTATAAAGAATTGCCCCAATATCTTAGAGCCAGCCAGATGGTAAAATAGAAATTGAAGAATTCCAAACACCTCCTGAAAGAAATCCCAAAATGAAAACTCTTAACAATATTATAAGCAAATTCCAGAGACCCAAGGTCAATGGGAAAAAACGTAGACAAAAAAAGCCAGAAAGAAACTATCAAATACTGTGGAGTCATATCAGGATCACGGAAGATTTAGTTGCTTAAGGTAATAACTATGCTATTCTGGAAAATGAACAAACTGGCATTACAACCAAAAATAACCTACCAAGAAAAACTGAGTATAATCTTATAGTGGGGGAAAAAGGAGTATTTAATCAAATAGAAGACTTCCAGGCATTTGTGATTAAAATGCAGAATTGAATAGAAAATTTAATATTCAAACACAAGACTCAAGAGAAGAATAAAAAAGTAAACAAGAAAGAAAAATCACAAGGAACTTAATAAGGTTAAATTGTTTATATACCTTTGTGGGGAAATAATGGATATAACTCTAAAGAATTTACCATTATTAGAGCAATTAGAAGAATTCTAGATAGAGAGAGGGCATGGGAATGAGTCAAGTATATTGGAGTAATTTTTAAAAAGTGAGAAAGAGGGATGCACTGAGAGAAGGGGGAAGGGAGAAGTATGGGAGAAATTATCTCACATAAAAGGGACATGCAAGAAAGAGTTTTTATAGTGGAAAAGAAAATAGAGAGTTATGGACAACACTCAAACTTGAATCTCATCTGAATTGGTTCAAAGAGATAAAAATATATGTGTGTCTATCTATCTCCCTATGCATATCCATGTATCTATCTTTATCTATCTGTATATATCCCTCCTCTCTGTCTATATCTATATACATATAAAAAGATGTATATTTAATTATATATGTATATACAGAGAGAGAAAGAGAGAGACAGAGAAACTAAGTTGGGCATAAAGTTCATTTTACAGAAAACAGGTGTGGAAAGGGTTAAGAAAAAGGTAATGATGAGTATGATAAGAGGGAGTGAAGATTAAGGGAAGAAGTGGTCAGAAACAAAACAGACTTTTGAGGAAAGACAGGGAAAAGAACGATGAAGCAGACGACATAGAAAAAGGATAATTGTAACTTGTAAAACTTTTCTCAGTACGGTGATAGTTGAAGGGAATCTAAATGTAGATATAAATATATACATATGTACATACATGTATATGTATGTACATATACATATATGTCTATATAGGAGGGTATATATGAGTATGAATACATATGTGAGTGTGTGTATATATGTGTACAGGTATACACAGACAGAGGACACAAGGTCAATAGAATAGGAAGGGATGATATTTAAAAGGTGAAATTGAGAAGTGAGAGAGGAATATAATGAGAGGAGATGGGGAAAGACAAAATAGGGTAAATTATGTCATATAGAAGAGGCCAGGGATAACTGTTACAATGCAGGGGAAGAACAGGAAGGCAAAAGGGAATGGGTCAACCTTACTCTCATTGAATTTGGCTTGGGGCAGGAATGATGTACACTCTGAATTGGGTATCTTGCCCTACAGGACAGTAGAGGGGAAGGGGTTGAGAGGGTAGATGATGGAGGGCAGATCAGGTTGACAGGGAGGGTAATTAGAAGCACACACTTTTGTTAAGGGACAGGGACAAAGTAAAGAATAGAACAAGTGGGGGGGGATAGGATGGAGGGAAATATAGTTAGTATTTCACAATATATCCACTATGGAAATTTTTTGTGTAACAACACATGCACAACCTATACTGAATTGCGTATCTTCCCAGTAAAGATGAATAATGAGGGAGGAAGGGCAAGAACATGGAACTCAAAATTTTAAAATGAAATGTTTTTTAAAAATTTATCATCATCATCATCATCATCATCATCATCATCATCATTATTATTATTATTATCATTATTATTATTGTGCAACTGGGAAATAAGATATACAGGCACTGGGGTATGGAGATCCATCTTGCCCTACCAGAGAGTCAGAGGAAGGCAATGAGGGAGAATATAGGAGAGAGCAGATTGGGGGAGGAAATATTCAATGAGATTTTTGTTTTGGGGTGGTGGGTGGGAGAGGGATGGGGAGAAAATTTGTAGCTCAAAATCTTGTGGAAAGGAATGATATAAACTAAAAATAAACACAAAAGTTAATTAAAAGAGTATGAGGCAGAAAAGGATAAACATAAGAAAATAAGATGGAGGGAAATACTCAGTAATCAGAACTGTGACTGTGAATTTGATAAGTTTAGCCATAAAACAGAAAAATATGGGGTGGGAACAGTACCTATTATATTTCAGCTGAAGTAAAAAAAAAGTTAGGAGTAGTCATCATGTTCTCAGACAAAGCAGAAGCAGAGGCATAATTGAAAGATAAATAGGCAAACTACATTTTGTTAAATGGTACTATAGATAATGAAGAAATCTCAATATTTAACATATATGCAACAAATGGAGTACCATCCAGATTTTAAAAGGAAAAGTTAAATGTGTTAAAGGAAGAAATAGACAATAAAGTATTAAAAAAAAAACAGGTCAAGAGGAGTCCTACCAAAATCCTTTTATATCAGAAATATAGTTTTGTTACATAAAACAGGGAGAGCAAAAACAGAGAATGAAAACTACAATATCATTTCCCTAAAGAAAATGCAAGAAAAAAAATTTTTTTAAATACTTGCAAGGAGCTTATAGGAATATGTCACAAAGATCATACTGTACCACCAGGTGGGATTTACAGCAGGAATTTGAGACTGGTTCAATATCAGGAAAACTATAATCAAAATTAACCTTTTTGAAAACAAACAAAAAAAATCTATATGATTATATCAATAGACACAGAAAAAGCTTTTGTTGACAATATACAACTATTCCTATTAATAACATTAGAAAACAGAAATAATTGGAGTTTTTTTCTTAAATGATTAGTAATAACTGTATAAAACCAGTAGCAAATGTTATTTGGAATGGGATATTCTAGAAAGCTTCCCAATAAAATCAAAAGTGAAGCAAGACTGACCCTTATCACCACCATTATTCAAGATTGTATTAGAAATGCTAACTAAAGCAATATGGAAAGGAAAAATAAATTGGAGGTATAAGAATAGGCAACAGAGAAAGAAAACTAACGCTCTTTAAAGGTGTTATAAAATGATGTACTAAGACAGTGGTTCTCAACCTTCCTAATGCCTCAACCTTTTAATACTGGTATGTGGGTGTATCTGCATGTGGGTGGACCCACCTGGGGATGGATAGAGGAGCAGCGTCTTGGTTCCTAAGACCATTGGAAATATGTGTTTTCCGATGGTCTTAGGTGACCTCTGTGACCACTGTGAAAGGGTCATTCAACCCCCAAAGGGATTGCAACCCACAGGTTGAGAACTGCTGTACTAAGAGAACACTTGAGAATCAACTAAAATGCTTGTTGAAACAATTAAGAACTTCAGCAAAGTTGCAGGACAAAAAATAAACCGAAACAAATCATCAGTATTTCTATATCCTATCAAACAAAACCCAGCAGGAAGAGACAAAAAGAGAAATTTCATTTAAATTACTGTACCTTTTATAAAAGTATTTGGAAGTCTCCCTCCCAAGACTTACTAAGGAACTATGCAAATTCAGTTACAAAACACTTTTAACACAAATATATAATTACACCAATCGGAGACACATTAATTGTTTATGCCTAGGTTGAGTCAGTATAATAAAAATAAACATTCTACCTAAAGTAATTTACTTTTGTGGTAACAAACTAATCATAACAAAATTTATTTTATAGAGCTAGAAAAGATAATTTAAAAATTGATCTAGATAAATAAAATGTCAAGAATATCAAGGGAATCAATGGAAAATAAATATGATGTTGCATATATAAATTAGCTTTAGTTAATTTTCCATTTTATTGCATTGGCCCTGCCTACCCATGAACAATTAATATTTCTCCAACTATTTCAATTTGATTTTATTTGTATAAAAATTATTGTTGTTGCGATTTTATAATTTTCTTTCTATAGTTCCTAGGTTATTTTGGCAAGTATAGTTCCAGGTATTTCATGCTGTCTAGAGTTATTGGAAATGGTGCGTTTTTTTAATAATCTCTTCTTGCAGAGTTTTATTTGTGATGTATAAGAATGCTGATAATATATGTGAATTTACTTTATATCATGCTACTGTGCTAAAGATATTAATTGTTTCAACTATTTAGTTGGGTCTTTGGAATTTTCCAGGTTTGTCATAACATCATCTGCCAAAAGAGAGAATTTTATTACTTCATTCCCTATTCTTATTTGTTCTGTTGCTTTTTCTTTTATTACTTTTTCTCAGATTTCCAATACTACCTGAATATTTTTATTATTAATATAATCAATTATGCTTCTAGTTTTCCTTCCGTGAAATAAGTTCTATATTCCTAGTATAACCCCCACTCAATCATAATGTATAATCTTTGTAATATATTGTTGTAATCTT
>CM053583.1:237142293-237152306 GCA_028627135.1 Pseudochirops cupreus
TATTCTCTTCAGAATGCTTTTGAGATTATTTTTCCATCTGGCAAAGTCAACTTTTTAAGGCATTCTTCTCCTCATTGGCGTTTTGGGCCTCTTTTGTCATTTGAGTTAATCTATTTTTAAGGTGTTAATTTCTTCAGTCAGGTTGTTGACTCTTTTCATGGTTTTCTTGCATCATTCTTATTTCTCTTCTCAATTTTTCTTCCACTTCTCTCATTTGGTTTTCTAAATCCTTCTTCAGCTGATCTCTAGCTTTTAGGCAATCTTCATGTTTCTTGGAAGCTTTTGGTGCGGGAGTTCTGACTGTGTTGTCTTCCTCCCATTCCCTGCTTTGATCCTTCTTTTCCCCAAAGAAGGAGTCCAGGCTTTGGTTGCTGTTCTTACTTTGCTTCCTAGGCTTATTCATGGCTGGCCAATCAGAGATTCTTTAGCTCTGTGGAACTCTGCTTCCAGAGGGGAAAGCTCTGTCCCAAATTGCTGGGGTTTTCCCAGCTGCAGGAGCTTTTAGGAGGCTGCTGGGGCCCTCCCCAGCTCTGGCTTACTGAAAAGAGACCCCAGGACCACCACCCAAGACAGTGATCTGGATCCAGGCCACTCAACATGAGAGCACTTGGCCTCTGGATGATCACTTGGCCCCCCTGCAGTCTGCAGGCCAGGAGCTCCAAAGCGGCAATGTGGAAGTGGGTGCAGGACCTCAGCTTCTGCTGCTTCCTTGCCCTGGAGACAGTTTGGCCAGACCCGCTTTCCTCCCCTGATGTTCAGCTGAGTTCCACTGACTTTTTGGTCCTTTTTTTTTTTCTTTATGGCTTGATAATTCTAGAAACTGCCACAGGTGCTACAGATCCACTCTTCTGTTGCTCCAGCTGCAGCTCAGCTTGTCCTGCTGACCCCAGGGCCAAGGTGCCATTTCAGGCTGGGCTCGTTTCAGCTTCCAGCCCTGAGATGGTGCCTCCTAGCTGAGCTGCCTTTAGCAGAAAATATACTTGTGTGCATTTTAGAGTTCTAGAATTTTTAGAGTCATAATTTATGGGTATTTTGAAGTGGCTATGTGGGAGCTGTGATACTTTGCTGCTCCTACACCACCATCTTCATCCATGTCGCAAAATACAAATTTAAAGAATTCATTGATCACCTATTGAAAAAAATCTCCCTTTCTCCCCCCCAAAAAAGAAGGCTTGTGCCCCTGGATCATAGAATATGTGACATAGTGTAATATTTAACATGTGCAGTGTAAAATGATTGGAAAAGTTTGTATTTGTAGAAGGGTGGAGAGCGCAAGTTATGAAGAACTTTAAATGCCAAATAGACAATTTGTATTTGGTCTTAGAGGTGATAGAAGTCACTGGAATTTAGTCAGTGGTGGTACTGATGGTGGCAGCATCATTGGACTTGTAATTTAGGAAGATTACTTTGACAGCTAACTGAAAATGGACCAAAATGAGGAAAGACTTATGACAGGCAGACCAAACAGAATACTTGGACCATTAGTACAATCTCTTCTCTGGCTTAGAATCAATTAAAATTAATTTCCTTAAACTCTAACCACTATGACTTGCTCAGAACCCATATATTTTTCACTATGTCCTTTGTTCCCTAACTTCAACTTGCTTTATTTTATCTCCTCAGTCTTTAGTTTATTTATAAAATAAGAACATTGAACTAGATAGCCTCTGTCCTCTTGAAACTCTGTATTTACCATATGATCATCTTGCCTTCTTTATGCTTTGCTAAACAATAGGACTATGCTGGCTATTTGAAAATCTTTCCTGCCTGATAAATTACTGAGATTTATATGTAACACTGATCACTGTCATGAAATTCAAAACTGTTATAGAGTAATGGAAAAGGAGGGAAACATTTCAAAGTTTGACCGGATTTTTGGGACTTTGGACTACAAGGCTATAAATGATCAAAAGCATTGTAATTTTGTTCAACTAAAGTATGCTATTGTTAAGGTATTAAGTTCTAATCCTTTTCTCTGGATTTTAAGTCTATTGAGAGCAAGGGACCCTGTTTTCCTTCCTCTGAAGCCTTATGATACCTGTGGATCAGGAATATGTATTGATAATTAATTTAATAAATATAATCTAAAATATTATGTTGATAAAGAATTTTATACGTTTTAGCTATGTTCAAGGCTCAGTAAAGTGCCATTTTAACCCTTTGACCTGGATTACAGGATGTATAGTAATGTAAGGGGAGATTTTTACCAATTTGAAGCTTAATGGATAGTATTCAAAGATGATGAATCATTAGTTCATTATCAAGGGATTAACACATTATGATCCCTCTAACAATTAGTAATATTTTTCTTTGAGTGAATCTGGAGAGAGTGTGGCAGTTTCAGTGAGTTAAGGCTGAGAATTTTCTGTGGAAAAATCATCTCCTATCCACAACAACCATATCAAATTTATGCAGAGCTTTTAAACTAGTAAGTGAAAACTGAATCCAAAAGAGAGGCCAACCATAATCCTTACAGAAACAGATAAGTAAAGGTAGTCCCATAAGGCCAGAAGCATCTTCAACACGGAACAGTCAACTACGGACTCAAAAGAAAGTTAGTCCTTCAAGAGTGGAGACTCAGAGGAACAAATCTTGGGAGCCTGACTGAGAAACTCAACTAGGAGAAAACTTTATGAGGACTCCACCATGAGGAAAAATAAATAAATCACGTCCCTGTAACTCCAGAGATGAAAATTGCCTTGGCCACATTCATTCCCTCCATTTTTGCCTCATTACTATCTTTTCTACTTTTTGACTCACTCTTCTCACAAACCCTGTACATATTTATGGAATAGTGGATCCTTAGGTCATGGGGGAATGCTTGATAGCTACAACTTTTACTAAGAGATCAATGTGAATGCCTTTGCTAGGTGCTAATTTTGTCTGCTGAACTGATTGTTAATGGGAATCTCTGCAGTAGAAGCTCATGACCTGGAGGATTTGGAAAACAGTCTCAGAGGTAACATATTAGAACACAAACATAGTAGTGCCATTCACCACAAATGAGTGAAAAATTGTTGAGGAACCCAGATGGAGTAGTTTCATATTAAACTGTATATGTAAAGCTTTTACAGAGTAATTGCACTGATGAAGTACCAACATGGCAATGTATGTATAGATTCCCTCACTTCATACCTCTTTCTCTGCATAATATCAACACCATGTAGATAATGACTTCAGAGAACAGAAGGCATGTTACAAGATATAATGATACCAGTATATTAGGATAGTCAAGCAGAACTAAAATTTGTAAAAATCATATTGTTTCCCCCCACCACCACTCTCAGAGAAGCCTTTTTAATCACATTGTATATTTTAAAACCCAGGAATAAATGAGATGCATTATAGTATTACTTTGGCTCTCTGAGTAATAGTAATGTGTTCAGAATGCATAATTACATATTCAAAAAACAGATCAGAGTAATTCAAGGAAAAACAAAATTGGCTGGCAAGAAAAGCCAAAATTCTAAATAAATAATGCTCTATTGTCAGAAAATTAAATAACCGCCCCCATATTTAAATAATGTTAATACCACTATGTAAATAAACAGAAATCAAAATAGTATTGAAATCTAGGATCATGATCTTGCCTTTACTCTTAGATTGATTTCATGTATGCTCAAATGAATATTATTGTGTTTGTAAGAGGGAGAAAGATTTAAAGTACTTATGGTGAATGTAGACAGACTACTTGCAAGTATGAGGTTACTAAAAGTTACTGAAAATACATTAATACATACATATAGACATGTACATATGTGTGAAGGTAATATAAGAAAGATTTGTCATCAGTTACACAACCTAAACCCTGGGAATCTCCTGCCCAGTGTAGCTATGACTTCTATCAAAAAAAAAAGCTAGTTTTTCTTCACTCTGTTAATATAATACAGCCATTAGGAAGACTATCCAGTCAGGAAATTGGGTTACAAAATAAAGAACTGAAGAGTCACAAATAGTCATGGATTAGGAACAATGAGTCTAGATGTTATTTGAAGCTATATTATGGAGCACTTTGTATTTTCAGACAAGAATTTTGCTTTTGTCTGAAGAGCAATAATAACGTTCTTGAATATATAAGTGATATGAATGTGATAAAGTTAGAGAAATGATGCTTTCAGAATGAAGAAATATCACTAAATTATACTACAAGATCCTTGAAAATAGGGACTGATTCCCCAACCCCCCTCTTTTTTTCTTTATTTGTTAGTTGTAGGTACTTGTTTCTTTGTGATTTGAAACTAGTAGAGGTTGATGATACTTGTTTTGGCAAATGCTGAATGTGAATGACATAGGTTCCATATTGAATCTATAAAATTACAAAAAAATCAAGAGCCCTCAAAAATATCATTAAGAATGCAACAAATAAACTATACTGGGGTTGTACCATGATCACCAACAAAACGATTGCCTTCAATTGCACAAACATTCTGTTGATTTATAAGATTAGAAAAACATATATATTAACTAATGCACTATACAAAGTTGGTAGATGGATTGTTTTAATCAGTCTACTTTACTAATGTTATTAATTAACTGTTTCTTTGTTTTTTTTAAAGTACACCATAATAATATTTACATAATTTCCAAACAATTTAGAATTAACGTTTTAAAACTTAAAGACTTAACTATTGATGCATACTTATATATGTATATGCATATATGTGTGTCTCACACACACACACACACACACACACACACACACACATACATTGCCATGGCGGCCCATGTAATAAAATTGTTCACACAAATAAAGTGTTTTACACATATTAATTGAAGTCACACAACCGTGAGAGATACTTTCGGGTTATTTTTAGCCCCATTTTACAAACCAATAAATATACATTTATCGAGCACTTAATATATGCCAGACAAGGTGGTAAGTGCTACAGAGAAAGACATAAAGCAGCAACAACAAAAACCCTGTGATTGCACTCCATAAGCTTATAACATAAAACATCATTAGGTATATATAAGACCTATACAAACAGAGAGATGGAAGGTAATTTTAGAGTAGGAAAACACTAGTAGTTGTAAAATTAGAAAAATCCTCAGTTAGAAAGAATTTGAGCTAATTCCTTAAGGAAACCGTGGTTTTTAAGAGAAAGAGCTTAAGAATGTGAACATACCAAGCATAAATGAGAGCCCGTATAAAGGCATAGAGACAAAAAAAGTAGAATGAGTGAGAAACAGCTTGGCTGAACTCTGCAAAGTTGTAGAGGAGAATAGAGTCAGAAGACAAAAAAGTCAGGAAGAGGGCAAGTTGTAAAGAGATTTAAATGTTGAAAAGGGAATAAAAGAGGTTATATTTGATTAGGGGCAGCTAAATGATTCAGTGGATAGAGTATCAGATTTGAAGTCAGGAATATCTGAGTTCAAATCTAGCCTCAGACACCAGCTGAATGACCCTGTGCAAGTCACTCAACCTGTGTTGCCTCATTTTCCTCATCCAAGGTTACTAATGGAACCTATCTCTCAGGGTTGTTGTGAGAATCAAATGAGATAATAATTGGAAAGGTCGTAGCACAGTTCCTGGAGCATACTAAATATGCTATAAATGTTAACCATTATTCCTATTATTCCTATTATATTGCAGTTAATGGTAGGTCACTTAAGACTTATATAGAGCATTTATTTATATAGGGCTTACTATGTATCAGGAACTTTACAAGGACTCATGATGGAAAATACTGTTCATCTTCAGAGAGAGAACTGCTAAACTCTAAGTGCAGATTGAAGTATATTTTTGGTTCATTCTTAACATGGTTTCTATGAAATATGTCTTGCATGTTTCCATGTGCATAATTGATATCATATTGCTTGCTCTCTCAATGCTTGGGGGAAAAACTGAAAGGAATGAAAAAATTTAGAATTCAAATTTTTTAAAATGAAAGTTAATAGATTTTTTTAAAGCTAAAAATATAAAGAAAGAAACTGCTAATATTGATTACTTGGATAATTTAATTCAGCTTGTCTGTCTTTAGGGGAGAGAATCTTCATCGGTTGTCTCTATTAGTCAGAGCTTGGCTCCTTTTTAGTCATCTTTTAATTTATACTGTGGTACACTTTGATTTTTTTTAATGCAATTTAAATCACTACACTAGTTCATTCATGTCTCACTAGGTTTCTCTGAATTTTTCACATTTATTGTTTCTTACTGCCCAGTAATATTCTATTACATTTCCAAAAGTTCTAGCTGCTGCTGGGCCCAAAGGCCAAGAGCATTTTACTTTCACCCTCTTAAGTAAAGGGATCATCTGCACCGGTCCCAGCCACAAACCTCCAACCAATTACAACCTGAGGGGTCTATGACATTTTAAAAGAAAGGTCAGATCAGCATACTAGGGACAATTTCTTAAAGCTTGGGTTTTGTCTTTTTCTGCGGTCTTCCTAAAGGGGAAGAGTAAAAAAGTACTGAGAGTAAAATGGATGTCAGTTATAGAACAAGCATCTATTTTCTTCAAACAGAAGCTTAATGCAAAACTCTCAGATGTAGATATTGCTATAAAAACTTAACCAGTACTAAAACATGATTATTGTTACTCACTGTGAAGCAATTGGTTCTTAAGCCCTAAGAGAAGCAGCAATAAGAAAATCTGTCAAATAGGCAATGTTGTGTGTCAGTTGAACTCTGCAATGTCTAATGAGTTCCCTCCAGGTGCAAGTGCTTGGGCAAATGAAGACAGGATTTAAGCTCCTTCTCCCAAAAGGGGTATCCTTTCCAAAAACATACCTACCCTTTCCACCCTTCCACTCCTTTCCCCTCTCCATACACTTATTGTAGGTCCAGGCTTATCTCTCCATTATTTAAGATCATATTGCATATAATCTTTCAAATTCATTAGATCAGCTCCATGACAGGATATATCTAGGTCTAGATCACAGTTTGTTAATCAGTAAAAAGGAAAGGTATCACAAAGCAGGAAAAGCACCTAGAGGCCAAGGTTTAAGTTTCCCTAGTTAAATCTCACTCTTCTAATTGCAGCAGCCTTGTCCTCATCCTTCAGCAAGAGGCTCACAGCACTCTCATATATGTTCAGAGAGATAAGGCCTTAGGAAAGGTCATTCCCTTGTAAAGACATGGTGAGTCCATGATAATTCCTTTTGTACAGAAATTAAAATATTGCTTCTTCAACCCCTAAGTTATGAACCAGAACACACAGGTAAGCAAAGCATTAAAGGCATGTTTTGACATAGAGTAGTATAACATCTTATTCTTATCACCCTTGCCTCTTTTGATGCAGACCTGCTTTGTTTCTAAAGCATTTTTTGTTTGTTTGCTATTAAAAATAATGCTGTTATAGATTTTTTTCAAGAAACATTAGCCTTTTCTTACTCTCTTGGAGTGTCCTGGGTTATATACAAGATAATTAGGTCAAAGGATATGGAATATTTAGTCATTTTTCTACCATTCTTTCAACTTGACATATGGAATGTTTAGAACAATTCACACTTCTCCCAATATTGCATTAAGGCACTTGTTTTCCCATAGTTCCTCCAACATTGACCATTCTTATTTATTAGCATCATTAATACTTTGTAGTGTCTGAGGCAAAATCTCACATTTATTTCAGTTAACATTACTGCTATTTTTAGAGATCTGAAGTATGATTTCATGTGATAATTTTGGAGCTTAAAGTTCTTTTGAAAACTGATTTGACCACTTTGAACAATGTCTCGGTGTAATAGATAATTGGTCAGTTCTCTATATCTCTTTTTTATTTTTTAAAATTTATTTATTTTTAATTAACTTTTGTTTATTTTTAGTTTACATCATTGATTTTCAAAAGATTTTGAGTTACAAATTTTCTCCCTGTCTTTCCCCTACCCACCACCCCAAAACAATGATCCCACTGTATAACGCATCCCCCTATCTGCTCTCTACTATATCCTCCCTCATCACCCCTCTGACATTCTGGTAGGGCAAGATGGATCTCCCTATGCCAGTGCCTATATGCCTATATATCTTATTTCCCAGTTGCATGTTAACTATATACACATACACACACACATATTTATATGATTAACATTTGATTATAGAACTTTAAACTCTACATTCTTTCCCTCCCTCCCTTGTCACCCACACCCACTGGAAAGACAAGCAATTCAATACATGTGTAGTTACATAGAAAATCTCCACAATGGACATATGGAGTAACACTGACTATATTTCCCTCCTTTCAATCCTGCCCTCCACTTGTTCTATTTTCCACTTTGTCTCTGTCCCTTTCCAGAATTGTGTGCTTCTAACAACCCTCCCCCCCAACCTGTCCTCGCCTCCATCATCTACCCTCTCATCCCCTTCCCACCTACTCTCCTGTAGGGCAAGATACCCAATTCAGAGTGTATGTTATTCCGTCCCTAAGCCAAATTCAATGAGAGTAAGGTTGACCCATTCCCTTTTTGCCTTCCTGTTCATCCCCTCCACTGCAACAGTTATACCTTGCCTATTCTACATGAAATGATTAACCCCATTCTGTCTCTCCCTGTCTCCTCCCATTCTATTCCTCTCCAATCTGTTAATTTCACCTTTTAAAATATCATCCCTTTCTATCCAACCAATCCCCTGCTCTCCATTTATGTACATATATGTACACAGACTCACATATATATTCATATGCATATATACCATCCTATATAGACATATGTGCATGCATACATATACACATATACATATACATATATACATATATATACATATATACATATACATATGTGTATATGTATATATGTATATACATTTATATTCCTTTCACCTACTTTCATACTGAGAAAAGTTTCTTAAGTTACCATTATTATTTTTTTCAGATTGGCATATAAATAGTTCAATTTTGATAAGTCCTTTATGATTTCTTTTCCATGTTAACCTTCTAATGCTTCTTGTATCTGAATGTCAAATTTTCTATTCAGTTCTGTTTTTTTTTCCTCAAGAATGCTTGAAAGTCCTCCACCACGTTGAACAACCATATTTTCCCCTGAAACGTTATACTCAGTATTACTGGGTAGGTAATTCTTGGTTTTAATCCTAGCTCCCTTGATCTCTGGAATATCATATCCCAGGCCCTTTGGTCCCTTCATGTAGAAGCTGCTAGATCCTGTGTTATCTGAATTGTGTTTCCACAGTACTCAAATTGTTTCTTCTTGGCAGCTTATAATATTTTCTCCTTAATCTGGGAACTACGGAACCTGGCTATAACATTCCTAGGAGTTTTCTTTTGGGGATCTTTTACAAGAGGTGATCAGTGAATTCTTTCAAGTTCTATTTTGCCCTCTGGTTCTAAAATATCAGGGCAATTTTCCTTTAGAATTTTTTGACGGATGATTTCTAGGGTTTTGTTTTTTTTTTTTAATCATGGCTTTCAGGTAGTCCAGTAATTTTTACATTGTGTCTCCTGGATCTCTTTTCCAGGTCATTGGCTTTTTCAATAAGATATTTAACATTGCCTTCTATTTTTTTTTCATTTGTTTGTATCTGTTTAATAGCATCTTGATTTCTCATAAAGTCATTGTTAAATGTCCCTCACCTCGGACTCTGGGGACCCTACTCTAAACGTCCCCCAACTCGGACTCAGGGAACCCTACTCTATAAATGTCCCCCAACTCTGACTCTGGGGGCCCTATTCTATAACTTACCTCTTCCAGGTGCTTTCCTCCTCTCTGGCTTCGGTCGTCACCAGCTTCAAGACCCGCTTGAAGAACTAGCACCCCCCCCACAGAGCAACTCAAGATTCGGGCAAACGGTAAGGATGTTTATTGCAGGATATACAGGAACAGAGAGAGCTACACGCACGCGGTTCCCCTTTTTATACCCTAGCTTTTGATTCCCGCCTCAGAGTGCCGTCATCGCCGGGTGAGCCACTCACGTACAGCCCCGAAGATAAGGAGACATCTCGCGTGATCATGCCTTCTTCACTGAGACATGCGCGGGCCTCTACCCTGTCCCCAGGCTGTCGTGGTGCGCCCCCAGTGGCTGATGACGTCAAACACCCTTACAGTCATTTGCTTCAATTTGCTCC
>CM053583.1:237152406-237172561 GCA_028627135.1 Pseudochirops cupreus
TCAATTTTTTTAAGGCATTCTTCTTCTCATTGGCTTTTTGGGCCTCATTTGCCATTTGAGTTTGTCTACTTTTTAAGGTGTTATTTTCTTCAGTAAGGTTGTTGACTCTCTTATTAAGATTTTCTTGCATCCTCATTTCTCTCCCCAATTTTTCCTCCACTTCTCTTATTTGGTCTTCAAAATCCTTCTTAAGCTCCTCTATGGCCTGCAACCAATTTACATTTTTCTTGGAAGCTTTCGTTACAGGAGTTCTCACTATGATTTTCCATGCTTTGATCCTTTTTGTCCAAAAAAAGGAATCTAAAGTTGGATTGCTGTGTTTACTCTGCTTCTTTTGCCTGCTCATGTTACCAGTCAATTACTTGACCTTCTACTGACTCCACTCAGTAGAACTCTGCTTTCAGAGGGGAAAGCTCTTTCCCAAATTGCTGGGGTTTTCACAGCTGCCAGAGCTCTTAGGAGGCCACTATCTCTCCAGCCCCTACCAGGTTTGGTTCACTAAAAAACACCTCAAGACCACCACCCAAGACCGTGATCCTGATCCAGGCAGCTCAAGGCAAGCGCACTTAGCTTCTAAATGACCACCTGGCCCCCATGTAATCTGCAGGCCAGGAGCTCTGAAGCAGCCACATGGAGGTGGCTGCAGGGCTGCTGCTTCAGACTGCTTCTACCTCCAGAGGCAGTTGGCTGCACCCTCTCCCCCAAATTTAACTGAGTTCCACTAATCTTTCCCTTTGTCCTTGGCTCTTATGGGTTGGTAATTCTGGAAACCGCCACAGCTGCTGGTCATCTGCTCTCCTGAATGCTCCAGCCAAGGCTTCTCCTGGATGGCCTTGGGCTAAAACTGCATGGGGCTGGGCTTGGCTCCCAGCATGCTGCAATGAACCCCTGCCCATCTGCCTGCTAGGCTGCCTTTGGCAGGAACTTTGTTACTATGACCTTTTGTGGGTTCTTGAGCTCTAAAATTTGTTTAGAGTCATATTTCATAGGTATCTGAGGTGGTTATGGGAGGAACTCATGGATTTCTCCTGCTTCTACACCACCATCTTGACTCCAAGTTCTCTATATCTCTTAAATATCATATATTTATCAGTGACACTTCAAGAAAACACTTTTGCTATGCAGAATTTTCACTTATTCCATCTTTGTTGCATTTGATGCATGAAAAAATAATTTTGTACTATCAAAAGTCTCAGGCTTTTGGGTGAAGCCAATATGATGGAATAAAAGCAGGACCTTTCTTGAGCTCTGTTCCAACCACCTCCAATACCTGTAAAATATTATTCTAAACAAATTTTAAAGCTGCAGAATCCACAAAGAGACAGAGAGAAACAAATCTCCCACTGAAGGCAGCCTGGCAAGCCTACAGGAAGAGTCTATCACACTGGTCTGGGAGGCAAGCACAGTTCTGGATCAACAGCTCCAGCTTAGACCTGGGGCAGCCCAGACCCAAGGCACAGACAAGGCTGGAGCAGACTTCAGGAGAGAGAATCACTGGCAGTTTTAGCAGTTTCCAGACTTCTCAACCCATAAACACCAAAAAGAAGTAAAAAGTCAGTGGGAGAACTCTGTTGTAACTGGGTGAGAAAAGAGCAAGGACCAGCCCCTACCCCAGGATGGTGCAAGTGACTGTAGCTGCAATGGGTGCCACTATTGCAGGGTCAAGCTTCAGGCTTTGAGATGGTAAGGGGACCAAGTGACTGTCCAAAGGCAATCACAGGACTCTCTTTGCTGACAATGAGGCAGGGTTCTCTTGCATTGCCTGGCTTGGATATGGGTCTAAGCCTTGGGTGGCAATCCTGGGGTGAAGAACGCTGGCATGGCAGCTTGTTGAGGTTATGGAGATAAAGTCCTCACAGTTCTGAGGCAAATGCCTGGAACAAACCCTGACAACAGTAGCTCAAAACCCCAGAACTTTGGGACACAACACTGTGCGCTCTGAAAGTAGAGTTCTACTGTGGCAAAGAGCTCAAAAGTCAAGTAATTGCCTGGCAGGATGAGCAAACAGAGGAAGTGCAATCAGAGTATACAATCTTTTTTGGGGGGACAAGAAGGATCAAAACATAGAAAAAGAGTAAGAAAACAAAGTCAAAACTCCTTCATCAAAAGCCTCCCAGAAAAATAAGAATGGGTCAGAGGCCATGGAGGAGGTCAAGAAGGATTTTGAAAATCAAGTAAAAGAAGTAGAGGAAAAATTTGGAAGAGAAATGAGAATGATGCAAGAAAATCATGAAATGAGTCAACAACCTGACTGAAGAAAATTACACTTTAAGAACAGACTAAATCAAATGGCAAAACAGGTCCAAAAAGTCAATAAGAAGAATGCTTTAAAAAGCAGACTTAGCTAGCTGGAAAAGAAAGTACAAAAGCTCACTGAAGAAAATAATTCCTTCAAAATTAGATTGGAGCAGATGGAAGCTAATGACTTTATGAGAAATCAATATAAAATAAACAGATCCAAACAAATGAAAAAGAAACATAGAAGGCAATGTAAAATATCTCATTGGAAAAACCACTGACCTGGAAAATAGATCTAGGAAATATGATGCAAAAATTATCAGACTTCCTGAAAGCCATGATCAAAAACAGATCCTAGACATTACCTTTCAAAAATTATCAAGCAAAATTGAGCTCCCCAGAGGGAAAAACTGAAATTCAAACAATCTATCAATTGCCTCTTCAAAACGATGCCAAAAAAGAAAATACCTTGGAATATTATAGCCAAATTCCAGAGTTCCCAGGTCAAGGAAAATATTACATGCAGTCAGGAAGAAACAATTTGAGTACCGTGGGAACACAATCAGCATAACACAGGATCTAGCAGCTTCTACATTAAGGGATATAAGGACTTGGAATATGATATTCCAGAGACCAAAGGAGCTAGGATTAAAACCAAGAATCACCTACCCAGCAAAACTGAGTATAATATTTCAGGGGAAAATAGGGATATTCAATGAAATTGAAGACTTTCAAGAATTCTTGATTGAAAAAGCAAAGCTGAACAGAAAATTTGATTTTCAAGGACAAGAAGCAAGAGAAGCATGAAAAGATAAATAGGAAAGAGAAATCATAAGGGATTTATCAAAGTTGAACTATTTACATTCCTACATGGAAAGACAATATTTGCAACTCATGAGACTTTTCTAAGTTTGAGGATAGTTGAAGGGATTATTATACCTACACACACACATGTATGTATATCTATATACATATGTGTGTATGTATACATACATGCATATATCCACACACATGCACACATATATGTACATAGATATGTGCACCCAGCTATATATGTATGTGTACATATATACATGCACATATATGTATAACTGGATTGTGCATGCACATATGTGTGTACATGTATACACTGACAGAGGGCACAGGGTGATGTGAATGTGAAGGGATAATATCACAATATAAAATTAAGAGGTGAGAGAGGAATATATTTGGAGAAGGAGATGAGGAGAGATAGAATGGTGTAGATTATCTCAAATAAAGGAGGCAAGAGAAAACTGTACAGTTGAGGGGAAGAGCAGGAAGATAAAAGGGAAAGAGTCAACCTTACTCACTTTGGATTTGGCTTAAGGAGGAAGTAACATACACACTCAATTGGATATCTTACCCTACAGAAAAGTAGGGGGGGAAGGGGAAAAGAGGGGGAATTATAGAAGGTGGGAAAATTGAGGGAGAAGGTACTTAGAAGCAAATGCTTTTGAAAAGGGACAAGGTCAAAGGAGGAAATACAATAAATGTGGGGAAGGTTAGGATGGAAGGAAACATAACTAGTCTTTTACAATATAACTGTTAAGGAAATGTTTTGCATTACTACATATGTGCAACCTGTAATGCATTGCTTGTCTTGTCTATGGGGGTGGTTGAGGAGGGAAGAAGGGAGAGAATCTGGATCTCAAAGTTTTAAAAATAATTGTTAAAAAAATGTTTTTTTTACACGCAACTAGGAAATAAGTCAAACAGGCAATGGGGTATAGGAATCCATCTTGCCATACAAGATAGTAAGGGGGAGAGATTCAGGGGGAATATAAGAGAGCTCAAATTGGGAAGGAGTATTCAGTATGCTTGCCATCTTGGGGTTGGGGGTAGGGGAAAGATGAGAAGAAAATCTGTAACTCAACATCTTGTGGAAATGAATGTTGAAAACTAAAAATATTTTTTAAAAAATTCTCAGTTTTGCATTTTATGATCTCATCTGTTCCTTCTTTAGTTAAGAAAGCTCCTCTTGTTGAGTTTTGAAAGAAACCTCCTCCAATTCTATCATTTTAAATTTTTGAAAATGATATGACCTTCTAGATCCTGATCCCATACTAAATTTGTTGAAGTACCCAGTGAATAATGTTTATATAAAAGTAATTGCTGCCTAATCCTTTGACATTTGTTCCTAGGTTCTTACCAAAGTGGGAGTCTTGCCCCCCCCACTCCCATAATTCATGTTCTTGAGTTTATCTAAAACTAAACTACAGCTTTTGATGGCCTCTATTTTCTTGCTTATATACTTTGTACAAGTAATCTGCTTCCTATCTTTTAGCTATTTCCAAATGGACTTTAGTTTTTAATGACTAATTCCCTATAATATAATGTGTTATGTAGTAATTCCATGTTAAACTTATTTCCACTTTTTCAATGAATTTAACTTGGCAATCTAGTTATTTTTTTTCTTCTAAATGAATGTTGCCATTACTTAATTTATTTTTAAAAAATATCCACTTTTTCTAGTTTGTTATAACATTAAATTTATAATATAATTTAGGTTTCATCATTTTTATACTATTATCATTGTCCAAACATAAGTTGTGAATATTTTTTTAAGTTCAGTTATGACAGACAGCCAGGAAAAATGTATAGAGTTTGGAGATGGACTGACTTGTATAATCAATACTTGAGGAGATATAGGAGATTTTGTGGAAGGGAGGTTGTGGGTAAGTTGTAAAAAGACTGGCAGAGTAGGAAGGAAATTAGGCTATGAAGTGGTGTAAAAACCAAACAAAGGATTTTATATATAATCTTGAAAGTAATAGGGAGCCACTGAAGTTAATTGAGTGGATAGTGAATAGGTCCAAAGAGATGAACAGGTCATACCTATTCTTTAGGAAGATTAATCTGATAGCTGGTCTAAAGAGGGGAGAGTCTTCACGCAGAGAGAACAACCAGAAGGCCACATAGCTTAGGGATGAAGTGATGAGGGCTTACATAAGGGTAGTAACAGTGTCAGGGGTTAGAAAAAGGCATATTCAAGAGATGTTACAGAGGGAGAAATGACAGGACTTGACAAATTATTAGATCTGAAGGTGTGAGAAAGTGAGGAGACAAGGATAATACTTTGATTCGAAGCCTGGGAGTATGTTGGTACCTCCAAAGTGATAAGAATTTTAGAATGGGAAGGGTAAGGGGAAAAGATAATTAATTGAATTTTGTACTTATTTAGTTTAAGATGTGTATGGGACTTCCAGTTGGTGATGTACAATAGATGACTGGAGATTTGAATCTGACAGTCAAGAGAGAGATTAGGGTTGGATAAGTAGCTTTGAGAATCATCTGTGTAGAGAAGATAATTGCATTCAATTGTCATGCTCACTGTTGTAATCACCAAGCAAAATAGTATAGAGGGAGAAAAGAAGAGGGCCTTGGGAGACACACACAGTTAATAGGCATGATTAGATGATTGTCCAATAAAAGATATTGAGGAATGGCCAGATAGATAAGAATCAGGAGAGAGCAGTGTCATGAAATCTAGATACAAGAATATCAAGGAGAAGGTGACTGACAATGTCAAAAATTGTAGAGAGGTCAAGAAGGAAGCAAATTGTAGATAAGTCATTAGATTTGGCATTTAATAAATGATTGGTAACTTTGGAGAGAGTAGTTTTAGTTAAATGATAAGTTTGGAAATAAGTCTGTATGCAGAGATTTAAGAAGTGGGAAGAAAGGAAATGGAAGCACTTATGAATTTTTCAAGGAACTGAAATACAACAGAGGAAAGATAGGTTTTAAGGATGGGGAATAGATATTTATGTTGTTAAGCAGTAAAGAAGAAACCATAAAGCAGAGAGAGAGAGACTGAAGATAAGCAAGAAAGTAGGAACGATAGAGGTAGCAATTTTCTGGACAACACTGGATGGAATGGAATCACTTTTGCAGGTATGGTGACTTTCATTGAGGTCTACAAACTTGTTACCATGTGTATGTGCATTTTCTACATATTTACATGTGTGTGAATGCACATATTCATGCATGTGTATATGTATATGTGTCTGCATTCACATATGTAGATAAGATGCATGTGCACAGTATTTTTGAAAAAAATGTATCAAATCACTTCAGCTAGTTGAGCATCTTTTTTTCATGCTTAGGTTTAGCTTTGTAGAATATATTAATTTTGGCTGTTAACTGAACTTTCTAAACATATTCAACTTGGATTCTTTGCAAACAAGTAGTGACTGTTCATTTATCATTGGCATCCCTTGGGAATCAAGAAATAGACAGTTATGGGAGTTTTCCCAACTTCACATGCATCCCAAACACCACTTCCCCATAAGAATTGTAACCCAGACACAGAGTAATTACAGGTTAGCACACAGAAGAAGAGAGAATCCTTTTATGAATTTCAACTGTAGAATTCTAAGAGTAAGAGCATTCATTCAATGCTCCTACTGCACCAGCTTCCATCTCTTCATAATAGCAACACAGTAAAATTAATAAGCTTTTGGGGATATGCCATGTCATTCCTTTGATATTGCAGTGATACTGCCCAAAGAATCCTCATATGCCCAGTCCTGTAAAAGGAAGGAGACACTAGCATGTGAAGAAATAGAGAAAAATGGAAGAGGAATTAGGGAGATTGAAAAAAATACTCTTTTTTGTTTGTAGTACAACTCATGGAAGATATCCTCCCCCCCCCCAAAAAAAAAATATTGTGATTCAGCTTTACCCTGTAAGAGGAGACAGATGCTAAATTTGCCCACACTTGATAAGGAAAGAAGAGTGAAACATTGAATTGAGGTGAAGTACCAGGGTGGATGACTGCATCATATCTTAAACCCAACCCTCAGTCTATTCCTAATCCCTTAGAGGTTACTCAGAGACCCAGATCTATAAATCTTATAACATTAAAAAGAAGATGAAGCAATCTTGCAGCTAGCCTCAAAGGTTTGCAAATCCTCAAGGTGGAGATATTATAAAAGAGTGGAGAGAAATGTTAAAAGAAAGAGAGAGAGAGAGAGAGAGAGAGAGAGAGAGAGAGAGAGAGAGGAAGAAAAAAAGAAAGAAGGGAGGAAGGAAGGAAGAAAAGAAAAAAGAAAGAAGGAAGGAAGGAAGGAAGGAAAAAGAAAGTCAAGAATGATTAGATGGATAAATAAGATACATAAAAGAAAAAAATCAGGAACAAATATATTTGAGAAATTTGAGTCCTCAGGGCAGAATTAAAGAACACAATGGATAGATGGGGGAGGGGAGTATATAAGGCTGCAAATCACTCTAAAGAACTGAAAGATGAACATATATGGAACACTAAAATACTAATATGAAGATTCATTTTGGAGATGGAAAGTTAAATGGAACACTGAAAGAACATGAGAATTCTAAATAAGACAAAGCCATTGACTTTTAAGACAAGATGCACACAAAGAAATAACTTAAGAATTACAGGTCTCCCAGAAGAATGTGATAAATCAAAAAAATTAAAAAAAATATCCAAATGCAGGAAAACAGTCTAGAACATGTGAAGAGAGACAACAAAGCATCAGTTGAGGGTATCAAAGTAAAAAAAAAAATACTTCAAACTCCAGGACAATAGTGGTTAAAGTTAATTTTTAATGAAAAAAAAAATTCAAGTAACCAAAAAGAGACCTTCAGATTTGAAAGAATGAAAGTTTTAATATTTCAGAGTTGTTCTGTAGTCACAAGAAATCTTGCAAAGGAAAGGAACTGTATGTTCTGAAAACCACAGAAGCTAAAGCTGTAATACAAATTTTCAGTACTTATAAACAACAACAACAAAGAGTTGATGTTTAACAAAAAGGGATCATTACAGACATTGCTTGGAGAAGGGAAACAGATATTAAAAGAAGATTCCACTTAGCCATACCCCAAACAAAAGAAAGACATGACAGATAACTTATTTAATTATTTCATTTTTCAATTGTGTCTGACTAATCCTGACCCCGTTTGGAGTTTTCTTGGCAAGGATACTGGAGTGATTTGCTATTTCTTTTTCCTGCTCTGTTTACAGATGAGAAAATTGAGGCAGAGTTGAGTGACTTGCCCAGGGTCACATAGCTAAGTGTCTGAGACCAGATCTGAACTTAAGAAAATAAATCTTCTTTCCTCCAGCTCTGGGATTGTATCCACAGCCCCACCTAAGAGTGCTTTTGTCTCTGTTTTGTTTTGGTGGTGGTCATTTTTAAACAAAAGACACAACTACAGGATAAAATATGGCAATAGAATGTGTGTGTGTGTGTGTGTGTGTGTGTGTGTGTGTGTGTGTGTGTGTGAAAGAGAGAGAGAAAGAGAGAGAGAGAGAGAGAGAGAGAGAGAATGTTGTTCAAGAATGTTGTTCATTTTTAGCCTAGCCTCTTCAACAAGGACAGCTATAAGCTCTCTTCTTATCACTTTGTTGATGTTGGATATCATTGGCCTATAAGTCCCTTTTTTTCTTTTTTTTTCCAGATCAAAAGTCATTCACTTTGACACTTTGAAAACAGAAGCTAAGTCAGAGTTGAATAGCACTATGCTCTCTCCAATGCCACATCCATGTCAAACTGAAAAGTCTTCTCTTTTCCTTAATGTAATTGTAAGAAAAAAAGAAAAAAAACACATCAACTTTTCATCAAATCTGTTTCCTCCTGAGTCAGCTCACTCCAAGCTTTTACTAAGACTATTCTTTCATGCTTAGACATCATACTTTGTATTCATCCTTTTTTACCTGTCCCTTTTCCCATATTTTGTACATACTTAAAAATTAAACTACCTTGTGCATCTACCTCTGAATGTATCCTTATGAAAAATTGACATATGCATGTTAAGAAAAATAAATACTTCAGTTCAAATTTTGGCTCTACCCTCTTGTTACTTTTGGAACTATGGGCAAATTACTACAAGGCTGGAAGCATTTATTAAGCATTTACTGTATTTCAGGTACTGTCCTAAATGCTAGAGATACAAGTAAAAGTAGGAGAAACTTCCCTCAAGAAGCATATGTTTGGGGGCTGCTAGGTGGCAAGTGAATAGAGCACAGGCCCTGGAGTCAGGAGGACCTGAGTTCAAATCCAGCTTCAGACACTTTACACTTACTAGCAGTATGACCTTGGGCAAGTCACTTAACCCCCAACTGCTCTGTCTTCCCTCCTCCAAAGAAAAGCAAAAAAAAAAAAAGAAGAAGAAGCATATGTTTTAAGGGGAGGAGACACAAAGAGAGTTGAAAAAAGAGAGCAAAGAATTAGTCACACAGGGGCATGGTATCATGGAATCAAAGTCCTAGAAGTCAGAAATACAGTCAGAGAGAATGAATTTGGACCAATTTGGGTTCCTCTCCAAAATGGAGGCCCTGGAAGGCATTCTTTAATAAAAGAAGGGGACCAGAATGGCAGAGGGATATTCCAGGAAGAGAAGGCTATAGACACTGACTGATATTACAGTGTAAGGAGGATCCAGGTGCTAAGGGAAGTTGCAGAGTGAAAGTACACCTAAAGCATTGTGGCAAAGTCCAGAAAGTTGAAAGCAGAGTCAGAAAGGGAACTTTACTTTTAGGTTTGTTTCTGCGTGTGTAAAAAAAGGAAATTGGAATAAATTATCTCTGAGGTTCCATTCATTTCTGTATAAATGATTCTATCATTCGGAAAAATATATAATCCAAAGAGAACATGTTGTTGTTGTTTCATGGCTTCTGTTAAATCTATATGCCATCTTTAATTCAATAATAATTTACTTTTGCACACCTCTAAGCAATTTGACATTCAAAAACCCTATTGAAACACATTTTATATTGGACATAACTTCCTAATTTTTATTATGTGAATCATTTTTAATGTATGCTGGGGGAGGGGAGATTCTGAAACAATCAGGAGTTTCATTGCCAAGCTAAAATGCCCTTCCCTCTTCCATGCTAAAATGATTACATTACATACACCAGAAACCTTTTAAAGCATTTGAAATAGAACAGCCTTTATGACATATTTGCTACAGTGTGGGTAGGCTGAATAAGCAGTTGTGCAGATGGATGTTTAAATCAATTTCGGGTATAAAGCATGACCCCTTTGGATTTCATTTCATGACTCACTTCATTATCATAGAAGAATTTACATGAGAATCAAATTCAGCTACTGTTTTGATGATTTTCATTTGATACAGCAGTCTAGTCAAGCTATGTGAGTTGTTAACTCTTCTTGATATCTCCTTTGCCCCACCTTCTCACTCTATTTCACTTATCTCCTCCTCCCATAAAAGACTTCTCAAGTATTTGTGTCAATACTGTAAAGTTATGCTATACATAGAATCAAAGACTTTTGAGAGCCTTAAGGATTATCTAGTCTAACCACCTTATTTTATAGATGTGGAATGAAGAGGAATTACAATTACTTATGCACAGGAACATGACCTCTAAGTCGCAGAATGTGGGCTAAATTCCTGTCTTTTGATTCTCGGTCCTGTTTTATTCCCAGTATACAAACACACAAGTAAAGAATGAATTAAGTAAGACATGGTACTCTGATGGGAATTATGTGACAAACTAATAGATACAAAGTCCAACTATAATAGAAGATGTGACTTGTCATAGTAGAATGAGCAGTAGATTTTTCAAATATCTAACAGATTTTAATTCCAAAATTTAATGAATAGTATTCATGATCTTTTTAGAGACTTCAACCCAACTGAGAGACTTTCAGCACTGTTAAGCAACCATCTACACAAAGAAATCCCAGTGCAAAGCTATCTGGGTTATGTCTAAAGGCACCAGTAGGTTTGATGAGCATCAATATGTTACCATCTAAAAGAATTCTTAGCCTTACAAACAAATCCAACCTTTTTTCATCATTATTAGCTATTTTACATCAAGCCCTAAAACTGCAGTTTCATATTCTGTCTGTCTGCAATGTTCCCAGTAATTCAAGAAATAAATTATTAAATAGTTTACCTACCCCATAGGTTTGCTCATGCCTTACAAGAGTTTTGCTGTTTAAAGATGAAACATATAGGAAGATTTCAAAACCTCAACTATGGCAGACATGGCAATTACCACAAGACCCAGGGCTGCTGATATCTTGGATCTCTAACAACAAATCAGCCTGTTATTCACCATCTTGATAACCATCAATAAATTAGTAGGCTATTCCCAAAGAAATTCTATTTAGTACTCAAATTAATAAAACATCACTTTCCCATTCAATATGTAGATATCATGCCAGGAAAAGGGGAGCTGGGGGAAGGAACCTGACCCATCTGCCAGCTGGCATTTTGGAGCTGAATGGCCAAAAGCCAAATGGCTGTCATTACTTCAGTCACAGAGGAACGAAAAGCAGTTTCCTTGCTAAACATACATACCCTTTGCTATTTGAAGTTTGCCCCAGGAATAAACTAATTGCTGCTGTAAAACACAATTTCATCCCATACCAGCATCCATCTGGAAACTCTGCAGGGACAAATATAAAACTGACAGCAGGGTGTTTTAATTTTTTAACTTTAATAAGACTATTGATATTTGGCTGTCAATTAGCTCTTCACAATGAAATTAATGGATTGGTTTGTGTAAAATAAAAATATTTACATTTAAAAAATGTTGATAAGCATTTTATACATATATCATTTCAGCTTCAAAACAATTCTATGTGGCAAATAAGATATTATTATAGCCCATTTTATAGGTGGAGAAATTGAGGCTTCAGGGTTAAGTGACTTACTCATCAATACAGCTGGTAACTGTTAGAAATTTGCTTAATTGACAGGTCTACCTGACAACAAATGTAGCTTGATGTGCCATGCTAGATTTAATGTGTAATCCTCATTGTGGTGTTATTTGACTTTTTCATATGATGTATTATTTTGAAATGGAGGATTGTTTTTATTTTCATGTGCAATCTAGTGAATAAAGAGCTGGCTTCAGAATTCCAACCCCTGAAACATATAAGTTAGGTGATCCTGGTCAAGTCATTTCAGAGCCCTAGGCACTCTTTAAAATGCTAGTTGTTGACAACGTATGGACCTGTGTGGTTGGGAAATTTCTTCATCCTCTGAAAATTCTCAATGCACGTCCAACCATTCATTCCCCCCAAAAGTTACAAGATCAATCTCTGTTCCTATCCTTTTATACTATTCTGGTCAGATAAATTAAAGAACACCCAAAAATATTGTCAAAGAAATTCTAAAAGTTCTCATGCATGCATGAGAATCTGCGAAGCTATGTTGTATAATCCATCAACATTTTGCTAGCTTATTTCTTAAACTGAACAAATTTGTTGCAGCACTTTTGAGTCATTTTTGAAGACAGAATTGAAGCCTGAACAATGGTAGCTCCTTTGCTGATATAGATAGGGGTGGGAGTGAAGAGGTCAGGAAACAACTGCTCAGTTTAAATTATGCAATCCTGATAAAGAAAAAATGGCAGAAGCATCTTTAAAAAGCAGTGCATGCAGGTTTTTTTTCCCCCTGAAATGTTAAGTGAGGCAGTTGAGAGAGAGAGAGAGAGAGAGAGAGAGAGAGAGAGAGAGAGAGAGAGAATAAGTGAGTAAGGGAGTGAGAGGGAGAGGTGATAAATGCTGCAAGAACACATACATATGCAAACATATATATATATATATATATATATATATATATATAAACAATTATAGTTGTACAGAAATCTTACTGATAACTATATATTTAAAGACCAATATAAAACATAGAAGCAGTCAAATGAGCAAAGGAAAAAATATAAAAAGAATAAAAGAAAGAAGACAAGGCAAAGGAGAGGAAAAAAGAAAAGAAAGAAGGAAAAGAATAAAAGAAGAGAAAAGAAATGAAAGATAGATTGCTAAGATGAGATACACTTGTGAAATGTAATGCAAGGAACAGAGCATTTTAATGTACAAGCTCTTGCCAAATTCAAAAAACTTTTTGGAGTGCCTTGTATATTCAAAAAAAAAAAAAAAAGACAGTTGTACTGGATATTCCTACACCCCTATGTGGGGGATGTAACATAATACCTACAAGTAATCTACCACATATTTACATCCTTAGCCTTTATTTCCCTTTAGAGCTCTCCTTATGCCTTGCACGTGCTAGGTACTTAATAAATGTTCATCAAGTCAGTTCAATGAAGTTAACAGAGAGAAACCACAACTAACTACTTAACTCCAATTCCACTTTCTTCTCCATCAAGGAAAATAGTGCTCAAACTGATAATGAGGAGAAAAAAAAATCATTAAAAATGAAGCCTAAGGTGAGTGAGCATTTATTAAATGAGCTCATATCTGCTACAAAACAATTTGTTTTCCCTCATTCAGAAAAAATACATATGCACTATGTATATATAGATAGAGAGAGAGAAAGAGATTTATAGATAGATAGATAGATAGATAGATAGATAGATAGATAATTTAGGGGGGTGGGTGTATAACATTAAAGGACAGGAATAAAAAATTTCATCAAGGAAATGCATAATAGGAAAAGAAGATGGACTCGTCATCATGACATGAGGACATGAGAGAGCCAGGATACCCCCACTGGAATCTTTATGATCCTTTAGAAAACAAAGAAAGCCTTGAGCAAAGTGTGGTGAATTTATGGTAGAATATAGACAATTAACACAGGATGGGAGGCACATAAAGGTTGCAATAATTGCAGAGAACATTCAAAAAGATGAGATCACAGATTCATTTGAGAAAGTTTTAGTATATGAGAGCATTCTGACAATAAAACTATACAAAAACAGAATAGTCTGACTTACTAGGTAATGAATTTTCTGTTCCTGGAAGCATCCAAGTAGGGACACATGCAGCACTGCTTTATAATATTATCATACTTGTTAGGAAGCTGGACTAAATTACCTCTAAGGTCTCTCTAATTCTAACATTCCATGATTCTTTCATTCCAATGACTTGCACAGTCTTTACCAAAGTGAAGATTTTGAGGAAGTGTAAGCCACTAGAGTAACATTAACAAGTTCTTGCTGCAGGGCAATATATGATAGAATAGGCCATGATACCATAGTGTCTCTTAGATGAGACCCTTGTGCTCTGAAAGAGTTAATGGAGCTTCCAATGTGCAATTTTCTTTACAGCCATTATGTCAGGAACTTGTTCAACAACTATCATCTGCTGCTGGTAGTGGTAGTTGCTTCTGTACTAATCAGACATAGAGTGATTTGAAAAACTCTAGGCTTTGCAAGATCAAACTGAAGTTCAGAATTCCCTTAAGCAAATTTCCTTTATGACCTAGAATATGTAAGGGCATTTTACATCATTTTAGAATTTAGGCTGCTTTTGCATTATTTTCTGACTTTGATAATAATCTATTCCTGCACCAAATAGGGAATTGGAGCAATTGATCTCTAGCATCCTTTACAACTTTGCTATTATTCTCTTTGTATTTTTATGTGGCCTCATCATCCTAAGTTTAAACACTGGACTACATATTTAAGACATTGAATTTTCAAGCAAGCCATACTTAAGTGATCTTACAATAGATTTCTTATTTTTATTTTTTACAATTCGGAGTAAAACTCCTATGCAGCTCGATTCTGTATACTCTATGTGCTTGAGCTATTAGCACTTATTCTAACCAGAAGTGACAAGTCATGCTGACCTATGGAAATGCAATCATGAAAACTTCCAATAATGTGGAAGAAAATAACAGTGAATAAAACACTAATTTGGGGAAATACTACATTTGTATTCTGCAAGTAGCTTTCTGATTGATAACAGTGAGAGCTTCTAGCAAAGACAGAAGGAAAACTATAACCCTAGGAGATGTTTTAAATTAGAAATGAAATTCCCTAACCTGTGGAGATTAACCAGGTTGGGCAGCATCTTTGGTAATGACTGATTGATTGTTTTCATCTCAACACCTAACACTATTGGTCTTTGCTTTCCATAAGGTAGAGGGATGTGTAAAAGAATATTGTTCTGGGAAAATGTCAAGACATCACATATTTGTTATATTCAAATAAAATGTGTTTGAAGGAGATGAGTTTACAAGAAATAATGGGTTTCTGCTGGTGAATTGTTTTATATTTCTTCGTAATAAGTAATGTTGTGGGAAACAGAAGAATTGATAGTTCATGTTCCTTTCTGTGCATTAATGATGAATTGGTCCATGTTATTTGACCAAAAAGAATGGGAATTTTTCTGGAGGGAATGGATTATTTGTAATGAGACCCTACTACTGTGAGGATTTATGAGGTTTCAGTTTAGATGCTCTCCTTACAAATGGGGTTCTGCACTAATATAAGTAGTCAACTAATGATTAAGGAAATTCTGCCAATGCTCAGACTTACTCACACAAATACACACAGAGCCAGGAGTTCACCATTTTGTCATTTGGGGATAAATCATGCAGTGTTTTAAGGGGATTACAATCAGTGATAAGTAAAGTAGTTTTGTCAAATGAAAAGCCCTTGAAACCTTATCTCTGACCTTTCTTCTTTACAAAATCAAAGAAAAATCCATTAACTTTTCTCCTCTTTTTTAGTTTCAGCTGAGATTGAAAAGGAAACTCTTCTTGTGGAGCAAAATAAGGCAAAAGTCATATTTCCAAGAAGTCATCTGGAGAATCTTGCAAAATTGCTCCCCCCAATCCCCTACCTCCAATGCCCCCCTCCCTTCCCTGTTGAATGCCACCCTCCCCACCCTGAATTTGCCAATGTTCTGAGTGTACAGGGATTTTAAGAGGGCAACAAGTTTACGTCCTGCCAGAAATGAGATTTAAAATGCAGAAGATTCAACTTCTTAGTGTGAGGGATAATTTATAGTGAAATTTCCCCATTCTGAAAAATCAAATCTAGAATGGCTTCAGTATTTACTAGGCCTGTTAAGAAGTCACCTGACTCCAGCAATCTATGGCTTAGAGCAATGGAGACCCTCCCCCACAGCCAACTCAGCAGAAGATATGCCAGATAAGGTTAAGACTGCTTTCATTGGCCACCCACATGTTTCCGGGTCCTTTGTCTCAAAGAGAATGCCACACTTAAGTTGTAGGACAGCCCCCCTACCAAGAAGAGTGAAGGCCAGCTGGGCGGGGTTGGGTTTCTGCATTGGAAGATTATATAACCATGGGCTGGCTTTTACCTGTTGCTCTCTCCCTGCAGATGCCATGTTGGGCGACAGGGGCAGAGTCCTTTCTTATGAGAAAGAATAAAGACCTTTTCTGATGTTAGATTCAGACTCTGAACTCTTTCATCTCACACACTGGGTACTTAGGTACTCCATCTTGATCTTGGTCTACCTTGCTCTAACACTCCAACATTGACTATACCAATATCTTCCATAAATGAAATCTTTTTGCTGCAGGTTAAGGGAGGCATTTAAGGTTTTGTTTGTTTGTTTGTTTTGGAGAAGGGAGAAATGAGCACTTAGATTGCTTTGCTAATTTCATAAATTGGATGTAGGATACTTATATCAGAATGTGTAAGTAAGACCACATACTTATAAGGAAAAGGCTCAAAATCTGAACATTGTTCTCACTATGGCCAAGTCTTCACCTCTAAATTATTTTTTTTTGAGTGAAATCTACTTTTACCCTAGGTGTTCTTAACTTTCATTGTTTCCCTTCCTTCCTTTATTCCTTCCTTCCTTCCTTCCTTCCTTTCTTCCTTCTCTCTCTCTCTCTCTCTCTCTCTCTTTTCCTTTTGGAAGTCTGATGAAAACTATGCATACTTTATTAGAATAATGTTTAGGTACTACATTCATAATTAAAGGAATTGCTAAAAATTAAGTTAGAGGTTATGTTAATCAACTCCTCATATAAGAACGTAAAGGAACAATGCTTGTTTATTCCCATATGATTTCTAGCTTATGTTTACTTTTTTTTACTGTTTCTATTATGTGCCATTTTTGAATGTCAAGTTTTTTATTCAACTCTTTTTTTTTAAAATCAGGAATACTTAAAAGTTTATTATTTTATTAAATATTCATTTTTCCCCAATAAGATTATATTCAGTTCTGGGTATGGTATTCTTGATTGTAATCCAAATCCTTTGCCTTCTGGAATATATCCCAAGCCCTCTTGTCCCTGATGATGATGCATTTTAAATCTTGTGTGATGCTGACTGTGGCTTTATAGTACTTGAATTCTTTATTTCTGGTTCTTTGATTTTTTTTTTCTCCTTGACAAGAGAGTTCTGGATTTTATTTATAGTATGTCTAGGAGTCTTCATTTTTGACATTTCTTTCAGGAGGTAAATGCTATATACATTTCCTACATTGCCTTCTACTTCTAAAAAAATCTGGGCAATTTTCCCACATGACTTTTTATAATGTCAATGTAATATTCATTGTACCCATGGTGGCTATGAATATACTGGTGTAGTTGTGAATCACAAAATGTAATAGACACTTCACATGGAAGATAAAACCAAAACATTTATTCAGACACCAGAAAACGAAGCCCCAACACCAGAAAGCCAAATCCATCACAGCAACCAAGAACTTGGTACATATAACCAGTGCAGCAAGCACTTATGTCCCCAAATCTCCCCTCTGTCAGGCCTTCAAAACAAAATGGGTGAGGGCTGCTAGATGGTGCAGTGAATAGAGCATTGGCTCTGGAGTCATGAGGACCTGAGTTCAAATCTGGCCTCAGATACTTAACAATGACTAGATTGTGACCTTGGGCAAGTCACTTTACCCCAACTGTACTACCTTCTCCTCTCCAAAAGAGACAAAAAACATTCAAGCCAGACTGCACTCTTCCATCCCCCTGTTTACGACAGAGTTCCCCACTGACTTTTTACTTTGTCTTTGGTGTTTATGGGTTGAGAAGTCTGGAAACCACCACAGCTACTGGTCATTCACTCTTCTGAAGTCTTCTCTGGCCAGCCTGGGCTGCTCTGGCACTGGAACCATGGCTCATGGGGGACTGTGCTTGTCTCCCAACATGCTGCAATTGACCTTCATTGTGAGTCTGCCAGGCTGCCTTCAGAGGGAAATTTGTTTCTCTCTGTCTCTTTGTGGGTTCTGTAGCTTTAAAATTTGTTTAGAGTCATTTTTTTTTTACAGATATTGGAAGTTGTTGAAGCTGGATCTCACACCAAATTTGTGCTTTTACTCTGCTATCTTCCTCACTCTGTATTCTTGATTCCACCCACATCACTTAGCTCCCAAAAAAGTGATTTTTATTTAAGATGTAGCAAGAAATTCTCCCAACTTTGACTGTTCCATTTCAGACTATGTGAATATGGAGGCTATTCCCCTAACAGCATGGATGTGTCCTTTCCAGGATCCTAGTTTTAATGAATTTTCTCTTTCCTAGAAAATGCCTAATGGGAATACACATCACTGTGATGGAAAAACATTCCCCATAATCTTTCATAACAAGGATTATACTACTGGTGTAGTGACTAGGCTTTTACCAACACAAAGACCCTCTGAATCCTGAACCTACTGGTCTATACCAGGTCTGTAACATACCCTTAGAGTAAGTGCATAAGACACTAGCTTCCACAAATTTACCAGAATATTCATACCTTGAATAAGGGAATATTAGATGAACCATTTTATTTACAATTTATCAACCACCGTAGGATAAGGTTTTAGGTGCCAAGGAGACCAGCCTTCAGTCCATGGCATTAGTGGTTTTAGACTACTGCATTGCCCTAAATTAAATGCTAGCTAGTGAAGGAGATATCTATGTTTTCACCAAAAATGGAAAATTACAAAAAATCTCTGAAGAGGATGAGAAATTCTAATTATGAAAAGTCACCTGTTTTTCAAGATAAAACTGAGAGAAAAAAGTCATTTGTTTCATTTTGGGGAGCTAGGTTTTTGAGGAAGGTAGTTCAGAAATCTTTACCTTCAGCTGTCTTATTCCTCATCTTAACTGAAATGGCATTAATATTGGTCCAATGTTCCTTGAGATACACTCAAAAGGCAAAATCTCAGATACTTGATGTCCATTTGGTCAAAGCAAATCTCAGAAAGGGTGAAAATTATGCTCAGACAGGACAGAATAGTGGCACAAGGACTCAAACTGAAAAGCCAGAATAGATGATGTTTTTACTCTTTTAGGTCTGTCTTCTATTATACAAGTCTGTTTATATTTAAACTAAAGTCAGTTCCTGGATAGACTCCTGTAAATTCACAGTGAAGGGTTAAGGATTCAAGATGACAGAGTACAGGCAGCAAACCAGCTGAAGTCTCCACAAAGTGATTTCAAATGACTTAAAAATAGCTCTTCAAATCAAATTCCTGGAGTGGGAGTGGCAGAGACAACAAAATGTTAGAATGACACATTTTCTCCAAACTAAAAAAAATCTGAAGATCAGTAGGAAAGGTCTGAGTGGTCAGAATGAAGGCCTTGCCCTGATCATAGAAGTACCACTAAAGATGAGCCTTGGAGGGAGCCATGACAGAAGAATTTCAGTAACTCTTCACCAAGCGATGGAAAGAGGGTCATACAGCTGCTCAGAAAGAGAGTACAAGGGACCTTTTGCTGTCACTGGATGCAGCTGATGCCAATTTGCAATTCTATTACCCAGAAGCAGTTCTGAGTTGGAGTTACAGGAAAAAGAAGAGGGTTTGTGATTGGTCACAAGGGAACAGTGGCCCTGGTTTCAAGAGCACGAGGAGTACTAGTACTTGTAACTGCAAGGGAGCAGTAGCCCTTCCTGGTTAAAGACCAGGGTGCAGGGAAGTAAAGCAAAGACCATATCTCTCTGAGGTAACATCACTATGGAAACAGTGAAAGTTTGTATACTCTCAGAATTAGCACTGAAAACAGCATAATAAAAAAAACCTGAATCTTGGTACAGTGCATTGCCATTGGCCAGGTGAGCAAAGCCCAACTTTAACATAAAGTTAAAAGTCAAGAGATAAGCTTGGAAATGGGCAAACAACAAACAAAAAAAGAAAAAGAATTTTGTCACAAAACTCACTATGCTGGCAGGGAAGGGGAAGTGATATATTTAAAAGAAGCTAACAATATGAAAAGAGCTGCAATCAAAATCTCAAAGAAAAAT